>JAJEJO010000653.1:274996-447856 GCA_020662805.1 Glaucomys volans
AAAAAAAAAAAAAGAAAAAAAGAAAAAGAAAAGTCAATTATTTATATGTAAAATGCATATTATTAGTCTTTCTGCTGTCTCCTACCACAGCATCATTGAAATAAAATTGATTGGATTCATCCAACTGTTAAACATGGAAAGTATTTTCAACTGCACACTAGGGCTAACATTCAAGGTTAAAGGGCAACTTGAGGGTCATAATCCATTTTCAACCTTCCCTCTTCAAAGTAGGAATACTATGGCAAAAAAATAAGATCACTAGAAATTCTAGCAGCTGTGCTAATAAAAGAACAAAAGCCCTCCTGCCAATCTCCATAGGAAACATCACCCTTGGGAAATTAAGAACTATATGCCGTATCATATGCAACATATGATTGCCTTTACCCATGTATGTGGCACATTTAGCAGTATCAAAGGGTTAAGCTAACATTTATTAAATGCAATTAACATTCTGCCTGACAACCAATTCTGGCTATTCGTTTCATGAGTTAGCTAATGAGTTACAACTAATATATTATAATCTTCCAATGTATTAATTTTAATAAGTAATAACCAATGTTCAGCATACAGATTGAATATGCTTTATGATACTAGAGTTCGCAATATATCATGGAAATCTGAGATGTAGTGGAATAGATAATTTTTCAGAAAAGCTTTTTAAATTAAATATCGGAAATGAAAAACTTAAAAGTTCAAGTATCAGCAAATTTTTCATTTTCCTTTTCTTAGATCCTCATACCTTCAGCTTTATATTTTGAAAGTCTTAACTGTGAAATCATATTTCCTTCCTATGCCTTTAAGTATTACACTAGTTCTGAAATAATTTTTTTCCCTTTGATGCTGGGCATTGAAAGCAGGGGCATTTTACCACTGAGCTACATCAACAGTGCTTTTTATGTGTTATTTTGGGGTAGGTTTCCCTAAGTTATTGAGAGTCTCACTAAATTGCTGAAGATTGAGGTTGATTGTGATCCTCCTGACTCAATCTCTCCCAAGTCATTGGGAATGTAGTTGAGTGTCACTAGGCCCAGCTTTGAAATAATTTTTTAATCCTTATAAACATTCATTTGGATTGATTTATTGTGATTTTTCTTGCATTCTATTGCAAACTTCTTTGTTCACCCTTAGAGTATTGGTAATTATGATATTTATTCAAAAAAAGCAAAAATCATGTATAACATGTATTTGTTTCATTAATTAGAGGGTTTTGTACTTAATATAGGCAATTTTCATGCCACTTTAGTAACTGTATTCTTATTTCTAATAACATTACCTGTGAATTTTAAAGGGAAAAGCACACATTTCTCGTATGCAATAAATAGTATTTTCAAAGAAATGTTAAGCTGCTCATTCTAAGCTTTATCCTTTGTATTAGGAGCAAAATATCATTCTCCACTGCACAGAGAATCCTGAGCATCCAAGTTCTTCTAGTTCTTATGTATACTCTCATGTTATATTATGAATTACTAATTATTGAGGGGAACAGGATCTCTGTCAGAGAAAATTAGGTTGTATTTCAAACATTTTTTCCAAAATCAAGAGCTAATGCAATGTTGAGATATCTCTTTGTTGGATAATCCAATGAGTTTGGAGACTACTGTCACTATATATTATTATAAATGCAAATTAATTATTTCATTTGAGTTATTGAACTTAGCAAGGAGAAATTATAAAATTTGCTTACAATATCACGGATCTTGTCATTGATTTTTATTCTCCATCAGAGCAGCTTAATTTATAAAATGGTCAAAATGATATCTGCTTATGCTAGCTAAAATTCTGAAGACTATTTAATTTAACCTGAAATTATATAGCTTCATAATTGAGTAATATCCTTAAAGATTGTGTCTTCTAAGAAGAAAGGGCATTGCATGCACATTGAAATAAACAAATGGAAAGGATAAATGGAATTGCAAATGGCTGTGGAAAAATAAAAGTATATAATCAAATACATTTTATCTAAATTAAATTTATTATTCAATTCTAGGTTGATTCATTTCAACTAAGCCAATTCACTAAAGAGTATCTTACTGGTCTACTGAGAATTAGCTATTGTCAGGTGACCACAATCCCATGAGATAGGTGTTGTTATTGTCCTCATTTTTTAGCTAAGAAACTGGGACCACAAAGAAATGAAGCATCTCCATTCTGGATCTCTCCTCCCATGAACTCCAGACTCTCATAACCAAATCTACATGGGAAAATTCCACTTAGACATTTAGAAAGCTTTTCAAATGGCACATAACAGAACTGACCTCTAGTTCCTCCTTTATAAAATATGCATCTTCATTGGCGTGCCTCCTCTCCATCTGTGGCATTTCTATCCTACAAGTTCACCAAAGCTATGAAGTGACCTTCACAGCCTAGTTTTTCAGCCTATATTAATTTCATTAACAAGACCTGTTAGCACCATTTCCAGAATTCCTCCTTTCTCATTGCTTTCATTTATTTCTGACTTGGTATGAACCACCATTGTCTATTCCCTATGTTGCTCCTACAGTCTCCTATGTGATCTCTTTTAACACCTTTGCCCCATTAAGTATAACACAACAGTGGGGGTGACCTTTTCAAAGAGAAAAACAGACAAGATCATGTCACTTCTCTGCCACACACACACACAAACACACACACACACACACACACACACACACACACTCCAGTGGTTTCCCCCTGAACATACTATAAAAGTTGATTATATCACTATAGTTCCAAGGTCCAACAATACAGGCCCTCTTTTACTTGTCTGACTTCATGTTTTTTCATGTTCTATTTTATTTTTCTACCTGCTTCACTCATATTTTTCCCCTAATTTTTTTTTTAAATCAAATAAGTCCCAGGTTTTCCTTGCTGTACTTATTTCTTTGAAGGACTTTTCCTTGGATATCTTTGCTATTATTCTTCTAGTCTTTTCTCAAATGTCACCTTGTAGGTGAGGCCTTCCCTAAAATCTCTACTTAAAAATATCTGTTCCCTCCCCCTGTATTTTCAACTTCTTTCCCTTTTGTCTTTTTCCCCATGGCAGTGATCACCCTCTTACCTACTTCATGTTTGTAGTCATATATTTCTGTTGGTCTTTAACTATCTATCTACACTCTGAATGAGACCAGGGGATTTTATCTGTGTGACTTCCTATCGCCTATCATATGGAATATGCTTAATACATATTTTAATGTGGAAAGCTAGTATTTGACAGCACTGGGAAAGGGTCCCTTTTCTGAACAGGGCACTAAAAACTAGGGGGAAGGGAATACAGGTTGGGAGAACCTAGGCTAGGAAAATTAGTTTGCTGCATAGAGAACAGACATTGTTCAGTCAGTGGATTTGCTTCAAAAGGTATTCTTTGACTCAATATACAAGAGGATAGAAGTTGTGGATTCAGCAATGACTACTTAGGTGTGCCTGGGTTTTGCCATTGCTTTTGAAACAGACACTGAAATGTCCATTTCCAATTCCTCTTCCAGGACACAGGGAGGATGCTTTCCCACACCAGACACCATAGGAGAGAGTTCTCAATAATGACATATGAAAAGTGACATTAGGTTCTTGCCATTACAAATTCCCAATGATCACCTGTTATGGTTTAGATGTGGTGTCTCCCAAAAACTCATGTGTGAGACAATGCAAGAAGGTTCAGAGGAGAATGATTGAGTTGTAAGATTTAACACAATCAGTGAATTAATCTCCAGATAGGGATTAACTGAGTGGTTAATCAGTGGGAGGGTGTGTCTGGAGGAGGTGGCATTTTGGTGTGGCTTTGAGGTATATATTTTGTATGGGGAAAATAGGAATTCTCACTCTGCTTCTTGGTCACCATGTGAGCCGCTTCCCTTTGCTATACTCTTCTACCATGTTGTTCCTGAAGCCCTGAAGAATGGAGTTGGCTGTCTATGAATTGAGACCTCTGAAACTGTAACCCTCCAAATAAACTTTTCCTCTGCTACAATTGTTTTGATTAGGTCCTTTAGTCATAGCAGCGAAGAAATCTGACTAAAACATCACCTGTGTTCTGCCTTTGCCTCAAACAGAAACCATAAAGGTTCAATCCTGAAAATAATGCTATTTCAATCCCGAAGAGGCCTATACCCTTACATTACTCCTTAGAGGAGAGTCACCTGACCTTGATAGATGACTGTGTCAATAAGAAAGTATCTTTTACTGTGCCAAGACACAGAGAGTTAGAGGCTGTTTGGTAAGGAGCTAGCAATAATTACCCTAATTAATATAGCCGTAAAACACTATTGCAAAATCTATAATGCCAAAGTTTTACTGTAGTAAAGTGTCCACACACTATACACTACAAGGTGGCAGTCTTCCCAAAAAGAACAATTTGATTTTATGTAAAGAAGTTATAAATTCCTGATATATGGATTCATAGCATGTAAGTGCTATGTCATAAGCATTTGTTGCAAAATAAGAATATTCTTAAGGATAATTTGTAGAGGGTCTCCAAAATAAACTTCCTTGCTTTACAATTAAAATGTCTCTGGATTGAACACTTGGGAAGGCATGTGAGCCAAAGTTTCCTTTACAATATAACAACTTCCAAAGTATATCTACTAATAACACATAATTCATAACCACTTTTTTAAAATGAAAATTTAGGGACCTATTTTTTTTAAGAAAGATAAGCAATATATTGATCATGATTTAAACTACAAGGAAGAGGGCTGGGGATATAGCTCAGTTGGTAGAGTGCCTGCCTTGCAAGCACAAGACCCTGGGTTCAAATCCCCAGCACCGCAAAAAAAACAAAACAAAATAAACTACGAGAAAGATAGTTTTATGGGGACATACTGAAAAATCTTGCAGGAAAAGGATTATAGGAAAAAAAAGAGCATTCTAATTTGTATATTTAAATTGATACCATCCACATATACTACATATGGTCTTCAAAGATTTGTAAAAAGAACAAGCTATATTTTTCTCTATTGCCCCATTCTTCTGAGCAGGAAAATACATAAAATTATTAATTCTCAAATGTGTGAGTAGCATATCAGTGAGAGCAGTCTTTTTTGTTTAGAGAGAATAAGATCAACACTGCAAACTGCTCTAAGTGCTCAACTAATCTCCAGAGCAGCTGAAGCAGAAAGGTTTTATTCACCACAGGGTATCCATTTAGAGAGAATCAAAAACTCAATTGGACCCTTAACCTTCATATTCCATAGAAACACTTCCCAATGGAAATAAAATAAGCAGTATATATGAACAAACCTGAAAGCTTTTAGAACAAGCATGTTTGGCTTTTTGAGTCTTCTTAGCAATACAAGGTGACAAAGGAAAGCACAAAGACGGCAGCCTGGCACAGAGTGCCCCTTCCCACAAACAAAGAAATAGGCTTTTTTTTTTTTTTCCAACCAAACTTCATTCTGACCCATAATGATAGGTTTAAGAGTGCTAAGGACTAGGTCATAGCTTCTCAAAGTTGGATGTACATTAAATTCATTCATGGAGCTTCAGAAATACCTATAAGCAGATCATACCACAGAATGATTATGAATATCTCCATGGTTTATTTGAAGATCTCCCCAGATGTTTCTAACATTCAGTATGACTAGGTTAATCCTGGAGTTTGGTAGGACAATCTCAGATAAAGTTGGTATGCTTATGGAAGATAACATTGAGAAGAGGGAAGAAATTTACTTTGGGTCTCACAGTATACTAGACACTTTATACTTTACATATCTTAGAATAAAACTTCAGGATGAATATTTTTATTCAGACATTAAAAGATATAAAAATTAAGTGGATAATATGGGAAATAGACTGTGCTCTGAGAGCTGATGAAATACTCATTATTGACCATGGGTAACTTCCAGTAATTTTATTTTCTGAAACTAACTCTATTTAAGCAAATATTCAAAGATTGGATATTCAGTCAATTGAAATACATTGGCAAACTATCATCCATAGGCTGAATTCTGCCACTGTCTATTTTATGAATCAAGATTTATTAGATATTAGTCACTTCCATATTTTCATTTTTCTATAGCTCTACTCACACAATACTGCCAAGTGTAGAGAATTTGTGGCAGAGACCACATGTTCCAAAAACCCAAAAACATTTACTGCTTTCAACAGAAAAAAAAAAATGTAATAGCCCTTTGTTATGGTCCAAATGACTGTATAGTCCTAAAATTCATCTATTGAAATCCTAACCCTCAGAGGGATGGTATTGGGATGTGGGGACTTCAGGAGGTATTGAATTCTTATGAGTAGGATTAGTGTCCTTATTAATCACACCCCAGAGAGATCCATTCCACCATGAGAGAAATAATAAAAAGGTACCATCTATAAACCAGAATGTGAGCCCTCAAAAGACTCCAAATCTGTCAGTGCCTTGATATCAGACTTTTCAGCCCCAGAACTGTGAGAAATAAATTTCTGTTGTTTATAAGATTTATGCTGTTTATAAGGCTATGATAATCTGTAATAGCAGCCCAAATAGACATTCTTGAACTACAACTGCAAGCATGCTTTGAGCTCTGAAATTCACGCAACTAAAAAATTACTAAATTATTCCAGGTTCTTTTCCAAGAATGAAAGAGATTGTAATTTAATATCATAAAGGTTTTGATTCTATGACAGGTGCACATGCTACTTTTTTTTCCCCTAACTTTAAAGTGGAATGTTTGCTAAAATGCATTAATGGAAAATGCTAGAAGGGCAGAAAAATCAACAGTGAAGAGTGGTGCAGCTTATCTTTCTTAAGGATTGATCATATAGAAATAATTCAAGATTGTTGAGAGAGATGATGTTTCACCTAAAGAAAGACCATTTTGCCAGATTTCTGCCTTGTTATGTAATGAGGCAATGCCTAATCTACCATAGATACTTTAATCTGAGTTAATGACTGCGTAGAATGCACCTCTTTATTGAGTAAAGGAAATCAGCCTACCATCTGTCATTCCTTCCCTTCGGTGAGGCAGTGCTGGCTGTTGGTCCATTCGTCCTCCCTTGTGTTTTTTGGTGGGCCTTGGCCTCTGACTCTGATTCAGGGCTGCACTCGTGTTACTGTCGGTAGAAAATGGGCTGGTGGGTCGAGGTCTTTGAGAGGAGGTAAAGGCTTTTCCTAAAAAGAAAATAAAGGGAATGGGGTATAAAGAATGTCATTGTAATACACTGATAATGTCTGTCTTGTATTTTCTGCTCTTACTAAGGCTAAATCTGTAAACCTATCTAGACATGCCACTGGAAGATACCAAATATTGGTACCCCTACATAAATAAATATATGCCCTGCTACATATAATTTGTTCAATTACTGATAAGCTAAGAGAATTCCACCCACCAAAAATATTTGAAACAATTGAACATAAAACAAATCCACAAATCCAAAGCTTAATACTGTTTGATTAGTTTTTATTTAACTTTGAAAATCCTTGGTATATACAAAATCATGCAATACTTTTTCTCAAAATTAAAGAGGTTATGTCTTAAATGAATTGTGCACTCTTCTATTTGTTTAGTCAAATATCACCCATGAAATTTTACAAATGCTCTCTGAGTACAGTAATAAAATGTCTTTGTAGTAAGTACATTAGAAAAACTGTACATTTGAAATTTTACATTAAATATCTGCTCAGACACATATATTAAATTGACCTTACCATTTATATGCAAACACAATGAATTCTATCCCGTACTGAAAACTCTATAATATCAGTGAGGAGGGTAGCAGGTTAAAATCACCTTGTATATCCAAAGTGAAGTAGGTACTTTCTGATGAGTATTAATGTATCTGAGCAGAATTCAAATTTGTATGGCAAATGAATTGTGCTATTTCCTTTTCTTTAGTTTAGTACAAAAGAAGTGAAATTTATTCTGGGAAAAGGTAGCTAATAAATTTTCAACAACTTTTAATATTATTTTTTATAGTAAGAGAAAGATGGTTTATGTGCATGTATTTATTCTCTTGCCATGTTTTCATTTCATACAAACTTATCGTATGTAGTTTCATTTTTCTAAGTCAATGTGACATGATATTGCTTAATGCTTTATTAGCTATTAGCATGCATGCAAGAAATGCACCTATCCTGTCTAATTTATTAGTTTCCTTGTACTTTCTCACTGTTCTGCTTACAGCTAATGCCACAAAAAGCACTCAGGCAACATAAAGTTTCTGACTTGTGCTTTATAAAGCAAGAAAATTCAAATAACAGTTACATTACATTATATTTTAGTTTGGATGCTATATGAAAATAAACCTCTGCAATGCTTGAGAAATCTTTTTATTTTGCTTGAAGATATCTAATACACGCTCAAAAGAAATGCTGATGATATAATTCAAAAACAACTTCCAAGGCTCATTTTCATAACCTGAGAGTTTAATGAAGTTCTGGAGTATATAATTTTTCTTTACTATTTGAACAATACAAAGATTAAAAATGCATTTAATATTTCATTAGTTTGTTTTGTACGAGAGCTTGGTTTAATTCATATATTACATTCCTACATGTGAAATTAAGAAGTACACATACAAATATTAGGTCATAATCATGCCAAAGTAGTTTTTTCCCAGCAAAACGAATGATCACAAACTGCTACTCTAATGTTAGAATTAACCCTGAATTTCTTTTTGTGGAATGAAAAATGTCATAATTGGTATTTATGTATTATTGGCTTTTATGTTAATACTTATTACTCTCAGAAATCAATAGTAAATTATCTAAAGGACAATGTACATGTAGTCATCATTTTATTCAACTTGCAAATGCAGTAGGTGTATCTTTAATTAGCATCCTTTAAAACTTATAATAAACGATTGTATTAAAATCTTAGCCAAACAATAAGACCATCAGCCATTTAAATGGTTAGAACGAAAGCCTTAGACCCATTCACCCCATGCTGAGGAAGGCTTCCCAGAAACTGCATTTGTAGAAAGAGATGGGGCAAAGAAAAGTAATGGAGATGAAAACTGAATAATTTTAATCACTAGGTTCATTAATAATGTGTGCAGATTTTGCAAAGTGTGAGTTATTGAAAATTTAATGGCAATCTGAGTTGCTGATTTGCCATAATATAAAGAGGAAGTATATTCCAATTAATCAGCAGAGCCATGAAGAGAAAGGGATATTAAGGATAGAAGATAATAAGTAGGAGCCTATTTTTGGCTCTGCAAAACTTGCATAAGGACAGAGTTCAGGTAACAGAGCACCCAAATTGTTCATGCATATTATAGAAGCACCGCAGTCAGACTTGCTGAGAAAGAACAGGAGAAAAAGGTCAGTGTCCAAAGGACAAGATTCTTTCATGCAAAGAGTGTTGACTTGGAGTCTACCAACCTGTTCTTGTAAGGCTGGTTCCATCCAGCCTAAAACCAGCTTTATCTGCTGCTGCCACCAGTGCTTGTGCAAAACTGCCGCTGGCAAAGATGGAACCATCTGAGGAGCTACCTACACTAGATCTATGACTAGAAAAGTTACGATCCTCATCAGATGCAGAGCCCCATCCATTTACCATTGAACCTAAAAACAAATGTAGTTGTCTAGTGAGTTGTATATATTGCATATCTCATGTGCTTGTAAACACTGTACTAATGAGCAAGTATACTGCCTCAACTCTTCACTACTTTGAAGTTTCATCATGGATTCCTTAGTCAAACGTCATTTGTGTTTTAAACATGTTCAGTACAAAATTATGAAGCTTATTTAAAATCTGTATTTGTTTGCAGCACATGTATAAGACGTGTTCCAAATGGTTCATCTTTTACATTGTTTAAATGGTTATAAGATCATTTTTCCAAAGGAGAAGTGCTATGTGTATTTTCTACATTTCGGGGAAGAACACTCTTACTGAAACAAATTGTAGTATATTTAAACTGATCAGTAACTTTCTTGAAGACATAGCGCGGGTATAATTTTAAGTTAGTTCAGATGATAATGTTAATCTGCATAAAAACTTGAATACCAGACATTGCATATAAAGTTGTATATCATAGAAGGGCTGGAATTATTTCAAGATTTTACAGTGAATAGTTAATTACTCATTAAGTAACAAAATGCATCAACTAAAATGTATAAATGACATCAAATCATAGAACATAAGGAAAACTTCGGTTTGCAAAAGTGCTATTGATTTCAGTAATTCTTTTGCTTTCTTTGAACTTTAATATTTGAAGAACTCTAATTTTCTCTTTAATGCTGATACTTATTTTTTAAAATCAGCCTTTATGAAGACTACCATCAGCATTAATATGGATTTTTTTTTTTGCAAACTGAAACATGGCAATAGAGGAAAAGAATGACAGCTTATATATAAAGAAAATACATTTTGAAGATATTGACAAATAACATTTTTCTTTCTAGAAAATCATTTTTAATTATATATATGTACATATATATATATATACATACATACACATACACATATTAGATAGAAGCACACTGGGAACTTGACACACACACATGCACATATTAAAAGCACACTGGAAACTTAACCTATCACATAATAAAATTAAAATTGCAGTACTTATTTAAGAGGGTGTACCATTAATTCATGACCAAATAAACGATCAAGTATTGCTTACCCTAATTTTTGTTAGAAGAGGGACAAAATAGTACTTACATGAAGCTAATTTAGGATTTCACAATAAACCAAACACGTATTTCCAGGAAAGAGATGAAAGTCATATGCTATAGATAATTTCTGTTTCTCTAATATTTAAGGGACAACAGTGTAGTTAGGTGTTGCCTTGACGCAGTATTTGAAGTGTTAGTCAGGCTGTCAGGGTACAATAACACGGATTCGTGCACTCTCAAAAGACAGAGAAAACTGAAACTGAAAGGGTTAGAATGATCTAGCAAGTTAAAAGGGTGTTAAGTGTAGCAGAGAAAGATAGAGTTTTGATTCTATTTGCCAAAAGCACAAAGATATACTTTTTACTTTCCAAACAAATTCCCTTGACACAGACCACTGCAAGGAAACTGAGATAACACCAGCAACTGAGCCTCCTCTGAGAGATTCATTTCTAGGTTAATAATCACAAGTCAAGGATCAACAGCCCATAATGAAAGAAGAAATGATGCAATAGGCCTTGCAATATAATGTAGATAAGAAGAAATCAAAGTGATTCAGTGAGGGGTCACAAAAGAATATGAAAGTCGAGAACTGGGAATAGTTTTAAAACATTCAAAAGCTCAGTTCCAAATCCTTCCATGTGTTTTCTGTTTTTTCTAAATGTCTGTGCTCACTCTCCAAACAAGCATTTCCTTGTTATTCTCCTAATTCATCCTGAAACTCCTTCTAGCTGATTACCTTCTAGTCCCTTCAATCTTCCTCATTGTTGTCTACATTATCTTTTCAAAGCACTGATCTTATACTTTTGTTCCTCTGTTTGAAGCCTTTGCTATGACACCAATGCACATCCAAAATGAGGGCTCTGATACCCTCCACTATGGAGCCAGACTACCTTTGCAGCCCACATTCTGTCCCACAGTCTCACTCTCTCACCCACACATCACTGCCCATTCCTTGAAAATACTTTCCTATTGCACCAAATCTATTAATCACTGCTAAACTTTAAAGTCCAAATAAAATACCATCTTTACCACCTGAATTCTACCTTCAACTTTCTGTTAGGGTGACTCCCTTCAAAGTTGTACAGACAGTATGCATGCAATAGTATAACAGCTGTCTTTGTGTATTATAGTTTGTTAAATATATTTTTTTTCTGTTCTAGGAAATAGAATTCTGGACATTAACTATCTCTTATTCACTTTGGTATTTCTTGTACAGTGCCATTGTAAGTAGAAATTCAATGAAGATTGGGCATGTGGAATTAAATGCATTTATTGTTTCCAACATTTACTGTAAATTCTTTGAATGATTGTATTTGATATACAATTTCTTAGCAATGACCTCGTTTCAGTTGCAAAAAGAATGTTCTTATAAGCATCCCCATAAAATTTATTAGACAAGGAATAAAATGTTAGTGAATGCTTGTTGATTACTTTTGAACAATGGGAAAAGCAATGATGTCATCAATGGAGAAAGTAAAAATTGTAAGACATAATTTTATTATATACATAATTGGATATATATTATATAATAAAGTTCATATGATATGTATCTTGGTTATGCTTTGATACATTTCAATATCAATGTTAAACAATATTTTATTCCAATGAAGATGCTAAAAATTTATTTGTGTTGTGTATGTGACTTCTCTATTCAAATTCACCCATCTTAATGCAGTTAGTTCAAAGTTTTTATTTTTGTTGTTCTTTTACATTCTTATTTCTCTACTTTTACCCACTATGAGCAGTCAGGAAATAATTATGTATGATTGGGGCTTTGTTTCTGTCTTCCTGCTGTGTGGCTCCACTCTGAGGACATAGGGTACTGACGAATTTAGTTTCTGAATGTGCAAAATTTAGAAAAAATCTCGCATCGCAGCAGTGTCACCAAAGACATCCCATCCTGTAAGACTACCCAACAGAGAATGAGCTTAACCTTTTCCCAAATAAACTGTTAATCTCCCTAGGAGAGTGAGTCCTGCACAGGAGGATTTCCATACACACATCTGCCCTACCCTAAACAGATCAGCCACTTCCCTGCCTTTGTCTTTGCTCTGACTTCTCTGAATCTTACAGGCTTTCATTTGATACATTATAGCCCCAAACATAATCAACAAATGTTTAAAGATTTCAGGAAAAATGAATTTATTTTTTTCATTTCTTCAAGAAGCTGATGTTCCCTGACCCCTTTCCTGGGAAGAGACTGGCCTGGAAGGCAGGGTGTCAGTGGGTGTCAGTTGATAAAGAGACAACATCAGCTATTCTTTTACTTGTACTAAACAGAACTATTCTTTCACTTGTACTAAACAGAAGACTTTGGAGTTAAATAGAAATATGTCATAGCTATTTGGCCAAATGAGGCAATGAGACCCTCATGACACCAAGTGAAAGAAAGAAGTTAGCAGAGTTGCCTGCCTTAGTAGTTTGCAAGGGACATAAAGAAATCCATATTTCCTTTTCTTGTCATTTCTCTACCTTTCTGTTAAATTTTCAATTCTTCTCTGAATTGGGGGTGAGATACATAGAATTAGTACCTTTATAGGGAAATGTTTTAAAGCAGTTTGGCCTTATTGTCTGAATAAAGATGTTATAACATTTGCTAAAGTTCCTCCCATAAAATTGCTAAAACTTTTAACATTTACTGATTTCACCTCTCAGTTATTACCATTTTTCCTCTTACTTCTGATTTAAACATTAAGAATGATCTGAAGATTCAGGCAAACAATTATTAAAAAAAAAAAAAGAAGAGAGAGAAGGTGAAGGAAAAGAAGGAAGAGAAGGAATCCTTGAGGAGAAGGGAGGAGAAGGAACGAGACAGGAATTGGAAGAAAACAAAAATGTTAACTCATAAATTAAAAAGGAAGTCATTTTGTGATAACTGCTTTTTTTTGTAAATGTAAGCATAAACATGAAAAATATCAGGTAAAAGCAGTTCAGCTGGAGATTCTTACAAATTACATGCGATTCATATTCATTTGACACATTATAGCCCCAAACATAATCAATACATATTTAAACACTTAATGAAAAATGAATTTATGTCACATAGCCAAATTTATTTGTGTTCATGTTCTCAATCTTTCCAAATTTCTTAGCTTTAACATTACTGAAAGGTCAAAAAATACCTCAAATTTATTCAAGTTGTTAAAGAAAAAGTGCACACAGGACATTAAGTTGTTGCTCAAATGTTACAGAGCATAAAATACCATGATAAAGTGGCATCTTGCGGTGTCTCTATTACATCTTCAGCACTAAAATTAATTTATGATCAGTCATCAATTCATTTACATGTCGTTTCATGCTAAAGCCTTCCTTGCTGATAAATGCTTATCCTTAGATCCATTAAGCTAGAGTAAAGTCTGTGCTTTCTAATATGACCCTGCTAATTGTTGCATTACCATTTTTATGAGATACAAAAACGAATGGTTCCCCATTTTTCTAGCCAATATTTAATCCAGGAACTCTCCCTATGAAGTTCTATTTGTCTAACTACCTGCTAAGTAAAATCTTCAACTCTAAATGTCTTTGGTCAAATCAATCCAAATATTGAGCTTTGTCTAGATGGAGGAAAACAGGTCTAGTCTCCAGAAATTCCTTTTTCACTCAAATATACTGAATATGTAACAATCCCACCTATATACCAGAGAGAGAGAGAGAGAGAGAGAGAGAGAGAGAGAGAGAGAGATTGTATAGGAAAAGCAAAATAAACAAAAAAATCTCTTCCTTAGGACATATGATACTTCTTAACCTTTTTCACAGATAAAAATTATGTATGAAATATTGATGTTTTTATCCATTTAATTTCAAAGTATACATTAAATTTCTTTTTAAAGATGTCAGAATTTTTTTTTTAATTTTAGCATTATTCCTGGAATTTGCCTTAATACCCAAGTTATTAAGTTCTTGTAACAGAAGCAAAGCTTCAGATCAAAATATCCAGGGTCTAAGGATGCAAAAGTTGTGTATTTAGGTCAGATGTTGAGGCTGCCAGGTTTTATTGTCTTTATACTGATCTGGTGTGGAAATTCCTTAAAAACCTCCAAAGATATAAAATGGAAAATATAGGGCCATGATTTCCTTTCAGCTGCAGTGTTCATGTGGGATTCAACAGGCAAGGAGATTTTTATTCGTTTCACTTTACAACACTCAATCTGGGTCTTACTTTTTGTGATCAGTGAGGTGATTAGAATCTTGATTACATGTTCAGGACATTGTCCTCTCCCTCTCTCCTCTTGCCTTTGGTGTCTGTTTTCATGGTGGTGTCATTAAATTCAGGAAGCACTTACCTTTGATTCCCACCATGGAAGTTAGAGAAAGAAATGTCCAAGCCTTGCCCCTCCCTGGTACCCAAAGACCAAAGGTGAAAGGTTGAACATTGATGAAGAAACAGTCCATATTTCCCAAGACTAAAACAGTTCTGTATAGTTATTTTCTATTCCAAACAGAGCACGATGGTAGATGGTATAAAATAAAATTAATTATGTACTTGAGTATAACCAAATAGGTACACATTAGAAGGACAGATTAAAATCAAAATTATAAAAATAAAAATCCCTCCGAAAGAGCTGATGGATTTGAATTTTATCAGAATAACTGCACACAAAGTTAAATATGAGAAAGATAAATAATAAAAGTCATATCAAAATTTAATATTTTGATCTTAAGTGCTTTGCAGGAAAGGGTTACTATTTCCAGAAATAAAATTGCATGTTATATTTTTATAAATACATATTTATTCCTTTGCACGCACACACACGCGCACACACACACACACACACACATACACACACAGAAAAAGATGCACATATTAAGTGAAAGACCAGAACATTATTTTCCTCTTCAATATGCTAATTCTGGGGATTAGAATAAACTGGGCATTTCCAGGGCAGAGATCATGGTAATTTATCTTTAGGGTAAGACTGATTGATTTTGTTCATTCTTCTGCCACTTATCTGGTGTGTAACCTTGAAAAGGATTTAAATCCCTCTGTGACTCAATTTCTTTATCTATAAAATGAGAACAACAATAATAATAGGGTTGTGAGGATTAAATGAGTTAGTAGATGGTAAAACTTTAGAACAGGGCAGGGAGCTCTTTCTACAAAATGTAAGAAACTAAATAATGTGGGCTCTACCATCTGTCAGGAATTCTTCATTTCTGTTTTCTCACTTATTTCTTGTTTCCTTATAACACTTTAAAATGTGAATCCATTCTTAGCTCAGCAGGCCACAGGAAAAACAGTCCACTGCTTAGAAGGGTATCTTGCACCTACTGGGGGCTACATTTGCTACATTATTATTGTTGTTGTTTTTGTTGTTATTGAGTCTAAATTCCTACTCAAGTGATTAGAAATAACATGCTTAAAGTAAATGTTTGGGGAATAAATACTTGAAATAATAGACCTAAAAATACATATTTCCCATTACTGAGGTCATGGAATATGGAACTATTGATATTTTCTTTTCTTTGCATTCTTTTCATTCATGAATGATCATTTCAAAATTTAAGTAGCCACTCA
The DNA here is from genome assembly GCA_020662805.1 of Glaucomys volans. Classification (NCBI taxonomy): domain Eukaryota; kingdom Metazoa; phylum Chordata; class Mammalia; order Rodentia; family Sciuridae; genus Glaucomys; species Glaucomys volans. Next base: position 291,028 of record JAJEJO010000653.1, read on the forward strand.
CAAATTACCTACTTATCATGAAAATATTTGGAGTTAACGTGCATAATTTTTTACAGAATAAAACTCAGTAGACTTTTAGCTGCTGATACTCCCCAAGCTGAGAGCTAGGAGTACAATTCAGCCAAGTAAAATGAGTAATAACATACAGGCTTTCAGCCCACCCAGAGTTATCACTGGAGCATCATTCTGGTGAGCTTCAGAGTCTCCAGGAATGGAAATTGTTAGTTCCATTTAATAAAAATTGTCATTATCTCCATGAAAATGACAATATCTACCAGGGAATTTCAACTGAAAAAAAAAAAAAAAAACTAACTTACACCATAGGTGAGTTCAAAATTCTAAGTAACTGATGGTAAGTTCAGAATCCTCTCTGTAGGCACTTACCATTGTCCAGTCTCCAAAGCCAACTGAAGGAGTGCCTGTTTTATGGCCTACCTCAGTTAGCACCATTAAACTAGCCTTAAGTATCTGAACAAAACATAAGAACATCATTAGGACAATATTCATTAGCATGGTGGTTTCAATAACATTTGGTCCACATATACATCCACCTGAGCACTCTCCCACCCACCTATGCATATATGCAGACGTGTGAGCAGACACACACTATCACATATGTACATCCTATTTGCTCTTCTTCACACCCATATATACACTCACTCCCTGCATAGATACACACACTCCACACACACTCAACCTTGTCTTACTCTCACACAAGTACACCATTATGTTCTCTTACACCCATGCACACACTAATATGTGCACACAGCCTATGTGGATTTGCGCATCCTTACTCACATTCACACTCTCTATATACATTTCCAATCTTACCTGTTCTCACACACATTAATACTCATGCACTCATATTCCCTATACATGCACACACACACTAATACACTCACATCCCCTGCATTCACACAAACACCTAGATATATTCATTCATACACCCTACACAGACACCTGGATATATTCATTCATACACCCTACACACAAACACACACACACACACACACACACACACACACCCTAGAAGGCAAATAAAATCTTTGACCAAACTTTCTCCTCAAAGTCATTGGTGCATGGAAAGAAAAAAAAAGTGTGTGGGAGGGTGGAGGGGGTTCTTATTTGACTGCGTTAGAGTAAAGTGCAACTTCTGCTAAGGAGATGCATTATTCATAGGATAAATTCATTGTGGAATTCATACCTAAACACCCTAAGGTTTCTATGTTCAGTAGTAATTAAGCAGTGAATTCAAGTAGGAAAACAGGCTTTCTTTTCTTAGCAATGAGAGTTTCATTTGGAATGAACATTATGCTACCAACAGGAGAAATGCAGGTTACTTTAGATATCCGACTTAACATCCTAACAGCAGTCACATTAGACATCCTAACAGGTAAGCATGTGAAAGTTCAGAAAGATATTCTCCCAATTTACAGATATATTTATCATCTTTGTCATTATAATACTTAACAAAAGAGCTACATTGGCAGAGCCAACTTTTTTCATCATTATTGCAATTTTTTACTGCAGTCCTAATGGAAAAAGAGTTCAGTATCATTAGTGATATATGCAAAAATATGCAGAATTTTACCCTAAAGGAGATTATGCTAGAAATTCAGGCAAAGAGGCTTAACATAATAGTGCACTAATAAGTCAGCTCTCTGTATTCAAAGATTTTAACTTTTGCTCTGTCACTTTCAGTTGGATCTGGGTTTCAAATCACAGCAGTATATCTGTAGTTTTTAAATCTTAATTAGCCTGCCATGATGACCAGCCATCAAGCAATAAGGGAAACTGAAAAGTGGGCTCATGCATCATGCACTGCCTAACGCAGGGAGGGATGCAGAGGAAACATGCAGGCACTGATGCTTCCACAGCACTAAACCAGTTTCCATCAGTGTTTGCAGAACATGGAACACAGAATCTGTGGAATTGGGAAGTTATTGGATTGAAAAGAAATTGAGATTGTGATAAAATACTTTCTAGGATGAAAGCTGCTATCAAGGTAAATACTGGTATGTGTAGTTTTCCAAGAAATCCCAAAGAAATTCAAAGATCAGACTTAATTAGGAGCAGCTATGTCTTCATAGTCATGCAAGAGGCATTTTTTTTGTGTGTATCAAGGAATGTATAACTATGTGAATACAAATACTGAATTTTTACTTTTCTCCCTATTCATTGTATACATATTAGGATTTAAAAATTTCCAACTGAAATTCTTGGACATAGGTTACACATCAGTCCTGTGATCATCAGAGGAGAGTACCAACTGAAGTCTTTCACTTGGTGAACAAGGCAAGAAGAAGCCAAAAGGAGAAAATAGCCAAAATAAATACACTTCTTGCAAGAGAGGCAATTGTTGGATTCTGCACTATGAAATGCATAAATATATGGCTTATCTCACTACACATTTTCCACTCTAAAAATAATACTTTGTGCAACCAAAGAGTCTTATTCTGAAGATGTGCTTATTTTCATCAGTAAATGGTTTTACAGAGTAAAATATCAAGAAGCATTCTAAGATTGCATTCATTTTGTATGTTCTTCCTGATATACAAAATATATCATTTCTAAAAGTCAAGGATTTTTTTTTTATGTAATAGACTTGGTTCCCTAGCACAGTGAACTTTTCATGAAAGCCATGGCTATAATTGAGTTTTCTTTCATGTCTTTAAAGCTTTTTAAAATTCATGAATTTTCTTATCATTTTTGCAGCAAAGCAAAAGTAGTTCCAAATCCTTTTTGAATTTTGTGTTTAACATTAACATATTTAAAATGTTACAGAAATAGATGGAGTGGAATAAATCTTACATAAGAAAGTACTTGATTTTTGATGCATTTCAGTATTGCAAATAGGTCAGTTATTCATATTAAATCAGTTCCATTACCTGTCACAGAGCTGTCTAGATTGTCCATACTGGATCCAGGTGTCTGGTCTAGTGCTCTGAGGGGCCTGGGGATTTCTAAAGCTTCCTCTTCATCGTCAGCATCATCATCTGGAACATCTGTTTCCAAATCAGAAATCAAGGCTCCGGACACGTAACCTAATGGTGGAACTGGGGGCTGTGGAGGTTGATTATTGCTTTGAATGTGCCTAGAATTCAAATGAAAAAAAAGAAAAAAAGAAGAAGAAGGAAAAGCAGTTCATTAACATTCAGAAACATTGTAATAAGAATTAAATGGCATGCTATGGGAAACTGTATTCTTCTTTTCCATCAATAATTTTTGAGTTTACAATGCTTTCTTATTCTTCAGTAGAGACAATGGGTCTCTGGGTATGTGCCTTACCAGCAACCACACAAATTAAAAAATTATTCTAGTGATATAAATGTATAGAGTGATGCACTGAGAATAGGGACTGAGTATTTTATATAAATAAGTCATCAAAAATAGAATGGGAATACTTGTCACAAAACTATTTAAAGTTGACCTTTTCAAAAAATACATATAATTGTTTTGTTTCCAGTTTATTTGTAACCCACCCATGCAGCCTGCTAGCACTTAAGATGTCACTTGAAGGCCCTACACCTTCTCTCCCCCACCTTCAGCACATTTTTGGCCCTAGGAGGATCTCTTTCTGTATGATCCCCTTACAGCAGGCTGAGTGGTATCTTCATTTGCCCAGGTTAGGGCAACTACCTCCTGCTCTATCTACTTCAGTCACCAAACTCCTGAACTCCTCCAAGGCAGAAACAATTCATCCTAGTATTCTGTGTTTATAACACAGGATGTGCTAAATGAACCCTTTGCAATGAGTAAATAAATTTAATTTCAACTTTCATTAGATAAACAGAATGTATGACCAGCCCACTTTTGAAACATATTCAAGTAAAACTTAAATTTATCGAATCAGGTGGCTAACTAAATGTGCAGCTGGGACATCTACAAAATACTAACCAAAAACACTGCAATGATATTTCTTACTGTCATTTAAGAGCAAATGTAGTATATAAGTTGTAACATAATGAATCTTTTCATTGCTGTCATACAAAAGTATTCTAAAGCACTTCTACTTAAGGGAGATTAAAGAATAAGTGCTATGTTCTTTTACTGTTGTCTTTTGAATGAAAGATAAAAGGTTATTTCATGGCCATTTCCAAGGCTGGTAATATTCCCTGTGTATTGTCACACTGCAGGGAAAGCAATGCTGCCCTTGACTCCAACTGGAAGAAGACAGTTAGAAGCCCTGCTTTTGGAACTTTTCTGGACCCTGCCTCACAACTCTTCTCCATGCTGATTTTAATCTGTATCTTTTTACTGTAGTTGACTGTAACTTTGAGAATAATAGATTTCAGCTGAGTTCTATGAATTCTTCTAGTGAATTCTTGACCTTCGGTGTGGTCTTGGAGACCCTGATGTTTGTATTTGCTTATCAGAAATGAGTGTCTGAGGATGGCCTTTTAATTTCATACATGAGATAACTGCTATTATTGTCATCATTTTAAACACAGTAACTATACATGTAAGTGTCAATCAGGTTGCCTATGGTTATGCAGATTGGAAGCAGGTTCACCTTCATGGTACCTGCCCCAACCTGGAGTGTCCTCAGTCAAAGCTCAGACCATAAAATCAGAATCTGTATGGATGAGGGATTTAGGTATAAATATATTCCAAAGTTACTCATATGATTTAAAATACATGCCAATTTGAAAACCCCTGAGCCAAAGTCTCTGCTTCAAATGACTTAAAGGTATAATTTCACCAGTTACTTTGAAAAAAATCCCATCACTCTTTAAGTAGCTGGTTTCATCTTAAACAGTGATATATCATAAAATAATGATATTTAACAGGAGGTTGTCTTTAATCTTTGAGGAAAAAAAGGGAAAATACTCAAGATTCTCTTATCCTAAGAAAAGATTATGTTCATAACAGCTTTAAGTGACATATCCATTTTAGTATCTTGTTGTATGTATAATTAGATATATTTTAAAAATAAATAATCATTAACACTGCATATAAGAATTACCCCATGATCAACTTACTCTAGTAGCTAGAACTATCCTCCCACAAAAAGAAAGAAAATGCTATCTTTCTAAAAAGTTACTATGATTTCAAACACAGAGTATAAATCAAGAGAACATAATTCAAAGTATGTCACAGAGATTTTGTTTTCAAGAGTGCAGGCTTATGTATCACTATTTGAGAGAAAAAATTGGAAAAAATAACCAACTCTATAAAATTATGAGAGTTGGTCCCCTTTGCATTTCTGCCATATTTGAACAGGATACCTATATGGATTGCACCTACAGTTTATGAAAGTTTTCTAATGATTAGAAAAATAGAACTATAGAGCCCGATGCTGTGACATATGCCTGTAATCCCAGTTGTTCAGAAAGCTGAGGCAGGAAGATTGCAAATTCTCAAAGCCAGGCTCAGCAATTTAGAGAGCTCTAAGCAACTTCGTGAGACCCTGTCTCAAAATAAAAACTACAAAAATGGCTGAGAATGTGGCTCAGTGGTTAAGTGACCCTGGGTTCAATCCCTGGTACCAAAAGATTTAAAAAAAAAAAAAAAGAAAAAGAAAAAAAAAACCTTTGGATTTTTAATCTGTTCTTGGTGATTTTTAAAAAGTGCATTTACTGTTACTAAATTTGTTATTTATCTGATTTGTTTAATTCTGCCCAAAGAGGGTTTGTAATAACTGACACTGACCATAAGTGATTTCCAGAAGCTTGCATTTACATATTCAAAACCACATGCAGAATTAATCATAGGCACTTTGAAGAATCCAAAAGGAGTCCTTCATTATGGCATTAAAAGTGAGTTCAAGGATAAGCTAATTGAAGCTAAATCGGTTGTAAATTAGAAAAGATTTCAGTGTAGCCAAAAAGCACTTTAGCCTGAATTTCAGCAGACCTGAATTCTTGCTCCAGCTCATTCTCTAACTAGCTATGTGACTTTGGTCAAATTATTTAACATCTCTGCAGTAGTTCCTTTTTCTAAATGATTAAGGAGCATACAAAAAATTTTATCCCTGTGTGCACAGTTTTATGAATATGTCTTGTGAATTTATGTAAAAGATCATTGCCAAATGCAGAAAGCATGGATCCCTTGACTCGATGAGGATATTTACCATGCTTGTTTTGCTATATCAAACTGATATGCCCTTGTCAGCTCATCCAGGTGAGCCTGCAGCATGGGTTGCATCTCTTCCCGTGGGGACGGAGTAAGAGTGGCAGTGGACTGTTGTCCAAAGGAGATAGCAGGAGAGGAAGCCACCCCTCGGACAGGTGGTGTTGGGACCCGATCATCATCTTCTTCCAGTTCATCTTCCATACCCTGGTGTAAATATGTTTGTACTGGTAATGGTGGACACCAACTATCACTGTCATAGCTGAAATTAGATGAGGAAAAATGCACATTAATAGACATACAAAAATACACATGGTTATACTGACAACAAACAGCAACCACATGGTATCTAAAATGTTCTCTCAGTTTATTTCCTCCTGATCACATTGTCAGTACTACTATAGTAAATCACCTCATTTAAACTTGTAATTACAACTGTTATCTCAGTATCTCAATTTATTCTTTAAAGATCTTATTGGCTAAGTGTTACCCCACGGTTACAAAAGGCAATAACTTCCCAACAAAGTTACTCATGTGGAAACACCAAATTGCTAATTAAAGACAATTAATGAATTTAGTGCTTGTAGACTTAACTGCTTCCTTCTCTTATTTATCCTTATGCACCAACAGAATAAGCAAAGAAGCTTACTGACCATATAAGAAGTGTTAGAGAACTTTATTTGCTTTTATTCTAGATTTATGACAGCCTTTCTGTATGACATTCCTGTCATTACGACTTCATGATACAAATTATACTGAATATCGGTTCAGTTCTCTTTTCTCAGTAAAATCAAATGCTTTCCCTTATACTGACAGTTCAGTTCAAATCATAAAGTTGAAGTTCAAATCCTTGCCTTACAAAATATATTTTAAAAAGAAAAAACAATTGCTTTACTATAATAGAACATTTAATATGCAATTATCCACATGACCTATTTTAAGTGCACAAAATAAAATTATTTTAAATATTTAGATTTCATGATCAAATGACATTTTAAAAAGGGATTCTCATCCAGGAATATGAAAAATTAAGAAGTTTTTGTTGTGGCACAAAAATCAGTATAATTTCTACTGTAATCCTACTATTTCCAGGAATCAAATAGATCCTAACATACTTTTTTACAGATTCTTAAGGATTAGATAAATAATCTTATTGGATTTAACTATCTTCTTAATTCAGCACCTTTGATAGCTCCTGAATCTTCCTCTTATATCTCCTTTTCCTTGATCATGGATCAGTCCCCTTCTATAAAATCATAGCATTTTTAGTCACTTATCTTCTTTTCTACCCTGTCTTTAATGCAGGCAACAGGATCTTAATTCACATCACACCTGCACTTAAAATTATTCAGTAACCATAACAAATACAAGAAAAGTCCAAACTCATTAGCCGACTTAAAAGACCCTTCCCCAACTAATTATTATTCTAGCTCTATTTCCCACTATTTCCCCAACATCAGCCTACTTTCTATTTTTTTCTAAACTCTGGGTCTGCATATGACTGTTCTCAAATCATCTATCTGCCTGTGGGTTCCTGCTCACTTCAAAGGTGGCTGTGTTTTGTGGAACCTTCTCTCCCTTTTCCACATAGGACTTCATAATACCTACAATGTGGTACTTCCCATATTATATGGGGATGATTTGTTTCTATGTCTCTTTTGTCCTATTATTCTGTGAGATCCTTAAGTCTAAGAACTCTGTTATCCATTGCTAGTGCCTGATACCTAAATTTAGAATATCACAACTATGCATATCTAGTATTGATCTCTTATAAATTGATTAGAATATTTTCACTTGACTGACTTTTCCCTTATTTTCTTTAAAACTGAATGAATCTAAAAACCTGCACAAGGATGTGTATAGCAGTTTTATTTATAATTGCCAAAATTTGGAAGTAACAATGATATCCCCAGAAATTAAATTAATAAACTGATACATCTAATAATGGAATATTATTCAATGCTTAAAAGGAATGAGGTTTCAAATCATAAAATGACATGGAGAGAACTTAAATGCACCTTGGTAAGTGAAAGAAGCCAATATACAAAGGGTACATACTATATAATTCCAATTCCAGAACATTCTAGAAATGACAAAGCCATGAAAACTAAAAACATCAGTAGTGCCAGACTCTGGGAAGTGAGGGATAGATGGGCAAAAAGCACAGCAGATTTTAGAGCAGTGAAAATATTTTGTATGATACAACAATGGTAGATACATGTCAACCTGAATCTGTCCAAATCACAGAATGTACCACATGAAGAGTGAACCCTGTGGCAAGGACTCTGAATGATAATAAGGTGCCAAAGCAGGTTCATCAGCTGGAACAAGTGTACCATCGGTGAGAGATGACAGGGAGATAATGCATGTGTGAAAAATGGGATAAATCTCTGTATGCTTTACTTAATTTTCCTGTGAATGTAAAACTGATCTAAAAAATGAAATCTCTTTTTAATTAACCCTGAATTTATCACCCTTTTCCCCCAACAATTATGTGTTAGGGGACTGACTTTATTTCATACAGCATACAATTCTGAGGATTGATATTAAGTAAATAATTAAAAATACTGGGTACTATAGGAGTTGATTTGGAAGGCCTAATATTGTTTGAGGGTTGGACAAGGCTACACTGACCACTAGCAAATGGAATATTTTAAGAGACACATGTGGAAGCCCAGAGGAAGGAAAATGGGATTGGAACAATTCAGATAGTTCTCTGAATGGCAAGATCTTGCAAAGAAAGAAAAAAAATGGCCACAGATAAAGCAGAACACCACTTACTTTTTTTCCCATGAAAATATGAAGATGGCCTACCAATTTTATTTTTCTTATATATTCTGTTCATTGAACATGTTCAGGCTTTAATCTACCTTTAGGTTGGTTTTACAGTTCCTCAACAAGAATCTCCTGCTCAAACTAAATTGGTTTGTCTCCTCTTGTTTATGTACTTTTCTATTCTGGTACATTTGTTTGTAGAATTCAACTTATTTTCAAGTAAACTAGATACTTCTAATTTTACCTTAGTCTGGTAAATTCTCAAGCTATAGGTGAAATCCAATATCTTTATAAAGATTTCCTAGATGAGGCCAACCAGCACAGCTACATCACTCTTCTCAACTGGTACTGACAATATTTTTACACATTTATATGAAAATTGATTATGCACAGTCTAAAGTTCTTCCCAATGTTGAATTCTTTTAACTATTTATTTTAGTATTTACCTTTCACATATTTGTGTTTTTTCTCAATAGATTTAAGCTACCTTAGAGTTATTACATTGAACTGCTCTTGTTCTGCTACCCCTAATATCATGATACCTTAAAAATAGTAGGTTTTAAGCATATTTACTGATTTGAAATGAAAATACACAAATTGCTTAAATAATAAAAATGCTGAGATTTCTTTTCTCATTACTTAACTTTAAATACCATATTATTAAGCTAAGCAAAAATATCTATAAGAAAGCTAATCATAAAATACATTCCCATTTTTAATATGGAATGTGCTTGCTGTTGGACTTCATCAATAGTTAAAATTAAATTTACTCTGTAAAACTCAATATAAAAGAGCACCTTTATTTTTGTACCAGAATCATAGTTGTATCATAGTTGCACTTTCTTTACTTACATTGGCTTATTCCCAGATATAATATACTTTTAAATAAAGAACTACATACTTAATCTTTCAAATGAAAATAGCAAGTTATCTACTAAAATTTGTGTACTCCATAAGTAGTAAACTGTCCTTACTTCCAATAATCTAATAGAGATATATCTATGGAATGAAAACACAAAGAGAATATAAGGGAAAGAAAAAGTGCATGTTATATGCATCACATGCGTTAAGGTAACAGAAAAAAATGATAGTAAGTTATATTAGATTCATTTTTATTGTTCAAATAATAGGCAGAGGAGTGTCTAACCATTAATACAATATTTTGATATTATGTAAATGCATTGTATAGTATATTAAATGACCAAAACATATTTCATCATCTATTCTGTTAGCATAGATAAATTTCATCACCAAATTTTCCACATCTTTTCTGAAAGATAATCTAGAACAGTAGTAAACCGACTCTATCGTGCAGTATAAGTAAAGCTGAGAAAACTCCACGGTTCAAAGTAACTTGTACCAAATTTAGATAAATGAAAAAAAGAGGGAAAAAATAACCAAAGAAGAAGAAAAATATGAAGGAATAGATGAAGGGAAACTGGGATACAGTGCAAATAATAATGGAGAAGAATTGTTCATGATCTCTGAAATATTCAAGTCTCAATCCATTCCAGAAGAACAGATAACTTAGGCTTCATGCAGCTACTAAGGAAGGACAAAAAGGCAACAGATATGTCTGAAGTTCATAAAAATGTACCCTTGCTTTGATAGTGTCCTTCATATTTTACAGGTCTACATCTTATTTGAGAGATAGAATTTCATCTTTTTCTTGTGTAACATTAAAACGACTGAAAATTCTCCTAATGCCAAACCTAAGTTCATCTGGCCAACCTTTCCTAGTGAAGTGCTTGTTCTTTGACATTCTGTCAGTGAAGTATGAGGCATCATATTATCTGTCTTGCCTGATGAATAATGATAAAGATGACGGCAAATCGATGCCGCATGTGAACCAACTTGTTAAAGGCCAAATACAAATATCAAATTACTAATAAAAATACAATAAAGTTCAACACTAGCAAAAGCTTGCCAATCTCTAATTGCAATAACAAAGCAAAACACCAGTTTTACATTTAATTACTATTCAATTCTTCCTAGCATCATGACTATAATAAAATGTATTATATTTGTAGCTAAGAATACATTTTAACACAATTTTGTCTGAGGAATCATTTTGATGAGACCTTGTTACTATATTGTTACTATATTATTGAATTAACAATGAAATATTTTATTATTTGGACAATGCTTTGATAACTTTTGACATTTAACATTGTGAGGAAAAATTGGTCCAAGAAATACTTAGAAAGAAAATTGCGGTTTTCTAAACACTTAAAAATAATACTAAAAATTGTAACAAAACTAAAGACTATATTTTCCAGATCCCACTTTTTTGTTAGCTAGGTATATCACCTAAAACTACCTCTTTCCCACCTACCCTTTATCATCATCTTATTTTACTACTTTAGCATTTGCATATCAGCTATTCTGCTACAATGTCCTGCATGGGATCCACCCCCAGTCTCATGTCCTCTAATCCATCATCTGTACTCAAAAATCAGAATTTTCCTATGGCATTAAGGATTCACAATGAACCTTAAGACTTCATGTCAGATGTTCTCCTATACCATGTAAATTTAAAACTCAGGAAACAACATACAGAATGCACCAATTGATGAAGAATACACACAAGCAACTAAATTGTAGTGCTGAGGGGGCATGGATAGAGAGGTACTGAACAGTGAAGACTAAGAGAAAATCAAATACCCCTAACTAGAATAGGGCAGGGTATCCAAAGGAAGACCAAAGGGCTTTCCCTACTCTCATTTTCTCATCATACATGGTATTAATTTCATTTTATATTTTTTATTTCCTCAAAGAAATTTCTGTCCATTTTCCAAATGTTGACCTTGGTACTATTTTGATGCAGCTGTTGGTTAACAATTTATTTCTAGCACATAGGCTATAATAGGTTAGGGACTTATTTCTTATTCTCCTTTGTCCTCATTTTTTGCTCCACATCTGGGATCCAACAGTCACCCAACTTGGTACTATTCTTTATGAAGAAATGAGTCAAGATTCATGGTAATATTCTCCTGCTATAACCTTATCTCAGACTTACCTGCTCACCTGGCATCCATGATTACCCCTTGGGTAGGCCAATTATTATTTCGTACACATCATTCCCCAAGGGCTCATTGTACAAAACTGTGTATGTATGAGAGAGAGAGAGAGAGAGAGAGAGAGAGAGAGAGAGAGATGACAAAGACAGAGACAGAAAGAGAGATAGAAACTGATATGAGTTGGGAAGGGAGTTATTATCTGGAGTGTGCTCACTACCCTTCTGGGTCACAGGTCAGGTTTTCCTATTAATTGTATATATTATACATGGTGTATAATTGTATGTAATTGTTTCCTATTATTGTCTGGTCTTTCCCATTTCTCTTCCAAGTACTATGCTTAGCACTTATTATATTCTTAAAAAAATTATGTGGATTAAATTCTCCTTTATGATGTTAAAATAACAATGTCATAATCTGTCCAGCACTGTAAGTACTACAACTTCAGGATCCTTGATGGATTAAAAATAAAAACTATCAAAAGCAAAAAGTCAATTCTAAAGTTTCTGTACTTTGGGTACTAAGAAAACCTCAAGTATGAACTATAAAGTTTTCAAATTAAAGTATAAAATGATTCTATAGATATTCTCTTCTGTGAAATAGTCACAGAACAGCAGAATACAACCTGGGTCTAATAATATTTCCTTTTTGGTACTGTGAGACTTACACACTAGAAAGCACCAGAATGTAAAAATATATAAAGAAAAGGAAAATATTATCCTCAGTTTACTAATTTTAATTTGTTCTTGTTGCATTGACTTTAAATATGCTTCTATCACAAACTATTGAAATAAAATTTTCCCTCCTTTGAAGGGAGAGCAAGAAGAAATACATGTGGATGAATGTGTGTGTGTGTGTGTGTGTGTGTGTATGTGTGCACATACAGATAATATGTGTGTGTGTGTATATATATATATAATATATATTATATATTTAAAGGCAAATAATATTTTTGAAAGGACCCCAAATCTATGACAATAGAGAAGCAGAGTTATAAAAAGTAATCTGTAAACCTCAGAGAGAGCATTTATATGAAGCAAAAAGAAGAATAGATAAAATGATAAGCATATACATGTGATATTTATTTGAACCAAGACAAGACCTAAATCTATCATTCAAATAAATTGACATGTTTTAATATATACATATTTCTAAGTAAATAAAACTTATGCCATGAAAAACTGTCTGTATTCTCTATTTTTAGGTTACCTAAAGGTCCAGTCAAAATGAACAGTGACCTAGAAATTATAAAGACACAGCATTTATTCATACAGAAAAAGAGACTAAGCATATTTATTTTGACTTGTTTTTTCTTTCAAATAAAAAATTATCTGTGTCTGTGTTCAAAATCAATTAACACTTAAGCTAACAGAAGAAACTAACTCTTGTTAGATGGTTGTGAAGAATAAGAAAACTGGTCACATTTAAAGGTCCTCAAAGGAAATTTTCTAACTTAAAAAGGTTTTGTTACAGAGTGTGCATTGGCTTGAACCTCTTTTATTGTTCCTGCCCCTAAATTCCCATCAGAGCTGATGATTAAAGTTCTACCCACTGGCCAGGTCCCTACAATTATCCCATTGTGATGGCGCTCTACCGTGGCGCCCTGCTATGGCCAGACATCAAGTCATTAGAGAACTGCAAGGGATGATGAAGAAGGTTATTTTAATTCCCTTTTCAGCCCTTCTCAGGAGTGGCTCTTTAGTTCACAGAGCTGTGGGTACTTGCTTTCAAACTAACAAGCAATATTATAAATGTAGGCTGCATTATCATGATTGCAGACAATCTGAGGCACTTGAGGGCCAAGGATTCACAGTTCTCAATATGTGCCGTTTTCTGTTTATCAGCTAAAAATATACAGTGCAAACAGGAAAGGGGGAAAATGTAATGAACAGAGTGGAAGGGGAGCAAAGAAACAAGAACACAGGGCAAAAGGGAACAATAGAGAGTGGAATGCAGCCTGGGCCATTTTGTTGGTAAACAGAATACATTTACCCATTCTCTTGCTGTTCCACTGCATAGTGTTCCAACTCTGTGCCAGGAAGGGGCTGGACTGGGGGAGGAGGTAGAGGGACATTGGCCCAGGTCGATCCATTGTTTTTCTGTGGTTTAGAGGAGTTTTTATTTTTCTTCTTTTTTCCACCTTTCCCACCTGGAAATAATAATGCATTTATTCAGAGATGGTGAATATCAGAATAAACATACAATATCAGATGGAAAGATGTATTTGTTTTCAAAACATGAGAATCACTATGTTAGAGATGGTAAAAGCTATAAACAATGAAATGATATAATCAGGCAAACATTTTTATAAATCACTCAAAATCACATTGTTTCTTTCCCATTGCATTAACTGCAGAGCTGAATAAACCAAAAACATGGCTGCTGTATCAAAAGAACATTTATTGATTTATTCACGTCTGCTGCCTCCACGTTTTCATTGTTAGACGAAATAATGGTCCATAACAAATTCTTTTAAATGTCAGATTTTAGTGCGTTTAAAATGCTCTTTTGCATAATCTCTCTCAGTGGAAAATGCAGCATCTAAGGATACAGACTAAACTTTCCATTAGAATTTACTCATTTAATTAATCCAGGAGAGTAACGTTTTTCTCTCAAAAGTCACTGATAAAAATCAATCAAGTACAATCTGGAGAATACCTGCAAATGTCTCACAATGATACATTTCATAGACCTTCTGACGAATAAATGTCACAATTACTTTTGCGTATAGTAAGAACAGTTCCCAGCTCTTTTAACTATTGCATTTCATAAATTCCAAAAAGGAGGAAAAATTAATGATAATGTAGTAATCAGTTTCAGTACTATTTGTTACATGAATGAATTCATGCACAAATATGAGCAGAACATAAGTGAAGAGTGTATGAGCTATATCTGGGATTACATGGCACTTAATGAAGCATAAAAATAAAATTCATCATCTGCATAGTGCTGTACTTTTTAATCTTGCAAAATCAAGTAAATAAAGCATTTTTCATAAAAAATGGACCTCCGTTGGATGCAGAAATGAATACTTCTTGAGCAAAATGAAAAGGATGTTTCAGGGGCAACTCAGTAACTTTGAAAACTCCCCCCTCGACCTACAACTAAGTCTTAAGCATAGGATATTTGTAGCAGGGCTTTCTAGTCATTTAGATCTCACTAGAAGTCAATCCATCCTCATCCCTCTACAATTCCTGGAATCAGATTATGCAATTTGATAATAACATATTTGAGTGCCAGACAGTGATAAAACACTTAAACTAGACATAGATACTACAGTTGATTACTGAGTTGTGTATATTTTCCATATAGCATACATACACATTTAAAAGAAGATCCCTACAAAGTGCTTTCAGCTTCCTCACCCTTCCAATCTTTGACAGGACAGAAGGTATTAAGAGGAAAGAAAGCAAGTGTCTTCTGTTTAGGTTAAGAGTTTGATTTCTGGGTTTGAAGGTTAGCTCCTCATTTACTCAAAATGTATTGTGATAATTTATATACATGTAAAAGAAATATAAAATTACTCTATTTTTTTTTTTTGGTAGTTGGGATTGAACCCAGGAATGCTTTACCACTGAGCTACATCCCCAGCCCTTTCAATTTTTATTTTGAAACAAGGTTTTGCTAAGTTGCTTAAGACCTCACTAAGTTGCTGAGACTGGTCTCAAACCTGTGATCCTCTGCCTCATACTTCTGAGCTGCTGGGATTATAGGCATGCAAATTTACTACCTCTTTGGGTTGTCATGAGGATTACAAGAGATAATGTATATGAAATGCTCAGATATACAGAATGCTTAATAAATAACAATCATAATTGCTTTCTCCTGTCTTCTCCTTCTCATAGCAAACCCAGCTTCAATTGTTTTCTAAAGTCTTACTCATCAGAAATGACCTCACATTCAGAATAAATATAATAAGCTTGCTCAGTTTCAAGTCTGGAAGTTTTTGTCTTTAAGGTAAATGAAACTCAACCCCTTTCCTTAACCCACCAAAGATTAAGGTCCATTTCTTTTCCACAGTATCAGAACTACATTCCAATGATTGAGAGAAGAATGGTTGAGCTACTTGTCCTTCCTGGCTTTACCTATTACACCTACTTCATTCCTTTCATCTTCATGCAGGCATAATCCTCATCACATTCTGCAGCATTATAGACACGTCATTTGAATCCCACCTGAACTGAGTGACAGAGAGAAGTTCCTATGTTTCCATTGTCTAGATGAAGAAACTAAGGCTCTGAGTGTTGCATCATCCACATTCACATAGCAGAACAATCAGATTTACTACCCAGCAGCTTAACTTGAAACTATTCCTAGAGTTCTGAACCTCACTGTTGAAGTCCTTGCTCAGGTTCAAGAAAGCTATTCATTTCTATACTTCCAAACAACAGGCTTAAAAATGTGTTCTGGAAATGGCTGAAGCACAGTGAGAATTTTGAGAGCTTTCCAATCAGCACCCATTTCCCTCTGTTCTGGAGAAATAACTGTCCTCTCATTTTGATCAGTCTGGGTGGGACTAATTCATCAACACATCTGTCTTCTCTTACCAATGAATTAAGTGGTAGACTCTGAGACAGCAGTGAGCTCGATACAACCTAAAGCAGTTGAAGTCTATTTTTGAGATCTGATTCTATGGAGAAGCGAGCCACAGTCTGAGGCTGTCACCTTGAACCTTCAATGATCTTAAGGTCAGAGTGCCTGCATTATGTTTTAAGGGAGCAGATTTTGATGCTTTGAAAATACATTTGACCCTTCTCTCTTAAAATCAAAATGTAAATATTTGGATAGTTAAAGCCTAAAAATGACTTCTCTGTAAAGAAAATCATGAAAATGACTCATTTAAAATTAAACATATAGTCTATTTTTTAAAACTATATATTGAAAGATTTAGCTAGTGTTACCAATATTTTATATTATATATACATACAATTATGATTTCAGATATTATTTTGAAATATCTGAGTTTTATATTTTTTATTGGTTGGACTTTTAACAAGAACTACTCAGAACATACATATTGAATATGTTATAAAAGTGTTTCAAAGAGGTAAGAAGTTCACTCAAATAATTCAGAAATGTCCAATTTTCTTTATCACTGTGATTATTTTAAATTGGTTACATCAATGTGCACAGATTAAAAAAATCCCATAATATATGATTAGCTAGTCATGGGACAGTTTGTTCTTAAATTTGGGCTCTAGGAAACATAGCTATAAATAAAAGAATTAAACAAAACTGGAATATTAAACTCAATTAGACTAAACTATAAAAGGAATAATCACTCCACTCTTACCTACTAAAAAATGCTTTCTCTCACCAATTCAAGTAATCTGCATTCAAATGTAGATGAAGTAGTTAATATAATTCCTGGATATATGTAAATGTCACTCAAGAGATAAATGGATTCAAAAAAGCAGCAAGCACCATTGTGAATCCTGTTCTGCTTACAATTACTCAAAAGATAACTTTTAAATTTGGTGACAATCTATACAGAATATTTAATGAAGGATTCACAGATCTTATGGAGCCCATGGCTTTCAATATGGAGATTTCTTTTTACATATTGTTTGATCTTTACATATCTTTAGTGAAAAAAAAGGAAGACCCAACAAAATTACTTTTTAATTATTCAGAACAATTGCGGGACTAATTATGAATAAATGGCAGCATAAATGACATAGAAGGTCATTCAAAAAGTTCCCTTATATTATTAAGCCAGTTTAAATTCATAACAGATGTTTAAAATTTTCTGGATTCTATAATGTACCTAATCCTACCAATAGGCAAGAAGAGCAAATGACTCATTTTGGAGGGAAGAGAGAGCATTAACATTTTCAGTCTGAGAAGGTTCCATCTCCTGAGGAAAAGTAATTTAGTAAATGTAACCCTAATGATATGAAAAAGTTAACTCTTCATGTTCTTGATGTCTGGAAGCCTGCACAGTATCACAGTACACTGCAATCCTCTAGTATTAACATGTACTTTTTTAAAACCAAACACGAACAATTAGCATATAATTAATCTAAGCTTATTAAGCAAGTGGAGTCATGGAGCCAATCACAAGTGGGCAGATAAAGGCATATGATGTGAATAGTTGGAACCTACAATGTGGCTAGTACAACATCCTCACACATAAAGTGAGGATATTCATTAGGATAGGAATATATTTCTGTCCAATAGAATGTATTTTTCCTTATATTTGTTGGTTTAGCTGATATTTCTCAAATATATATTAAAATTGACAGTATACAATAATTATACTTGTAAAATACTGTATATTTTTGAAATTAAAAATTAATAATTTTCCATATTAACATTCATATTTAGCAGAGTAATCATTCAATAGATAACTATTACATAATATTTCAAGAGATTGTCCTAAAATAGGAAGTCATATCATTGACATCCCAATATAAAAAGTCTCCAACATCATTTTCATGTTAGTTGAATTTGTCTTTTGATATCAATGACATGAATTGACTTTCATGCATGATCTTTTTATTATGAAGTTCTTTTGACTCATATATAGGGTTCAAGACAGTGAACTCATCTGCTCTTTAAGGAATAGTAATTAGTAAAATTGCACTATTTTTCTTTAAATACAGCCTTGTGCAGTTTGTATCTCACGGATGACAGTTATTTTTATTCCTCCCCCCGCCAAAGCATAATTTCATTGGGATCAACTGCTATTGTCATTTGAGAGATAAATGCCTGACAGTGGCTTGCGATTCAATATTTCCTCATCAGCTATTAGGGAACACAGGTCATATGCTGGTGACAAACAAATATTTCTCCTTACTGTGATGAGACCAACCTGAGAGACTGCCACTCCTTTCTGAGCTGTTGTGAGAGCTGGTGGTGCTGAAATCCTGTGACTGGTTGTGTGGCATTCTATTAGACAATCCCTCAGCCAATCGGTAGTCAGGGATGTAAAGTAAGGCTAAGGGTTAAAGGGCAGAGGTCACAGTGGCATCATGTGATTAGTTCACAGCACAAGCCCATGCAGAACATGCAGTTAGCAACTCAGAAGCGGATGTCGTGGGAGAGTGGAGGAATGTTTCATCTGGCCTGTCCTAATGGAAGTAGAGATGGATTGCTGATCACTATGTTGAAAAAGAGCTGAAAGGATGAACCCGATTGGTGTCGGTGTGGTGGCGGCAGTGGAGGCGGTGGCGGTGGTGGTAGGAATTGTTCAAGGTACTGAATACATGCCGGTATGCTTTTTTAGTTTAGGTAGTAAACCTGGTAATGCATCACTGAATTGAACAACAAATACTAATTTCTATCTCATGCACAAATGATATGAAATTAACTTCTCAGGACAGAAGAACCTGACTCACCATTGTTACCTTTGTTCTGCTCAGGTAGAGAATAACCGAATCCCATCAGATCTGTTTTTTGCTGAATTGAGCTTTTCCACTGTGGATCAGGCAGATCAACAGCCAATTCATGGATGCTATTGGAATGCAAGATCTGTGTCGTGGCATATGGGGTAGCCTGGGTTATTTGGCTGGAACTGTTGTAACTGGTTTTGGTAGTGAAGTCAATGCTGCTATAAATGGCTCCATCTGAGAGCATCGTTGCTGTTTTATCCCCTTGGCCTGGAACTGGCGGCAGCACATCTGTGATGAACATAGGGAAATGAAACAATTTAATGACGCACAGGAAGCCCAAAACTATCAGGACTGAAGATGAAAAATAAATGTGTCACGCCACACGTTTGCATTTCAGCTGAGATGGGCTTCATGAACCAATGAAGGGTAGATGATATACAACCATCGCCAAGCTATCAACCTCAGTGACAGGCAGGCCTACTGCTCGTCCTTCACGTCTCACTGCTTAACACATCCCTTCTCCCATTTCCTCCAAATCCTGAATGAGAAGTTTGGGATATTTCACTACTGAAAAATGCTTTCAGTTGTTCACTGTGTTTTAGAATCAGGGAAAGTGTTAGCCTGGTACAGCGGCGATGAACAGAGGGAATCTACAAATCATGGTTGAAAACAGCTCTTTCCACTTTATCCCCAAAGACATAGAATAAGGCTGCTGAATAGTTGCAAAAATTTCCAAAATTATACTATCCTGACTATGAAATACATTTTTCTGAAGTTTTTACTTGACATTTGTGTGATTTCATTTTATAGCTCCAGAAATGGAGAACTGATGGTAGAAAATGTGTTCTTTTTTCTCAAATAACAAAGGAAAAATTTCATGAATAAGTCATTTCCATAATACAGCAGGATTTAACTATAGAAAAAGCAACTTCAGTGATCAGTGAGTTTAATTTATGCTATCAACTCTTAGAAGTGGAGAATTACAGTTTCACGTTGTAATACAGCAAGAGTAAAATTAAACTTCAGGAACAACACTGAATATCAATCAGTCCATTTATCATTTTGGTATGCTGAAATATCTTTACAGGATGTTTTATAATTCAGATCTTCCACCTTTCTCCTGAGCTCTTTTCCCTTTTCAGAAGAAAGACACTAAATGTATCTAAAAAAGAAATCACTAACACTAGTATTAATCATGTAGAGTTAAGATAAATCTAATTATAATACAGTCCTTGATAATGTATGTTCTAAAAATCTCACTTCATAGGACTCGAGGACCTGAAACCACTTGATCTCTCCATTATAGGAAATTTCAACTAACTTAAAACTTTTAGATTCAATGATACCCATAGTACTTGAAATAAAGGTTCTTACAGAAGTATTAGCTTTGCTTTGGCATCTTACAAAAACTAAAAAAAAAAATCTTCATTAACAACAGTGACAAAAAATTTATAATATATTGTATACACTGTGCAATTTCAGTCTTTCTGAAGGTTTGAAATTCTGGAATACCAACCTGTTTTACAAGTATGTGGATGTTTATTGAAGTAAAGATTTTAAAGGCATTTTTATGAGATTGTAATATATGTTCATATTTTAATTATGCTAGGTTGCATAAACAAGTGAAATTGTTTTTGAATTTCAGAATTGCTTTCCTGTCATTCTTGTTTTTAGTGATTACTAATTATACAATTTGATTTTTTAAGAAGCACAGTTCCTTCTGAAGTGTTAGTATCATTTTGTTCTCAAAATCTTGAATATTTAATAATATATCAAAATTGGTAAAAAACAGATCTTTATAAGTTTTTTATTTGTTTCTGCTCCCTTCATCATATCTCTCACTGATGACTATTAATTGAATAGAAATGTTTCTCCTCCATGGGCCTCAGTTTTTCATATCTTTTTTTTTTTTAACTAAAAGAGCTGACAACTTTATTTTCACATTTCACAATACAAATGAAAACTGTACTTTTTCTTTCCAACTTCTCCCCTCTGAAACTATTCTCTTTGATAGAAATGGGGAGCAAGTCTTTGTTGTCATACTGTTAGAAAACACCCAGTCACAGCACCATGATCTCCTAGTGAAGTAGAACAAATAATATAAAACTGAAAGAGGCTCCCTCTATCCTTATCTGTCTGGTTGTGTCATTCCTGGCCGAGTGGGCACCATCATGGGATGAGCAGGAGGTCTCATCATTGGAGGCCCAGGCATCATTGGCATGTGGCCTCCCATGGGTGGCCTCATTCCAGGAGCAGGTCCCACTGGCATCATCCCAGGAGGAGGAGGGCCCATCATTGGCATCATGGGAGGACCTCCCATATGGGGTGCTGGCATCATACCAGGGCGAGGAGGACCCGGTAGACTAGGGGGAGGTGGGATCATAGCACCTGCAGGAGGAGGTGCAGAGAATGGAGTAGGAGGTATCTTTCCTTGTTGAAATGCAGCTGTTGTTTTCTCAATCAGGCTCTGAGCCTACTCTTCCATCCATTTCTGATAGTAGTCTTTCACATTCTCTTTGTGTTTCCTACCACTGCAATGTGTCCTTCTCACAGATGGAGAGTCATGGGTGAGGTATATATCACAGTAGTCACAATAGAACTTAGGTATGTTGCTCTACAGGCCGTTGACCACTCCAGTTTTTTATATCTTGAACTTAAGGTTCTCCAGAGATTAAGATTAGGTACTGTTTCCCTTCAGTTGCATGGTATTGAAATGGTTCTGGGCTCAAACAATTAAAAAAAATGGAAAAATGTTGTCCAGGAATCTAATCCTACATAATATTACTCTACAACAACTAAACTTCTAAAATTATGGCTCTGGAAATAGAGTCTCTCTCTCCCTGTTAGATGAAATTGTAGTCAGCCTTCTAGTGTAAGTGCTTCTATATTGATTTTTGGGCTGCATAAATTGTCTTCAAATATTATTTGATCACTCCCACATTTTCAAATACTAAATTGGATTATATCCAACACTGAAATATTGGAAGATACACAAGAATATTTGTATGTGGAGGAGAGTCCTATAACATCAAATACTTTGGAATTCTGGACCCCCTTCTGAGTAAGCGCTGCCATCTTTAGGAAGGAATTTCCATTTAGTATTTCTTGTAGCCCCCACCAATCCATCCTTAATGCTGTCTAACTAACACTTGTTTACATTTGTGTTTGAAACCTATGAATTAGAGAAACCTTCCCTCCAGCTTGGATTAGTGATGCAGCTTTTGAGTACCTTGATTATATCTGTATTCATGGATTTATTTTATTTTTGCCTTATGTAATTATTTGAATGAAGGACTGCCTTCCTCACTGCATCATAAGTTACTTGAGCACAGGAGCCTATTGGATATATACCTTCACTTCCATAATTCCTCACCCACTGTTATGAGAGTAAGTACCTGCTGATGGAATGTTCAAATGAATTTCTCTTAGCTTGTACTGGTAAGATGCAGAGTTATATAATAATTAATATTTTATTTCTCAAAATATGATTTTCATTACATTCAAACATATATTGGCATTCCATTCTTCAAGGGAAAATCTCAGTAGCCATGATTATTTTCCTAAGTGAATGTGGTTGTATAATCATACATGTGAACACAAGTTTGAACTACAGAGCAGTATAAATAAAACAGCAGAGGCATTAAAAATCTATCAGATCTCCTTTCTATACTGACATCTCAAATTATTCTTCTTGCTTAACCATAGTCTCTTGACTTTAAACATGTAAATATGTTTATGCATTCTATAATTATGCAAAAGATGTGAATTTAAATGTACAAAATGTCCTACAATATTTCTGGCACAAGAAAGTGTTTAAATGACTATCACACTGAAGAGAGAGAGGATAAAAACTGCAAAAACTTTGTCTCAGTCTTGGTGTTCATGCCATGGAAATGAAGTGGAAATGGAAGAAAAACCTTGCATTTTACATGTTATTCTCAGTTAAATTGGACCAAGTCATTTTAGATGTTAATTTAGCCTGCTAGCAACTGAAAAATAAAACATTTTCTCCATCTTTAGGCATATATCTCTTGATACAAAGAGAACATTGTGCTATTCTAATACAAAGTATAAAATAGGCAGCTAATCCTTGACTGATAAAACTTTGGCAACAGAATTCCTTTGGGCAAAATCAGTCTGCATAGTAGGGGAAGGATGATCTGCATCCTTGGGGAGGGATGCTCAGACATACAAACTTCCCAGAGCAGAGTAATGACCTACAGAGAGGAAGCAGGGAGTCAAAGAATCTTATAGCTTGCTTTGTATTTTCTCAGTAAATCTGCTGATACCTTTTGGGAGGTGATTATACAGTTAAGCTTTGTGTGAAAACTATACAATCATCCATTTAATTCTTCTTACACACCTATGAGGTGGGAATGGTTGTCTTCTGTGTTTTATTTTTAGAGAAGAGAAAGAAGTTAATAGAAATGGTATTCATAGAAAACAAGCTTATGAAAAGCTTAGTAACTTTATAATTTGAGGTATTACTTTATATGCAAACACATTGGTAATCCATCCTGAAAAGAAAATGTTACCATCCATGATTCTTTTAAGTTAATAGGGTTATATAGTCATACATGTGAATCACTGAGGCTTTTAGTGGACTTGGTATAGTTTAGCTCAGCCCTGGGTATCCTGAATTAATTCTACAAGTGCAGAAATCTTCCCATATGTTCATCTAAATGTGCTTTGGTTTACAAGAATCTCCTAATTCATCACTCCAATTTTCTACTCTTATTCCATTTTCCACCCAACAGCAGGTTGAATGATTTAAAACCGTTCTTGAATTTCAGCATTCTTCTCTTAAAAATCCACCAATAATTTGATTGCCCTATGAACAAAGCTTAAACTTTTAATGTGACTTAGAACACCTTCTCTTACCTGTCCCTTTGTGCTTTTTAACGTCTTTGTACTCAAGTATTAGGAAGTTCCTTCCCATGCCTTCCCCTCCCCTCCCTTTCCATGTTGGGGAATCAATGTATGGCCTTGACCATGCTGGAGAAGCCCTATACCAATGATCTACATCAACGGGTCCTCTATTCATTTCTTAAATAGGTCAGCCGGGAGTGGTGGCGCATGCCTGTAATCCAAGCGACTCGGGAGGCTGAGTCAGGAGGATCGCGAGTTCAAAGCCAGCCTCAGCAACTTAGCGAGGCCCTAAGCAACTCAGTGAGACCCTGTCTCTAAATAAAATACAAAATAGGGCTGGGGATGTGGCTCAGTGGCCGAGTGTCCCTGAGTTCAATCTCTGGTTCAAAAATAAAATAAAATAAAATAAAAATAAAAAAATGTCACTCTTATTTCTGGTCCTTAATTTATTCTCCGCACACTTTCTGAGACTTTTGGCTAATTCCTGTCCCTCTTTCAGTTTAAATAGTTTAAATAGCACTCCTTTTATAACATTTTCTTACTCCAGTTGGGTAGTCTTCCTTTGTAGGATACTGATAAGGCAGTTCAAGTCCATTTATTATCTGCATAGTATTGTAGCAGGAGAAAACTTATGTATGTATAATTGCCATGCCAATCAGGGAATTCTCTATTCCTCTCCTCTTTATCTAAACTAACCTAGCCAATCAACCAGACGAAATGGTGAGTTTGGGGGGAAGCAGTCATTATTTATACTATAATACCTTTCTGTCTTTTTGTAAAAACCCATGGAGAGGATGTTAGTATGAAATTTGGCATGTCAGCCACTTTGCACTGTTTTATCTTTGCTTTGGAGTAGCACTTAATGATTGTAGAACAACAGAAAGTTCTCTCTGAACATGCCCTCCTATTTAGTGAACTGTCTATTCCTCACATGAAATATTATGAGGTTAAGGATCACCACTTCTTATTGTATGCTTTCTGACTTCCAAAGTGCCAGGTACATAGGAGGTGCTCAATAAATACATATTGAATGAGATTTTGAAAAATGAAGTATTTGATCCAAAAGCATAAACCCTAATTAGCAGTATACTTTCTGATTTTAGTTACCTTGTACTAATATTCCTAAAAATAAAATGTATTATGAGTACTTCTACATTGACTTACTTTGTTTGTTAAGGTAATATGGATACACTAATTTTATAATAAAATACTTAGCAAATGAACAGAAATATTAGTATATGTGCTTTAGTCTTTTAACTAGGGAAAAAATCCTCCATCTCTTAAAAAAAAAAAAACACCTAGGAAGACGAAAACCGAAGCAAAAACAAATTAAAAAATAACATAATTTTGAAAAATACAACTTACCTCCACGCCCAAAATTCCCAATTTCATTTGGGCCACTATTGCTATTGTTCACTGGCAAGCTTGTGGCTGGCCATGAATCAGCAAGCCATGGATAGCTGGGATCACCTGCATTTAGAAGACCTGGACGGCTACAACAGAAATAAAAAGGCAAGCAATCTATGGAGCTCAGTGCAAGGTTTTGACACCTGTCTCATGCACTAAAAAGGGTTAAGGAATTTAAGATTTTAATTGACTTTAAATTAAAATGTGTAGGCTCTCGAAAATTAAGGAACTTTGGCAGTTCATTAAGGCTATATATAGATCAACCTTGTCAGTGGAAGCAGAGTCTTTGCCTGGATTCTGTCAACATCCACAAGAAATCAGATGTCTCCTCTGAAACTGGTAAAAATTGGCAATAGTAGTAATCCCAGACAAGGTTTGATGATAAATTAACACATTAAGGGAACAATCACTCAGAATGGTTTGGTATCAGCCATTTCCAGGACTTTGCGCTATTTTGTTCCAATTCTGGGAGTCCCCACATGAATCTGTGCTCTCTAGGCTGTCACCCTTATTGTGAGCCCTCATGTTTGATTTAGAGGCAAAGAACTTGAAGGGAATTAATGAACAGTACTTATACTATTCCATCAATAGCACATTTCCAAGTTCTTTAAATGGCAAAATATCAGGGGGCTACTAAGGGTTTCTCTGAAGACAAAAAAGACACCCTATAGTCTGATCCAGCATGTGAGTATAGTCTAAGAGAAAAATTTCTTTCACATTGTATTAAATAAAGAATTCCCTTCTATAATGCTAAAATGGGATTCTGATTCCTTTCCAGATTATTAGCATATTTACAAAGAAATAGAACATGTATAATCATTGTACTTTTTTTGTTGGTGTTGATAGACCCCCTACTGGTACAATACCTAAGAGAAACATGTGTTTCTATGGAAACTGCAATAAGAAGATTCAACTGCTTCCTTGCTACATCCACTAGTTCTCATTAGACTTAATCTCTTTTTGCTAAAATATTGATTAAATGGGAGATTGGAAGTTATTACCACAGCCTAATTACAATCTCCATATTGGCAAAGGGAAAATAGATGAGGATATATGGGTTTGTTATCAGCTTTTATCAATTTCAATTGAGTATCCAAAGTTGTGGAATCCAGTCCTATCAATCTACAGCCTATTCATCATCCATGAATCATTTACTTCGTGATCGATTATGTGTAATTGTTCACTCACAGCAATTTAGTGTGAGCCAATAAGGAGTCTTAAACAACAGCAACTTCATTTGCTAATGTCTAATTAATGCAATAAACATCCTGCTAACAAATGAACACATTCCTTGTGATATTTACTACTAATTTCTTCAGGGGCATCTGGGAGATATGAAACATCTGGACTTGATTCCTCTAAAGTGCACAACAGATAGATCATTAAACCTAGTGGTAAGCCATTTAATTCCTCATAGAATTCTCAGACTTATAAGTGATCGTTTATTACAATAATAGTTTCTTACTGCAGAGTTTTCCTAGTCCTGATTAAAAATAATAATAAAGAATCTCCTTAGCATACCTTCCATTGCTCATTAGTCCTCCATCTCCTCTTTGAAATGTAACTGTAAAAACAAAAACAAAAGCAAAACAACAGACTATACACACACAAGAAGTCAATGTTAATTGCAATTAATAAGAACTCCATATTGGACCTCAGTTTAGAACTAAGCCTATGGGAATTTTAACAAAATATAATTAACATAATTCTACAAATAGTAACAAGCAGTGGTTTGGCTCAGGGCAAAGTCATCACTTTAATAGAATATTTCAAGTTTCTTCAAGTCAAAGTATGGATAAGTAAAAGTGGCAATTTGTATTTAGACCTCAAACACTGTTACAAGTGGTGAACATAGTCCTGGAAGATTGACACAGCATTAATGAAAAATTATCAAATTAAACTGCTAATATTAATACAAAGCTGTGTTAATTAGAAAGTAAAGCAAAATATATACTAAAAATTGAAACAGGATAGTTCTAACAGGTAATATCCTTCCAACAAGATAAGAAAAACAGGTAACCATTGATAAAAAAATTGCTCATCATCACAGATCCTTTTAGGAATGCTGATAAGCATTATTAATGGAATAGTTATAATTATGGTAGATGTAAACTATAACTAATAGAGGATAACATTCATGAAAATAAAAATTTTAAATAACAGAATCTGAATAAACTGCAATTATAGGTAATGATCACAAGTTGAATTTTTCTATAAAACTATGCAACCTATTAACAATGTCCACTGGTATTCTATAGAACCACTGCCAATGAAGCCACTCCCTCCAATGTCTTCCAGTCCACAAAGCCAACAGCATGCAAGTAGACTTCCAAGAACAGCCAAAGAATGCAAATATCAGTTGAAGGCCATAACATTTTATCCAAAACTGTTGAAGCCAAATGTATTTGGACTTCAAAATGACTCATATCAAAGAAAGGCAATATACTTTACATACTATAAAGTTTGAGGCACAAATCGTACTCAAAGTTATCTAATATTTGTGCAATGAAAAAAATATGAATGATTAGAAAGTATAAAATAGCTTCACATTATTTGTATCAAATTTTGCCACTAAATTACTTCACTAGAAAATTATGGACAGATATTTGTTGTTAAGAAATTTATAGATTGCAAAATGCAATAAACTTGGAATTCTAAAAACAAAACAAAACAAACATAAAAACATGGATGAGCTAAATCAATTACTGGGGATGAAGGAAAAAATACCATTATCACACTTGTGAAAACAATACATCCTATCTTTGGACAATGGAAATTATATTTACTAGAAGTTGTTTCCTTGGTGAATAAAAGGGAAATTAACTAAAATTTTTATGAATGAATTCATGTTTTAAAGAAACAAGACATATTTCCACTTAAGACAGGCATATGGTGGATACCTTTTCATTTGAATGGTTCTCCATAATTCTTCTGTTTTTCAAGTTTGAACTATCAAATATGATAACTCTCTAAATTTTGTAAATTTCCAAGCACAGATTCCTAGGCCCTTATGAAAGGTCATCTAATAATGTCACCTTTCATGATACCACCTGGCACTATGAACATAATTCCAAGGGTCTCTCTGGATTTCATGACACTAAAATATATCAGGGCCTCTAAATCTGAAATATAAGGCCTAATCATTTTTTCAGGTAACATCTCATATGCATTGTAAAGTAATCCTGACATAACCTTAATATCTGCCCAGAGTTGGCAGTAGACAGTTCCTCAGAGATGATGAAAAAATACTGATCACTACAGAGTCACTTAAGGGCTGGGAGTCATGAATCAGCAGTGCATCTATATCACATCCTGCCCCTTATTAATTGCTTTGAACACAAAAGAATTAATCTGAAACAATTAATGAAAAAATTGAGCACTAGAGGTATTAAATAAAGGCCTGATTAGGACACATGCACGTAAAAATGCACTTTCACAATGTGAAAATGGTACAGCTAATTAGCTTTCCATCTGATGTGACTTTCTAGTTATGTGGTGCTTTAATGGAATATCAAGTGATTGTTTTACTCTGCTAAAAGGGAGTTAAGATAATGCTGTGAATATCATTGCAAATATGCAAATAAGCAGGTTCTGATGGGCTGCACCTCAAAAAGTGCTGTTTAAGAGATATGTGAGATGCTACATAGTTCTCCCTAATTGAGATGCCTTTTATTTCACCATCCAAACTTTCTGTTACTGCCAGAGGCATAAATTATAGCAGAGAAAAGGAGAGCAGCTGAAGCAGAGGCACAAAAACTGAGTTGTACTTAACTCTATGTGCAAACCAATGGCATTTTTTCATAAATTTTGAAGTTTAAAGCATTATGACATAACACTCAAAATACTATCAAAATAGATCATTCACTAAGGTTAATTTGCAGATGTGCTAGAATAGGGACCACATGGGATGGTCTATATCTGCCAGTTGAGAGCTAAATTTGGGAGCAAAAATTTCATTTCAAAGCATTTCGTATTCAGTATTCAGGACATATCCATTTTATTTGTGTCCTAGTCATCATTAAAATAAGTTTCTCAAATGATTCTAGATGGCTAATAGGTTGTCAAACATTCTATAATGTCATTCATCTCTTTCTCTGCATGCCTGCTAACACAGGCAAAACTTCACAGGATATTATATGAATACCTGAATAACACGAAATGCGCCCCTCCCCGTACACACCACAATTTAATATACATGGGACTCTTCCATTCTGCATTTCTCTGTCACAGAAGAAGGGGGCAGAGGAGGAAGAGAAGAGGAAGAAAAGTAGAGTAATAGGAGGAACACACACACACACACACACATACACACACACACACATCTTCTCATACTAACACTGATCAGCTGTGTTTTTAAAACAAGGGAGGAAAGGGGACACTTTTTCACATTTCTATTTTTTAATGCTTTGTTTCTTCAAAATATCTAGATTAATTTCATTTTGAAAAGTAGACCAAAAGTAACTTAGTTCTATCAGAGCATGAGTTTAAAAACAGACTGCAAATAACAATGAACAATTAGAACTTCTAAAATGGAAATCATATATGGCAATTTGATCAACATTTGTGTGTATGCAACCATGCAAGTGTGTGTGAGTGTGTGTGTGTGTGTGTGTGTGTGTGTGGGCACATGTGAGTGCAAACAAAAAATAAATACCCTTGCATATTGACAGCTATTTTGAGATAGTCCTCATTTCCAATAAATGTTTACCTTGAAGATGAAAGAAAGTGGGAGTGAGGGGATAGGTCCTTGGTTGGACAATCTTTTTTTTGTTATAAATTTTATAATTTTTGAAATCGTAGTGCAGTAATTCTGTGCTTGTCAGAAATAAGTTTGGAATAACTGTGACTCTTAATCAGAAGTCTATGTGGAATCTCAAATTACAAACTTACAGTGAGTAACATATAGAAGTTTTGACTTAAAACTAACTGAATACTAATAAAAGTTTCCAGAAATTTCCCCAGATACCATTCTAAACTGTTTCAGAATTTCCTGAAATATTTTGAACCTATTGCAATTTTTGTAAAGGATATAAGATGAAGAGATTTTTCAAAGCTATATCATACACAAATTACATCTACTACTACCTGACAGGATTAATCCTGCCAGAACTGAGAGAGGAGGAGGAAAATGTAACTATGTGGTAAATTGGCATTTTGAGGTAAGGAAGCTTTCAGAGTGCCTATCTCAAGTAGGTCACATTTTCCTACTCCAAATGGAAACTTTAATGTTGCAACCAAGTCTCATTCCCTTTCCTGATAAGTTATTTGGCAAATATGAATATAGATTAATCCTTTTTAATAAGCATTAACTTACCCCAGATAATCAGAGTATAAAAATTCCATCAAATCTTTTAGCTGCTTTTGGATACTTCTGTCAAGTAATTTATTTCACCACCAGTTTTCAAACCTATGTGTGAAGTGTTTAGCATTTTCAAATTTGCTCACTCATGAATTGTTTATTTTTACTGAGTTTCATAAAATGTTATCCTCAGAGATAATATTCATAAAATATAACTTACCCCTTACACTTCTGAAAAACTACATTTACTTTCATTAAAATATGATGATTTCAATAGTCACAAGTAGAAAAATGAATAGCATAACTTTGAAAAGAACTGTGCACCTATCATAAAGTTTATGATACAGTTGTGCACATGCATACTGACATATTGACATGATCCTTATCAAAGCTATATAGATTTTTTTCAAACATATTGCTCATTTTATATTCACAAAACTTTTATAGATATTATCAAACATTTACTTTGAATTCAAAACCACCTAATATTTTCTATCCAAATCTCTGTAATTCTTTTTTGGCTTCTAATACCTTAAGTACTGAATATGTACAGCAAACAGGACCCCCACGTGAAGTAACATGGAGATGGTTAGTGCTCAGTGAAAATTAAGGTAGATAATGCTTCACGTTGCTCTATAAAAGTATGATATTATTTCATTTAAGATAGGAGATACAGAGATGCCTCATTTCTTGCAGTTGCCTTATTGCCATGGGAAAAACCAGAGATGTGTATTCATATCTGAAGAATTGCTGTAAGTGATTAATAGGCAGAAATAAAATTGTAAGTTGGTGTATAGCATTGTCCTAGAGAATCCTCTATTTTCTGTTATGTCGAGAGGCAAAAACATGTTAAGGCCAAAGTTTCCTCCCAGATGACATGAATATATAGGTATACATTTGATTCTTGATACTTATACACTCTAAAATTTAATCCATTAGTGCTCTCTAATACATCTGAGACACCCTCTGACACTTCAAGAAAATATTAACCCAAAGTAGCAGATTTTTTTGTTTCTTTTCTATGT
This sequence comes from Glaucomys volans, assembly GCA_020662805.1. Classification (NCBI taxonomy): domain Eukaryota; kingdom Metazoa; phylum Chordata; class Mammalia; order Rodentia; family Sciuridae; genus Glaucomys; species Glaucomys volans. Next base: position 322,826 of record JAJEJO010000653.1, read on the forward strand.
CTTCAAGTATAATAATATTCTACAATAATGGCAAGCCCAAGAAGAGCTATAGCCTACTTGGGTATTGTTTTGCCTATGTACAGTGAGATGAGGCATCTTACCCAGAGTTAGGATCTCACCTTGCAAGGCAATCTGTGCTTCTCTAGTTAATACCTTCCTTTCCCTACTTCTAGTGGATTAACAGAGACTTGGAACAAAGAAGTAGGAAAAGGGAATGCTGAAAACAAATTTAACCAGGTCTACAATCTTATAGTCAATCCTGCTGCATTGAAAGTATGTTTTTTTAATGAAGGAAAATTCCACCAAATATTTAATTATAACCACAATTGAAGTTTGAAATAAATGAAGAATCCTGTGTTATAAGGTAATTTAAATACTGACCCAAAGTGAACCCTGTTTGTACAAACAAATTGCTGTTATCATAAATCAACAATTGAGGACTTATAGACATAGATTTGAGACTACATACACATAACCAGGGAGTGAAAAAGTACATACTTTAAACTATATTTTGCAAATCAAATCCCATTGCTTGAATTTTATTTGTTTTAGTTTTTACTTTCCTATAGGTGTTTTATAGTTTGACATAATAATCAAATTCACGGTGATATATTTATACATCTACAACTCACAATTTGGTCGGCTTCATTCCCTTATACCTCTCTTTACCTCTCCCCTCTCTCTAGATTCCCTTGCTTTAGTCTGCTGGGTCTCTTCTCTATTTTTATGAGGTCTCTTTCCTTTACTTTCTTCTCTCCAGCTGCCTCAGTTTTTTAACTTGTAAAATTATAATACTCTGTATGAAAATCAAAACATAAACAAGGCCAATACAAGTATTTTGTATTGGAAATACAAGAAATCTGTATGAAATCTGTATGAAAACCAAAACATAAACAAGGCCAATACAAGTATTTTAAAAATAATTTTTATAAGACCTGTGTATTAAAACGTTCCTAATGAAATCTCTCTGATCTTAAACTGGATCATTATTAGCTCATACATGAAATATCAAAAATAGAAACAAAATATAAATACATATTCTATTACTCATTCTAAATCCCTTTTTCTCTAAGTTATCAAAGGACAAGAATGAAAAACTTAAAAAATGGAGGATAGGTTATTTTTGGAGGAGAATGTGTAGAAAATATCACAAATCAGACATAAAATGCTAGGTATCTGTGGTTTGGCAAATTTTCATTTGCTTCTCATCTGGATGAAGAGAGCAGCAGTTGCTAGAAGGCAAATTACTAGCTGAAGGGAAATCCATTCTGAGAGTAAGCCATCTATCAATTAAGTATAAAAGTTTTGAAAGGCTTTCCTCTGGCTTGGCCTTCTTCCAAAATATTTGAAGGGCATAGCACATTCCGAGTTAGCAGTTTTCTACAAGCAGATGGATATCAATCACAATGAGAAATGATAATGGGAAATGTACTATTCTTGTCAAACTCAAAGACCAACAGATATTTTCAAATTAAGTGCAAAGAAAGGTTTTGCAAAGAACTGCTGTTAAAAGAAAAAAGAAGAAAGTCAGTTTGATGTGATTGTACTAAAAGTGCAAACCTACCAACTGTGAGAGCTATTTCATTTATAAGTAGTGAGTGAATGAAGAAGTATGGAGTTTAAAAATGCACTCTAAATGTGGATATATTAGAACTCTGCACTGAAGTGACTTGCATAGTTCATCTTTCATTATCTCTAAAGTCAAGTGAAGGGATAAACATAAAATTGTCCTTGAATTAAATCAATTCTTCCTTATGTTTTTTAAATAATTTATATGTGTGTGTCACAGAGATAAAATATTACACAGTGACTGATTAAAGAGAGAACTGATGGACAATACCTTCATGGGTGAAGGCAAGGGACTAGACTGCAAAATGAAAAGGTATATGAAAATGTTTTTAATGTTCAGGACTCATACTCAGCAGTTAATCCTAAGCATCCCTCTCTGGGAAGAATCTCTAATAGGTATAGTAACTTAACATTTGGATGACAAATACATGGAAGAAGGCAGCCAACAACCATTGAGAAGTGAGAATGGTTGAATGGAAACTTCGGCTCAATGGATATGCCTTTCTCTACTCCTGGAATTTATTTTGACCAGTAACTAACAAATCTAATCTTCACAAGATGCAGAAATAAGTCAAAATGTCACAACCAAATTATCATACTTAATGCTGTCAAATAACAAGCAATACAACTGAATAGGTGCTGTGTCATACGTTTTGCACTACGTGCATATTATATTTCATTATATTAAATCTACTTTTAATATTTTCTTAAAAACAAATATCTTAATTTATTTAGACAGAGCCTTCACTGCTTATAAAAAAAATAGAAGATTGAATATAATGTCTCAGAAACTTTTTAAATGTCTATAGGATGATATTAAATTAAACTAGTCCCCCTTACAAATTCTAGAAAGTATGAAATATTGTCAGTTTCTGACAAAGTGTTGCTGTTAGAAAAAATATTTAATGTAAATTGTGATAAAAGTTTAATTTAACATAACTTTAGCATTGAATCTATTCTCTCATATACCCACTTTATAATTTTATCTCTTCTCTCTCACCTGCTCCATCCCTCCCTCCTTTAGAGATATTTTGAAGGTCACAGTATCTGATGTCCTTGAAACTCTGTCTAGGATTTTTTTTTTTAAAAAACAAGTAGAACATCTAAGGTTTTTGTTTTGTTTTGGTCTGCTGATCTGCTTCTTTTCCTTTTCCTTTTCCTTCCCTCTCCTATTTCTTTCTTCTAAAAGGTGAGCAGTTCACACTGAAATAGACACCCCATTTAAGTGAAGAGTAAATCACTCCACTCATGCCTCATCAGTTTTATTAATACTGGTGAGATTTTTGCTTATTTGTATCTTCCTTCTGGGACATTTACTATTACAATGTGCATACATACTACAAGTTAGATTCCAAATTTCTCCTTTTTTTCCCCCCTATTTTTTAGTAATGATCTTGACTGAATACATTTTTCAAAGAATAGCTTCATAGCATGCAAAGTGTACGTGTGTAGTTTTGAAGAACTAGTTGAGAAAAGGGCTTGAGCATTTTATCAGTGCACACTCTTGTTACGCTTCACTGGAGATACAAGCAAAAATATTGCCTACAGTCACAAAGCAATATGGTCAAGAGCAGTACGTGAAAGCATGTTGTTTATAATTGCATTTTACAGAGCAGGTTTTTAAAACAAGCCCAAATCATTCATTTGTTATTTCATTACATTTTTCCCTTTTCTGTCATTACATTCCTAAAGATAAGAGGCGTTTTTAACTGTAAATAGTCTCTTACCAGCATAATTACTGAGGCCCTTTCTCTTCTTTCTTCGCCAATACAACCAGATGCTAAAGCCCATCAAAATTACCCAGCAGGCACCACCAATACCAGCTATAAAAGCTGGTTGCTTCACAACATCAGTGATTTGTTCAGTTATGCTGTTGTTGTTTTCAGTAATGACAACTTCATTCCTTCCCCCTATAGAAGAAACAACAGTGTTAGTAAATATGAAGACAACAATAAACACAGAATACATATGGGGTGCACCAAAGGCACAGAAAATCTCTGAAAGCTCAAGTAGTATTTGTTCTGTCCTGCAATTGTGACAATCATCAATATATATATTTTTGCATGTTTAAAAAGAAGAATTGAGATATGTTCTTCAAAGTATGACTGAAAATATTGCTGTCTTTTGTTGTTTTGGTTTGCTATGGACAAATTCTGAACCACTTCTTGATTTATAGCCTTATAGATAAGGACTCAAATACTGGGAATGTAAATAATAGTAATTTTTCTTGTATTTAGTAAAATTGTTTTTAATATAGTTCTCAGAAAAGGAAGCAATTATACTATTTAACCCAGGAAGTTTACAAATTGATTTTTGTCCATGCAAATGTTCATGGTGCTCAAAATTACATGATTTCATGTTACCCTTTCATTTTGTACAAATATGCTTTAACTTTCTCAAAGGAAAACTGATATATAAAATAATCATAATTATGAAAATGTCTTTTTGTATAGATCGGCATGCACAATTAAAATGTCATTAAAAGGTAAAGCTCATGTATATGACTAATTTGATAATACACTTGAACATCAAATATGAAAAGCAACTTTAAAATTAATTTTAGGATCTCCACAACTAAAACATACATCCACATCTAGAGTAAGATTGTTCTGGAAGTGGTCATGTTTTGAAAATTTAGACCTCTCAAAAAAATTAAGAAAATTTCTATCTACATTTTAAATAGGTTTTAAACTCATGGAATCATAATGTCATTGGAGAGTGAAGATTTAGATTCTTATTTAACAAAGAAATCCAGACCCTGGGAATTAAGTGATTTGTAAAGTAAATATGTTTAGTGAGTATCTGATCAAAGACTTTCAAAAGGTGAACTGCATACAAAACATAAATGGCATATTTCAGTGTATTACATGAGAAGAATATGTAGGACTGTCATCACCTTGGTTTTATCATGGCACTATAATATTTTGTAAAGAGCATGGTCTTTGAAGTCCTGCCTCGAAGTACCATCTCTGTCACTTAAACTAGCTAGGGAAGTAATAAATTTATATAGGACGCTAATCTTAAGTCCTTGCTTGAGTTAGTTGGTTATAACACTGTCTACATCATTTATTTTGGGAATATTCATGAAGGTGATACATATAAAGAGGTTAATAGGTGTACAGAAGCTTTTTGTCTCAAAATTATGACCAACATAAAGGTAAGGGTTACTTTAAGAGCATTTCAATTAACTTCATGGCATCAGTGGTAAATTATCTAGATTTGAGAAACATGCAAACTGTAAGTGACTTGCTTACCACACTGTCCCGCCTTTCTTTTGGGGGGGAAATTAGCTTATGTCTCCCAGACTCATGTGGAGTTGAGTGCAACAAAGTGACTGAAGGTTAAGTATTAGTATGTAGGCACAAATGATGCACACTACCTTTGCCCCTAGCCTTTTACTTTCTGCGGCAATACTTGACACTCTTTGTATTTTCTTACACGTAAGACAGGAAACAAGGGGTCTGTTGGATGATGCGGAACCTCTAAGAGATGGGAGGGCCATGTTTGGAGGGGTACAAGGCCCCTGGAACATTGTATAGAATAGAGACCCTATTTTCCATTCTCATGATCTATGTAGGATTAGACTGTAAGTAAGGGGATAAGACCTTTTATTTTGTTAAGACAATCAAAATGAAGGCTTATTTGTTACAGCTGCCTGTATTTCCTTATACATACTTATATTTCATTTCCAAAAGTTATTTTGTATTAATTTCCAGATATAAAGCCAGATTTACTTATGCAGTAAATCTATTTTTTCCTCCAGTAAGCTTACCAATAATTACACATATAAACAATCAAAACTGTACTTAAAATAGCTTGCATTTTCAATATGAGAACTGGTGATTATCTTAACTATTAACAGTTACTTAAAAGAAAATAAATACTTTCTAGGGCAAAGAGAAAAGAAAAATTTCCCTTCATTTTTATAAAGAATCCATATAATATTAGCTAGTGTAGTGCAATACTTATTTTGCCAAGGTATATTACTATTTTTTATGTTCCTTGCATTTTTGAAACAATGCTATCAGTTGTACTAATTAGAGCATAGACAAGGATGTGTGTGACCTATAACGCTCCATTGTTCCTGCAGACAAAAAATATAATGAAATATAATGTCTCCCTCCCATTGGAGAGTAATGAAGAACAAAGCTAATTTGTTGGACTAAAAATTAATTAGACACATCAGATTCAATTGTACCTATTACTGTGAAAGTTTGCAGCTGTTCCACATATTATTACCAACTATGTAATGTAAGTGTGAAAAGGCCAAATGATTAGAAAGACAATAGATATATTATTAATCAAGACTCCTGAAAACTGTAAACCAACATAAATTTTTACATGACATATTGTTTGATAGTTATGTGTGTGAACCTATTTTGTTGCATTTTGTGCCTGTGAGTTTAATGAATGATATGGACTTATGGACACTTTCATGTAAAAGTCACTTTCCCATGGAAAATTGTAAGAAAAGAATAATACTGATTTTAAGCTTGCATAAGGTTGTACATTAGATTTTTCAATATTTTAATTAATGGTCCCCTCCTGGCATCTTTTGAAAATGAAGAAAACTGAGAGGGAATAGATAAAACCGTACATGGTCTGGCATAGGACAAATGTAAAATGATGAAACCAGAAATTACATCAAATGACAATATGCGATTTAATTAAAGCAAAGGGGAAATGAGAGAGAGCTTGAGTCACTTTAATGTTGTTTCCAGTACTGAATGAGCAATAGGGAGAGAATAAATTGAAACAGAAAAGGAGATTAGCCATCACTAAGTCACTATTCAACTAGGAATAACAGTTGGGTAGATAATGTTATCAGACAAGATGTGAAGGTAGATATGGAGTGATAATTAAAGAAACAATTAGGGGGTTTCTCAGTACAACAGTAGATATTAAAAAGAAATAAATCTCTTCAGACAAAAGGCCTTTGGGGGGCTGAACTCTGCTTGTATGTGTGTGCATGTATGCACATGCACCCACTCAAGTGCTACAATTCTACCTTCTATCATTTGGTCACAGCATATTCTAATTCCCTGAAGAGAAGATGGTAAAATTATTTACTAGATGGCTTTCATTTCATAAGAAAATCTGAACATTTGTATGGTACACTAAAAAACAATGAAAAGATACTCATTATTCACTTGGAGACTGTCTCTTGTAAATGATTGAAAAACTAAGTAAAACTTTTTGATTTAAAATAATCTAAATTAACTTTATTAGTTTATGTTACTATAAAATTGTCCAGCACATAACTTTGATTGTCAGGACATGAGATCAGTTATATTTTATGCTTGTTAATTTTTTCTTGCCTCCAAGTGTGATAGCTCTCCAACATACTGTGAACCGAATAGTCACTAGGAAAAAAGAGAAAAAATTTCCCTGCCTTTGGAAATATACTTATTACTGAAGTACATAAAAATAAACATGAAAGGCAAATACAGTTGTTTGACAAGCATACTTATCTTCAAATTTCATAATTATATTCAGTAAATCTATTTCATATATATATACATATATATGTGTAGATATATATATATACATATATATGCTAGAGAGGCACTAAAAATAAGTTTGATTTCTTATCTAGGGGCACTCATAGAGAACTACTGCATTTAAAGAAACTTAATATATAGTTTTTAAGATAAAAATTATTTCTAAATACTGTAAGAGAAATACGTGTGTGTGTGCGTGTGTGTGTGTGTGTAGTGTGTGTGTGGACACACACACACATATACATTCATATATATGTATGTATGTATCAGTTAAATCCTTTTGGGTATACCTGTATTTCTCTCTTATTCCAATTTATTTTAGAAAATCTCAGAAGGGCAAGATTGTAGGTTTCCCTCAGGTTAAGAAATTAATTCAGTTTGTACAACTAATTAAGAAAGGAAAGGCAATTTAAAGAAAAGGTAATACTTTAACTTTCTCTTTTCAATGTTGTTAATGTATAAAACAAAGAAAACTCAGGGAATCTAAAAGTTTTAACATTATGACTGAATTTAAATATATACATATTAAATACTTCTCAGTAGAAATAATTATCTAGCCACTAACAATATTTTCTCTATATGTTATTTCAGAAAATAAACAGAGAATAATAGGATTGGTGTTATGGTTTGGATCCTTAAATTTCCCCCCAAGAGCTCATGGGTTAGGCAATGCAAGAGTGCTCAGAGGTGAAATGATCAGCTTACGAGAGCTGTAACCTCATCAGTAGATTAATCCACTTGATGGATTAATAAATTGAATAGACTACTGTGTTAACCATAGGCAGTGGGGCATGGCTGGAGGAAAGAGGACACTGTGTGTGTGACCTGGACCATATCTGCCCATGGCTTGCTCTTCTCTCGTTCTCTCTCTGCTTCCTTCCTGCTGAGCAGTTTTCCTCTGCTAAGGCCCTTTTGCTATAACATTCTGCCTCACTTCAGGCCCAGAACAATAGAGTTGGGCAACCATGGACTGAACCTCTGAAACCATGCCCCCCAAACACACTTTTCCTCCTCTAAGTTGTTCCTGTCAGGTATGTTGGTCACAGAAACTAAAAGCTAACACAATTGGCTTATATGAATGCTTGACAGATATTTTGAAAATACATAAATTCTGAGGAGAATATTTCAAATACTTTTTTCAAACATTTAGGTCCTGCCAAGCAAACAAGAACAGAGCCAACTGAAAGAGATTTGACTCTTGAAATAAAGAAGCTTTGTTAGAGGAGATATGTACTGATAAGCCCCTCCACTGTAGAGATGTCTTTAACCCATACACTACAGGGAAGTCAGAGCCCAATCTGAAAAGCTACCTTCTCACTGGTATGATGTACCAGAGGATAGGGTTCAGGACTGCCATAGTTACGGAAATAAGGGGAAAACCATGAACAAGAGGAAACAGTGGAGAGTAAATTCTCAAGTCTGCAAATGATCCCCCCTTTAAATCTTATGGTGAATCCTATATTATGCATATAGGAATAAGATTACAAGGATCTAATGAAAAGCAAAAGCTAGAAAGATGAAAGACTGAATGGAAGTTTCATCTGATATCTATTAAAAATAACTTAGTGATTAAAGTTTGAATTTCATCAAGTTGGGGATCAGATAAATATATTATACTTTTCACTGAAATCCTAGGAGGGTCATGCCTTCAAAGTAAATATCAAACAGATTTTGCTCTAAGAATAAAGGGAAGATATAAACAGCTCCATACTGACATAATGAAAAAAGGACAAATTCAAGGTATTTAACTAGTGATATAACTGCCTTCTAGAACAAAAACTAACATTCTTTAACAGGTTATACAATTTTATATAATGTCATCAGTAATAATAAATACACAATAAAATATTACCAGGCATGCAAAAATAAGCAAACAGCAATAACAAACCAGAAAAATACTCTCCAAGGTAAAAAAAAAAAAAAAAAAAAAAAGGACTCTTAAAAATAGACCTTGAAACAACATTGAAATTAGGAGAAAAGGGTTTTAAAGCAGCTGTTACAATATGGTTATGGGCTTAAAGTTCATAGAGTCATAATAATGGAATCTATAGAAAATATTAGAGGGAAATGAAAAATATTAAAGAAAGGAAATGAAAATTGGATATCAGAAAAACTTAATGTATTAAATGATTAACTCCTTGGGTAATTCTACCTCTGCTAGAAAGAAATAGCACGCATGGGACGGGACGTGCACAACCATCACAAACAAGATCAGATAAAATACATAAAAAAATATAACTGTGATCTCTGAGATAAAGGAATCAAACAGGGGATCCTGTTTTCACAGATTTCCACTTGGAGACAGTTTTGAATATGTGATGCAGTATAGGGTCACCCAACATGACTGAGAGCATTCATGAACGAGGACAAGCAGGCACTGGGCAAGTTCAGGGATTAACTTTTGCGGAGCAGAGTATCAGATACATAGGAGTAATCAAATATTTTTTCTTATTCTAAATTTATTTGAAAGATGATTGATTCCTTACAGCAAAAACAATAATAACGCTATGTTTTGCATTTTGATGCCTATTACAAATTTAGAAATAAAAGATATGGCTAACAAAATAGAATGAGAGGAAGAAGTGGAAATTTTACTTCAGATCCTTGTAGAAAATCCTAGAGTAACCTTTACAAAACAGAAATTTATTTAATAATCCATTAGTAGTGATAAGATATAAAACTGCAAGTTCTTCAGTTTGTCTAAAGAATGTAGAAAATCAGGAAAACAGAAACAAAGTAACACAGACAACACAGCAAGATGATCAATCTAAATTCCAACATATCAATAAATACATTAATAATCTAAACACCAAGATTGATAGGTAAAATGATCAGATTATAAAAAACGAGACCTGATAATGTATAAATTAAATAATAAAGTCACATTACATGGAAAGAAACAGAGGTTAACAAAAAAGTCTAGAAAATAGACCAATCTTGAAAATACTTATAAGACTATAATGTCTATATTAATATGGCTATATTAGTATCGGACAAAGCAAATTTGGGGGCAACGACTGAAGAGGGGAATCTTATAATGATAAAGTATAAGTTCATTTAGCAGATAACATTCTTAAAATGTAGTCATTTAGACAGAATGACAAAGACATGAAACAAAATTGTAGACTGAAAAAAAATGCACAAATCCATAATTATAATAGATTTCCAGACCCTTCTTTAGTAGTTCAAAGAAATAAACAGAAAGTCAGTAAGGACTTGAAAAACACTACCAAGTTTATTTGACATTTATGAAATATGTAAATATATACCTACTATTCAAGTGCACAAGACTAAATGTTGGGCCATAAAACAATTCTGTATTTAAAAAATTAAATTCACACAAAGTACATTCTCTGTCCTGAAAGGAATTAAATTAAAAGTCAGTAACAAAAATATATCTGGAAAAATCCCCAAACATTTGTATATTAAACAATATAAAACCAGAAATCTATAAGAAAAATAGAAATTTTGATACTTCGTAATGATAAATGGGAACAAATATATCAAAGTTGGTAAGATTTAGCTGAAGAAGTGCTTCAAGGTAAAGTAACAACTTTAAAATATTTGTATCAGAAAATCAAAGAGGTCCAAAAAACTAACTTAAGTATTGGTCTTAAGAAACAAAATAGAATTAAGCACACGAAATAGCAGAAACCAATTAATTAGGAAACAAAACCAACAAATCCAAAAGTTTGTAGTTTAAAAATATCAATAAAATTCCTAAATCATTATAAGACTGAAGAAGGGCTGGAGTTATAGCTCAGAGGTAAAGTGCTTACTTAGCATGTGTGATGCACTGGGTTTGATTCTCAGCACCATAAATAAATAAATAAATAAATAAATAAATAAATAAATAAATAAAATTCTATCCACGACTAAAAATATATTTTAAAAAGACTAAATAGAAACTGTGGGGGGAGAGAGAGAAAGAGAGAGAGAGAGAGAGAGAGAGAGAGAGAGAGAGAAACAGACACAAAGAGGGACAAAAAGTAGGCATGAGAGAAAGTATTTGGGAAGAAAAGTGATGCGGTTATTATTATGTTTTGGATAGGGAATATCTCCCAAAGACTCATGTTTGGTGAGGGCTTGGTCCCCAATGCAGTAATGTTCAGAAGTGAGATTTTGGGGAAGTGATTAGATCATAGGGCTCTGACCTGACTGGTAAATTAATGATTTGATGACATTATAGGGAGGAAGTTGAAACTGTAGGCGGTGGAGCCTCCTGGTAAGGAGTGGTTCCTTGGGGCATGACTTTTGGAAACTATATTCTGTCCATGGTCCCTTCGCCTTTCTCTGCTTTCTAGCCAACATGACATGAACGACTTTGCTCTGATGTGCCCATTTGCAATGATCAAGTCAGGCCAAAAGCCATAAAGTTGACTGATCTTGGACAGAAACCTTTGAAACCATGTGTCAAAATAAATCTTTCCTCCTCTAAGACTTTTTCTCAGGTATTTGTCACAATGAAGAAAAGATAACATAATTACCACATATTCTGCAGACATGACAATAATCACAAGGAAATACACCAACCACATGTAATAAATTCAATAGCTTAGATGAATTAGACAAATTCATTGGTGGGCCAAAACCAAAAATCTACTTACTACAACCAATATAAGAAGAAATAAAAAATTCTGAATAGATCTACATTCATTAATTAAAAAAAAAACAAAATTAAAACTCCAGGTATGGATATCATCACTGATTTCTAGCAAATATTAAGGGAAGAGATAATGCAAAAACTCTCCAAAAATTCATGAGGAATAAAGAGGAGGAAAAATACTTCCCACCCATTTTATAAAACCAGACCCTCTGATTCCAAAACTTGACAAAGACCTTAGAAGAAAAAATGCTATCTATCAATTATAAATGCAAAATTCTTTATAAAATTTTAGTAAATCACATCTACCAACATTCATAAAGAGGACAATCTATCATGATCAAGTAGAATCTATCCCAGGAAAGCAAAGTTGATTTACCTTTGAAATCCATTTAATATAATTGACCATGTCAACACCCCCCCCAAAAAATTAAAAAAAATAACAAGCCCAGAAAGAAAACATGATCATCTGAATAAACTCAAAAAGAAATGAAAAGTTGTACCGCATTTGTGTACAATGAATCAAAATGCAGTAAAAATAAGAAAATAAAAATTAAAAAAAGATAGTCAACAACTATTAAAATGAACAAGAGATGTTAGTAAGGTTACAAGATAAAATGGCAATATAAAAATTTAATGTATAGGTAATCTAAACAATGCAAAAGGAAATTTCAAAAATCAATTTATCATAGTATAACAAACTTCAAGTTCACAGGAAGTATTTTAACAAAATATGTAAGCCCATACATAGATAACTATAAAATATCATGAAATATTATAGAAGACTTCGGTAATGTAGAGGTGTATCATGTCCTGAACAGAAAAACTCATGAGTAAAATGTTTACCCAATTTTGATGGATAGGTTCACTGCATTTCAATCATACTTTCGACATATTTTTTTTTAGAAATTTACATTAATTTGAAAAGTATATGGAAAAGCAGAAGGCCTATATCAGCCAAACAATTCTGCAGAAGATAATGGGCAGCATTCACATTACCCAATTCCAAGGGTTACTCTAAGGTACAGTAATCAAGACAGTATGATTGGCATACAAACCTTATATACATAAAGAACCTAGGAATGGATCCATGTGTACATGGTTAACTGGAGGAAAAAAAGTCTTTTCAATAAATGATGCCTATACAATTTGATATGCATATGGAAACTCATAAGCCTTAATCCTTGAACCACATGGTAATTACCATAAGATGAATTATAGATCTACACATAAAAGCTAAAATTATGAGGTTTCTAGAAGAAGTATAAGAAAATGTCATCACTATCTAGAGGTTGACCACAATCTCTTAGGAACAATAAATATGAAAGAAAAAATATGATAAGTTGTATTTCATTAAAATTTAAGATTTTTGTTCATTAAAATACATTAACAAAATAAATATGAAGTTGTGGATTAGGAGAAAATATTTGTGAGATATATGTATATATATGCACATATATATATACATATGTGTGTACGTGTATAGATAGATATATATATATTTATTTATCTCCAGAATTTATAAATGACTCTCCCCAATCAGTAACAAGAAACAAATTCAAATTTAGAAAGGCAAACACGTTGCAAAATCACAAAACAAAATATGTAAGCAGTCAATAAGCACATGTAAAATTGCTCCAGATTATTAATCATTAAAGAAAATTCAAGTTAAAAATCACAAGGAAGTTACTATTTTTACATACACCTGAATGCTAAAATTGCAGAGGCTGACAACATCAAATGTTGATGATAATGCAGACAAACTGGAAGTCCTTTTCCTGTCTTCTGGGAGTATTAAATTTTAGAATTTGAAAATTGTAGAAACTCTTCAGCAGTTCCTTATAAAGTCAAAACTATAGAGTCCTATTACCCACAAATTCCTCTCCTAGGTATTTCTCCAAAGGAAATGAAAACATGTGTCCTCACAAAGGCTTACACAAAATGTTCATTCTCCCAAGAGAAAAGCAGATAAACAAAATATGGCTTTATTCATAGGGCTGAATCCTGCTCAGCAGTGGAACATATGAATTGCATAATACATATATGGGTGAATCTCCAAAAAAAATGAAATTTTGTGAAAGAAACCAGACACAAAATATCATATTCTGCATGATTTCATGTATATACATTTCTAGAACAGACAAACATAATCTATGGTGATAGAGAGCAATTTCATGCAATGGTAGGAGTAGATTTAACACAAATACTTCTTTTGGATAATACATTTGGATTACAAAGTTTCTTTGGTCTGTTTCTGGTTAATTTTTGACATTTTTCTGGCTAGGAAGCATGTAGATTTGAGACATGATGCACTCCTTTCAGTTATTTGGTATTTCAGTGGCACCAAAATGAATAAATAGTTTCAAATAAAACTATTGATTAAAAATAATTTTCAAACACTTTTCACCTTTTAAACTCATAAGGATTATAGTTTTAAGAGAATGGTGGGACTCTTAAAAGCACAAGAACTTATATTGTTATTGTAAGAAATCCTACTCAGTCATTCGCCTATATGGTGTGTTCATTATGATGTAGATTCCAAAACAATCTACCCTGTTGTCAGTTGGCTGATGCTGAAGTTCCATGTCCCTACATTGATACTCACCAATTATTATTGGCTGAGGTTCACTTTTTACTCCAACCCCGGCACTGGTACTTGCTGCAACCTCTACCCGGTATTGAATACCTGGGAATAGTCCACCAATTATTACCGATCTAATGGCTGCATCCACAGTTTTGTTGATATGAAATCGTGTTTCATTTCCCAGACACCAGATCTACAGAAAGGGAAAGTGAAAAAATATTTTTAATAGAAAATAACCTATTTTCTAGGCTAACAGAAGTGTTTGTGAGCGACATTTCTCAAAGTCTAACTTTGGTATTTTATGCATATGTGTGTATTAAAGAAAGAACAACAAAAGAATAGAAAACTATGCCATATTTAATTTAATCTTACAATAATCACTGATAATCACTCATATTAATCTATAACACATAATGACTCCTTTAACACCTCTCTAAAAAACAGTTTTTAGTTGCTAATAGTATTTTGATACAGATAAAAACATACTTTCTTCTGCTTAATTTATCAAAATTTATTATGCATATAATCTACTTAAAATATGATGATTATGAGTTATAATGTCTAAGGCATATAAGTGTATATCTAAGTAATTTATATTTCATTTAAAAAAATATTAACTTACACAGAAGTAGTTAACAAGATTAATTGACCTAAGTTATAGGTATTGACCAAAATGAAATTAAAGTCAATATTTACATTGAGACTAATAAATCTTTATATTGATGAATACATATCTACACACACATGTGCGCATGCACACACACACGTGAAAATAAAGTGGTTAGAAGTCTTTAGACAGAAGTCTTTAGTCTTTAGTCTGAAGTTAAAGCACCTAGGTTTTTACTCTAAGAAGAAATCAAATTTTAGGGCATATTATCTTTAGGTATATGGAAAACTGCTATTATAAAATAGCTATAAAATAATTCTGCTACATATCTTTATTTTTATTCATATATTTCATAATCTACATGTAGATGTATACATAGGAATACATAAGGTTAGTTTCTGAAACAGGTAAGTTCCTGAATCTTTTTTAGCAAAATAATTCTTGTGCATCCTGTTTCCTTATTTATATTTGACATCTGTGTTCCTAACAAAAGAATATTTAGCCCTCATCTACATATATACATTGCTAACAAAATATGACAGGTTTATAATGAATGAAAAATTTTATAATTTATGAAAAAATTCATCATGTTGTAAGTAAATTTATTAATATTTAACTAAAAGTAAATTTTAGGATATTCAGTTCTAGATGGTACTAAAGCAAATTACTAACCTCATTAAAACACAGACATACACACACACACACATACACACACACACACACACATATATATACACCATAGTGGTTAATTCTTGAGTGTTCAAACAATGTTTTAATATTTTAAAACTTCAGAGTATATATAATGATGCAACTAAAGCATTTATTTTTACACTTCTTCAGAATGTTTGCTTATAATGTGATGGGAATCATTTTAAAATAAAACCTATGCTTTAGTCCATTCACTTGCATCAGCAAGTTGACCTTTAATTTAAAACAGTTCTATTTTAAAATATATGCTATTTCTAGAGATTAAATTCAATCAGCAATCTTTTGAATGAAATATTTCAGTTTTATTTCTCATACCAACTATGGATTTCTGAGGTGAGGTGGGGTGCTTAGTTCTCTATTATAGTATTTCTATTGCATAAGTTGTTTTCAGATTTTTAGAAATATTTCTTAATAGCCACAATAATAGTTTTGAAATTTTACAAAGTTTAGTGAGAAGTTTTACACTCACCTATGGTCTAATCATGACAATTAGGCAAAATCTTATTTTGAATCCTTAGACATGCCCTGTGTCTTAAACATCAGGATGAGGATGAAACAACAGATACTCTTTCTAAATAGCAACAAGTTCACCAGTTTCAATGGTTACCTTTTTTCCTATAGGAAGTATCTTACAAAACCTGAAAAACTAAAAACAGCATCCCCTCTAAACCCAAAATCTCTCTCTCTCCCTCTCTCTCTTTTTTTTTTTTTTCCTGAGAACCACTTTTAAAACAGAATTTAATAATAATGATAGAGGCAATTTTGGGGATGAGGTCTTTACTACCTATATCTATCCCCATTTCTCTAAATCCTCAGTGCCTCAATCATACCATACAGAAAACCAGTCCACTGTTGTGGTTTTATTGTCCAATTCAGCTGTGTGTCTGTAACCTTGAAGTTAAGTTCTGATTCTCATGCATTTGTTTCCTTACCTGTCATACAAAGATATAATCACGTCATACTTTAACTGAATACGAGAATCTTTAGAGCTATGTCTTGCTCATATGGCACTAAGATTTCTCCAAAAAAACTATCCATGATGAGCCTTCCTTCTTCATGCAGACCCTACCTTGTACTCTTGGATAATTCCATTCTGGTGATCTGGAGGAGGAGGATCCCAGGACACACTAATGCTTGTGCTATTGTGGCTTCCGACTGTCAGCACAGTGACAGATTGTGGAGGGGCACTTGGGGCTGCAGAGGGAGTAATTAGAATAAATGCAGACTTTGAGTCTCGGTGTACATTAGTACTGCTTACAAATATGATTAGAAAGGCATGATGAATGAATTTCTGGCTTCCAGTAGTTCTAAATCTGTGTATAGCATTCAACAGTGACAGTTTTTCTTCTTCTTCTTCATTTTTTTTTTTTTTAGAATAAACTGTTACACTCAATGCAAAAATTTAAAGCAAATCCAACAGGTGGGGAATTATGCATTAAATGATAAAAATTAACAGCTAAGAAGCTAATGAGTGGCTTTTATATGCCCAGTACCAAAATGTCAGTTTTTATCCTCACCATAACCTCAGTGGGTAGAAGCAACTCTTAATTTCACAAAAGAGAAAATGGTATACTGTAAGAGATTTATCAAAGTCAAATGGTAAATCAGAATTTGAACTGGGTATGTCTGTTTCTAGAATTTGATCATTTTAATTCTAAAAGGCCATTTCAGAAAATAAAACCCTGGTTTCCAACCAAAAATATTTTGAGAGGATATATCTAAAATTTTTATCAATTGTTATTTCTGAATGGTGGCATTGTTGACAATCTTTAAAAAAAAAATACTGTCTTAGATTGTGTTTACTAAATAAAAACAGAAACACGGATATAAATTTCACCAATAAAGAAAAACAATCCTTTTCACACTGGAATAATAATTGACTCTCATAAACTGACCCATAATTTAAGATTTAAAACTGATTTTATGTGGATGGGTAAAGGACTACGATGATAAAAACGTAAAGAGGTTCATGTTGGGTCAAATGTGAAATGGGCAGATTTTGATTTCCTACAATAATTCTCTTCCTTTATAGTTTCTCCTATAACTAATTACCACCCTACTGAGAAAAGAGGAGTGAGAAGCAATTCTTAGGTTTACACTAAGCATTTGAGAGTTAAGAAATATTAATTTTGCAGAAAAACTCATTTATTTTCAGTGAATCTCTGAATTTAAACCAAATGTAGAGAAAGCAAAATAAGAATGCCATGTAAAATCTTCCTTGGCAGAAAAAAATCAAAGAATTTTATGACATTAAAAGATTTTTATATAAAACCATCAATGTTTTCATATTCTACACAGTCTAGCTCTTAAAAATAATATCCAAAAAGATAGTTTAAAGACCTATTGATACAGTTTCCCACGTTTGGTAAACTTGTCATGACATATTTTATTGAGGAATGATCATATTTACATTGAGATATAGGACATACACAGACATGTGATAATACAATATTGCTCTTTACTATTCCTCTATGTGACAATATTGCTCTAAAATATGGTATGATGACATCTATCTGGCCGCTTGTCTACCAGCATTGTAGTTATTAAGTAGACTGCACTGAAAAATAACACTTTTGAAACTGGCTTTTCATTCTCTTTGCTGCTGGCTTGGCGAGAACACCAGGCCTGCTTCCTGACAGGTCAATTATTCTGGTACTCAGCTTCTTTGTACAGATGTGAAAGAACCCAAATCACCGCTCATCATTCCCAGACATAGCCCAGCTGAGTTCCATTTGTTACCCTCACAAGGCCACAGAAATCAGAGATGAATGTACACTGAATGGTGACAAATGTCTAGGCCAGAGGAAAACCCTAACTGCAGTGAAACTGACTTTTGGAGGGAGGCTTCAAATGTGATCTTCTGTACTATAGGTATCCACCTGGTTCATTAGTAGTACACTTGCAAGGTACAGTAAAATTTAATGCTGGAAAAATATTACCAATTTTTAGTAATCTTTTCCTTTATTTATGTATGCTAAGAGTGAACCCATGACAAATGGTACCTTTAAAAATAAGAAATCCTTATTTTTTAAATTGAAATATTTAAAAATTTTTTAAAGTGAAAATATTTTAAAATTTTTTAAAGTGAAATATTTTACAGTGAGTCACACTGTAAACCAAAGTGAACATCCTATTCTTGCTGTGTATCATATTATAGAAAACTTATATTTTATAAAATTTCTTTGATCAGACATAAATATTGAACTTTTAGTATGTGCAACCTACATGCATTTTCTTAAAGCTGCTTTTATATCATTTTGTATGAAGTACGTTTAGACAAAAGGCTCTTTATAAAAGTCATGCATACAAAATTAGTACAAAAATAGAAGGGGGATTTATTTTGTCATCCTACATTTTTACTTTGATGGCATCATTTATTATAAGCCTCTCGTTTACTGGAGGAGACTCTAATAAATGGACTGGTTGAAACCTACATTAATCTTAGGTCCATCATAGATTGACTTTAAAGTATCTGTGGGTTAAAAAAAAATTCAAAACTAGAGAGAGGGCAAGAATTTTACTATGACTAAGGGTATTAGAAACTCGAATGTGACCCTCCAAATCAGAGTGTCTGACTGGCAGTGCCCACAGTAGAAAAACTGAGAAAAGAAAATATAACTACATAAAAAAGGGGTAGCCACTAAAAATAGCCTGTGATCTTATGTTTTCTATAGCCTGTCCTTTAATAAAGTAAAATGAACTACACCCACATAAACATATGGAAATACGTTACAATCAAAATCAAGGGCACAGAAACATATACAATTTGGGGCAGATGTTTAAGAAAAATTTAAATTCAGAATTATAGTTGAATTCAGAATCTATTTACATTTTTTATAACAAATTTTGTCAGATTCTATAGAATTCTTCTAATAAAAAGAGAAAAATGACAGTGCCTGTTATATCTTTAAATGTTCTCTATTGAGTTATCTAAGGAATATGACAAACTAGAACTGTCACCAAAATTGGTTTATTTATGGTATAATAAGTTTGGTTTACATTACAAATCAGGATACTCACCTTCTTCAGTAGTACGGACTGTTTTAGATTCACTATCCATTCCTTGGAACTCATTAAAATATGGTCGGACTTTAATTTCATAAGTCACCCCCTTTTTCAGATTGACTAAGACAGCACTTCTTTCTGTTGGGACTTTGGCGTCTAAATTCTGCCATGAAGAGGTGGCTTGCAGGCCTGAGGTCTGACGATACATTACTCGGTAGCCTTGAATAAACTGAGGCTGGCGATCCACCTGGAAAACACATCAAAGAGCCTCTGAACCCGGGGGGAGGTGTGCCAGACTCACATTTGATCTATCCTGTCTTCTCTGTCCCAGTTCAGTTCATCATCTCAGTTGAGACCAGGGCTTTCCAACTCAACTCTCCTTCAAATAACCTCTTCCCATCCCACATTCACATTGTCCCCAAGGTTATCTCCAAAATGAAGAGTACCACAACTCTTTTGCGTTCAACACCTATTTTTGTGGTTTTAGATGTGATGTGGTATTTTTCAGTGATTTCCATTCTCATCACTTGTCTATTCATTAGGCGTTTTTGAGTTCCTACTAGTAGGTGCCAAGAATTCTGCTAAGCTCTGGGAGATAAAATGGAAAAAGATGGAAGAGCCAACTCTTGCCCTAGGTGGAAGGTAGGCATTATGGTTCCTGCAATGGCCAAGTGCAGTTACAGCACATAGCAGAAATAAATGAAATGAAGGATATGCACCAGGGAGTAAGAGAGCCTGCAATGCAGAAGAAGCTCATTGAGTTGGGGAGGGGAGGTGGTTTCCAGACAAAAGTTGGAAGCTCTACAATCTGCAATAAGAGTAGGGTTTACCATGGGAAAGAAGTGTGGGGACAGATGTGGAAACTCCCTGTGGGTAGAGAGAGCATGTGGGAGAGATTTAATTTGTGAAGCAAGTATATATGTTTTAAATGCATATGAAAGTTTATATCCATTACCAAATACTAAATGAAAAAGCTTTTGTTAATTTACGAACTTCTTATTCCTTCAGTAGTCCTGCTCTGGACACAACCTAACTCTCTTATTTTTTTCATTTACTTAAGAGAGAGTAGCTATTTTTAATCATGATCTGAGATTTTTAATTTGAAATTCAAATCAAATAGAACTTTTAAAATGTACTCTTGTTCAGTCTTTTGATTAATAGTTGAAAATCAAATATATATTAGTGCAAGTAGAAAAATAATCATTCATTAAGTACTCCTCATGGGTGTCTTATAGTTCCTTCATTTTCAGGGTGAAAGAAGTTTTAGGGTTTTTTTCCTTTAATTTTAAAGAGTTTTTGTGTCTGTTGTATTTCCTAAAAAGTCTGATTGAAGCATAAATTGCCATGGCAACTTCTCCAGTTAATATCTCATATCATAGTTTAATAGTCATATTCTAAGAAGCTTTAAGCTTGATATATTTCACTGTCAAATAAAAAGTAAAGATTAATGGAGAAGAGACAAAATCACCTCATTTCAAAAGGGTTGTGGAGAAAGAAGAAAGAAGCGATGATGGAAATGGTGATTTCAACTTTTAAAAACTTCTTTATCCAATTGTCAGCATGTTATGAACAAAATATGTTTTTTCATGAATTAACTTCTAATATCTCTTCTTTAGCTACAGCACTGTTTTGTTTATTAAGCAAAGTCAGCAAATCAATTAATATTAAACTATTAGTTTTAAAATTATAAAAATGCAGAACTTCAATCAAAACAATGAAACAAATAAAAAATTTCCATGTTCAGAATGCCCAACCTAGAAAACTCCATGAAGTTGAGGGGTCTGAGTGTGTATGTATATCTCTGTACGGCTAATTCCAGACTCTCAGATAAATCTCAACAAGTAAGAATTTCTTTACATACTTGATAACTTTCTAACCCTCAAAGATTTTTCTGGAATTACTGCTACACTTGTATGAGATTATATCAAGAATGACTTAATGATATTCACCAGTAAATGGATGGATCTGCAGACTATCATGCTAAGTAAAATAAACCAATTCCAAGAAACCAAAGGTCACTCATAGGTGGAAGCTAACCCACAATAAGGGGTTGGGGAATAGAAGTTCAGTGGAGTAGACAATGTGGATTGAAGAGAAAGAAGGAGGGATGGAAAAAGGAAAGAAAGTGGAATGAATCTGCATAACTTTCCTACGGACATTCAAGAATATACCACAGTGAATCTCACCATGGAGTACATCCTCTAGAACATCCTCTATATTTCATGCTTTGTTATGTTAAACTGAATTCTACTGGCATGTATAATTAAAAGAAAACTAAAAGAAAAATAAATATTCACTGAAATGACATTTTAATAAATGTATATAATCCCACTAAAAAAAGAAAAAAGAAAGAAAAGGGAGCACAGGTCTAACAGGGGAGGGTGAAAGCTTATGATCTTTGAGTCCTCATCCATGCTACCAAGTTTGTGTTCATACTGACTGATGTATTTTTTGAAAAGCAAGAGTTGTTCTGACATCATAAAATAGGGCAACCAAGAAGCAAAAATGTTAAGTTTACAAGAGCCCAAGAGCGATGCTTTTCATCAAAACTGTCAAAGTTCAAAAAAACCCTTGCAGCATATGTTAAAACAACATCAAGCTTACATTTTATAAACTTCTCTGTGTTCACTTTAAGTGAATTTATATACTGAAAGAAAGACATAACTCAGAATAATAGCTTGTTAATACTGAAAGAAGCAAGCTGTGTTCTTAAGAAGAACATTAAGCAGCTGTTTCCAGATGAAGGGAGTCTGTAAATCAGGGTAAATTGGTTTTATCCATGTTTGGTTTTCATTAATTAAGTGTTTTAGGGACTTCATGAAGCTAATGTTTACTACCCAACATCGCCTTGCTCACTTGAGTGAGCACCGTCTCCAACCCATAGATAGTAATAGCCTACTTAATAACCAAGGAGTTTAACTTCATTTTGTGCATTTTGTGCCAGGCATTTGGGAGGAGATGAAATTTGTTGTTACAGGTGGAAGCAAAAATGAAAATGCTGAACATTACCTTAAAAAAAAATAAGCTGGCTTTTATTGGATGTGTGTTCTACACCACTAGCTTGTGGTGCTCATTTTGACAGGTAATCATTTTCAAGTTAAACCATACGCTGCTTGTCACTAGTTTTATTAACATTCTGAAGAGAAGAAAGATGTGCTTTTAGAGTTGATTGCAATCAGAATCTGGCCACAAATTTATAGGTTTATGCAATTTTAAAAACTACTGTATTTTGAAACATGAATCAAAAAGAATTGTCTTAGGGAAAAAGCGACATGATGAAGAAAACTTCAGACTTCCAGTGTAAGACCTTGATTTCAAATAGAGCTTAGTCTCTTAAGCTTTCTGAGCCTTAGTGCACTTAATTTGTTCAGGTAATACCCTCAGCTCAAGGGTGCAGAAATAATCAGATGACTAATTTCAGTAAAAACACTGTAAACTGTTGAGATGTGTAATATTAAGGAACTTTGTTAAAGAAAGGACATAATAAAGAAAGGTGGGAGAAAGAGGCTTCCAAATCAGTGCTGTTATTGAGCCATTCAAGATATTTAATATCTGCCTTTTCATTTTAAAAAGGACAAAAACAAAACATCCATCTAAATAGACAATGCTAAGTGAGTTTTCTTTGATGGGCTTATCTGCTAACGGACTGATCTGGTTCTAGTGGAGCTCAGAAAGTTGAGTTCAAAAAAATACTATTTTCTATTCCAGTGCTGAGAGGCTTAGGAGTCAAATGGTGTGTGATTCTTCTTGTCCTTGAACAGTAACAGCACAAGAACAAGCACATGAATAATCATTTTTCAGTTAGTAACTATTTTCTTTGTGGAACAGGCATTTTCTAATCATCTGGCTTACCTTCATTAAAATAGCAGTAATTTGATCTTCTGAAATTAGCATTGCTAACTATTGTTGCTTTAACTTCAGCCACTGGTGGCATGGGTAGATAATTTTTCAGTACAAATGTCTTGTGCTTTTGATAACTGAATCCTGGGGATCTTTGGTAAATCACCTCAGCTGGCCACAAATCTAAACACTTGGGCTAGAGAATATATTCTTCCCCTGTACTCCAAAACATCTGTTAACAGTGTAATAATTTAAATAACCTACATATATAGCAAGTTAAAATATTACAAAATTACAATTTCTTTGGCAGCTGGTCCCACCCCCAAGCAGACGTCTTTTTCTCTAAAATTTACCTCTCTCAAATACATTATTTTATTGGGAGGGGGGTGCATACCAAGGATTGAACTCAGGGGCATTCAACCATTGAACCACATCCCCAGCTCTATTTTGTATTTTATTTAGTGACAGGGCTCACTGAGTTTCTTACAGCCTCACTTTTGCTGAGGCTGGTTTTAAACTTGAGATCCTCCTGCCTCAGCCTCCCCAGCCTCTGGGATTACAGGCGTGTGCCACCACAGCCAGTTTCAAATACATTCTTACTTTAACTACAAACTGATGGGGAGCAATACCTGAGATATTAATTTAATCTGTTACATTTCAAAAGAAAAATAAAGACATATGAAAGCAACAGATTTGATTGTTTAACAGACAGTTATTGAATGAGTATTTTGAAAAACAGACATGAAAGAAAAGGATTCTATACTCACAGAAGTTCCTGCTGGGGAAAGAGATAGATAGGCAAACTGGCAATGTCAACCTTCATGGGATAGAGATGGATCTGACATGGTCCTTTCCTGGAAGACCTCCCAGTCTACAGACATGCAATTTTGATCTAATTTGATGTACTCTTTTAAACTTAGTGAACCTTAAAGTGATTAACTTCATAATGACTTTGATTCTTCCCAAATATTTTCCTCATTTAGAAGCAGCTTAAAAGAAACACCTTCAAAATTCCCACTAGAGCAGAGGACATGTTTTCAGTTGAGAATAAAGGAAAATCTGCTATGAAAAACACAATTATTTCCTTGGTTTGGGTGGTTTTGTATCCAGTCGACACTTCTGAAGGACAGAATCATGGCAGACTATGCCACTGGGATAGTGATGGGAGAACTGGGTTCCTTTCATGTGATTAGAAGAATAGAAACCGATATGTGAAGAACATAAAATAGGTCAATAAAAAATTTATATCAAAATGGAATGAGGAGGACTGCAATCCTAAAAAACCACTCACTATAACCTTACTCTTATTTTTATTAAAGTATTATCCAATTTTGTACTCATAAGTCATAAAATTCAACTAATGATGGGGTTTGGTTTAAAAAGTAACAAAATGTCTCACTCAGGATGATATGTCAAAATTCCACCATTAAAAGATATTCCTTTAATTAAATATTTATATACAGTTTCTCTTTAAAGTGAATAAAAAAAGAAAGCAGATGTAAAGTCGGAGAATTTGGGGCTGGGGTTTAGGTCAGTAGTAAAGTGCTTGCCTAGCATGCTCAGGGTTCTGGGTTCAATTCCCAGCACCACACACCCACAAAAGTAGACATGAAAGAAAAGGATTCTATACTTAAAATTATACAGATTCAGGAACTGCTAGTCTCGTCTTTACCTATAAATATATAGGAGATAATAGGAATACTATTCAACCTGTCTGCATTGTTTTCCTTTTACAGAGTATATAATTGGACTAAACACTCTTAAATGTTATTTTCCTTTTTTCCTGTTCTTACACAATAATGCCTCCATTTGTTCTCAATATAAATGAGCAAAAAACACATTCTTTTAACTTTTTGTCCTTCTTCTACTTACATAACATCAAACAATAAGAGAAAAATAAATACAATCTAAATAAACAATGCTGTAAATAAAGTGAAAACTCTTGAAACTATGCTTACTCAAATGTTCAATACTTTCACAAATTCTGCCACATCCTCAGAGGGGTCCAAGTAGGTATCATCCCAATATATATATTTTAAAGAATTTTGAGGAGAGGGAAGAACAAGAAATTGGTGCTAACTGTTCTAGCCACAGAGAAGAATGTGACACTTCTCAACACACAGACACACAAACAATAGGCACACACAAGTGTCAGTATTCTTGAACATAATTGATATTTCTATTTTAATGCTATTTGTTGTTTTCAATGCAGTGGTTGCCATCTGATCAAAACATTTTGCCATGTGAGATAACTGTATTCTGACACTTTTAATAATATATGACACTTGAAAATTTTTAACATTTATTAACATATCAAATTATTTCTTAAAGCCTATTGATTTTTTGACCACACTTGTCAAATGATCAAAATCGTGTAAATGTTTTTGTGCTGCTGTATCAGATTCAGCTAAAAGAATGCAAAGATGGCTTATTAAAATTCAGAAGATAACTTCATCAAAATTAAAATCTTTTGTGTTTCAAATGACACCATAAAGAAAGCAAGAAACAACTCTCAGACTGGAAATATTTGCAAGTCGTGTATCTGATAAGCAACATATCTGGAATAGCCTTTAATAAGAAGGCAAACAATTCAACTAGAAAATTACAAAGAATTTGAATAGATATTTCTCTAAAGAAGATACACAAATGCCTAACAAGCACATGAAAAGAAAAACATCATTAATCTTGAAAAAAATGCAAGTTAAAAATCACAATGACATACTACTATACACCCACTAGAATGACCATAACCAAAAAAGATACTGAATAATAAGAGTTAATGAGGATGGAAGAAAAGTTGGAATGGATTTGGAAGAAACTGAAATGTTAAAATATTGCTGTTTGGAACATGCAGTGGTATCATCACTTGGAAAACATTTTGTCCAGTTCACCAAAAAATTAAGTGGAGAGTTTCCATATTATTAAACAATCCTTAGGTGTATATTAAGAGAAATTAAAATGCATGTCCACACCAAGACTTGCACACAAATATTCAAGGTGCCATTATTCATAATAGCCAAAATTTCCAAACAACCCAGAGGCCAATCAGTAGATGAAATGATAAAGAAAACATGGTATACAATGAAGTGTTATTTGGGATCACTATACAGGAAAAGAAGGGAGTGGAATTCCATAATGGAATAGTACATTTTAAGGAACAAAATATATATGTATAGTGATACATACTTCACAATGGATGAACCTTAAATACATTATGCTGAATTAAAGAAGTCATATAACAAAGACCACACATTATATGAACCCACACCCAAGAAAGGTCTAGAATAGGCAAATCTATAGAAATAGAAATGGTAAAATAGTGGTTGCACAGGCCTAAGTTATGGAGTAGAAGAAATGCCTATAATGGGCACAGGGTTTTATTTTAGAATGATGAAATATTCTAAAATTAGATTTTGATGATGATTTCAAACCTTCATAAATATAATCAAAATATTTGGTTGTGCACTTTAACTATGACATGTTATTTATATCTTAATAGAACTTAAAAATTTAGAAGATAGAAAAAGTCTTGTTTATATCATAATATATTTTTATTCTATTTCTTACTTACACATTTATCTATTGAATATTTTCCTGTATTTTTGTTGATTACATCTGGATTTTAAATGGTGAGCATTTTAACTATTAGTTTTGGGTTTGATTATTTGCATTTTCCTATTTATTCTGGTTTTCTTAAAGGAATACAAAACATTTCATATAGCTGTCCAAAAAGTCTAAGATAGTATTTGACAACTTACCGTCCACGTAACCTGAACAGTAGTGGGAGTCAATACAACTGGAGTGTGAAGGCGGACAAGGACATCTCCGAGTTCTTTCTGGACTTGTCTATGGTCCACTCCTTGTGCTGGTGGGCTAATATCTGCAGTTAGATGAGATTAAAAAACACCTGATTTTTAGAAATTCATAATAAAATTCCAATTCGCTTTATATAAGCCAATATTATCCTTTTAGGGGAAAATTATAAACCTTTTGTGACAAAAAACATTTAAGCGTGTGTGTGTGTGTGTGTGTGTGTGTGTGTGTGTACTTCACAATAGGACATAATTTGGAAAGATATTAATCTTCATTAAAATAGTTTAATGAAAGAGCATTTAAAATCACTCATCTCCATTCAAATGCAGACACAGTATTGTGGAAAATCATTAGAATGATTGTTTAGAAAGAATGAAGTATGTACTCTGAGGCTTCTCCAGAAGGATCGGCTTTATATAGATGTTAGAGACTTGAAGGATTTTCCCAAGTGGAAAATTGAGACATATCTGAAAAGCGAAGGTTAAGAATTTGTTGAATCCCTTGTTTCAATTAGTAGACTGTGTTTTTCTACCCCTTGACCTACTTCAGTCTGGGAGTGTGGAAAGAAAAATTTGGGAGACTGGGACAATGAATTATGACATTCAAGGTAAACAGAGTGGGAGAGAGAAAGTAAAGAGCTCCTCAAATTCACAAAAACTGAAAAATGTAGAATACTGCCCAAATATTCCCAAATAATAAATTTTGGCTAAAAATCCAATATCTGAAAGAAGGTAATGCAGCTGTCTGGGTGGTAAAGGTAGGAGAGAAAGCATGAAAGAATGGTGGTGTTTAGAATGGTGCATACTCAGCCGTACATTTTTGTCTCTTTATTCACCATTCACCTACTTACTGCCTCATACAATGGTGTGCATTCTGTGTCCATTAAGAAAAAATTGTATTTTTTTTTATTTTTTTTATTTTTTTTATTCTTTTATTTACTTATTGATTCAAAAAAATAAAAAATAAAAATAAAAAATAAAGTGTGTGAAAACAAAACAAAAAAAAAATAAAAAATAAAGTGGTTCTGGACCTTGAAAAAAAAAAAAAAAAAAAAAAAAATTGTAAATTACAGACATTTAAGCCCATCGAATTGATATCAAACACTGAATTTCACACGTATTCAAGCTGTCTTTAATTGGTACACCTCAAACTACTTTATTTAAGGAAGGAGGTCCAATTTAAAATGATTTATTTCCTTCATCTTTTTCCGCCTGTTTTCTCAGGCCACCATGTCACATTCTTGCAAAATATCTTCAAGTGCATATCTTAGCTATAATTTAAACTGAGTGCACTAACTTAAATTGCAACATAAATACTTGGAAACTAGGGAGGGTTTTTTTTTTTCCATTTTCATTCTTTGTTTCATCCTTAACAAAACAGCCAAGTACAATCTTTTACTTATTTAAATTAGTCCCTTGATGTGAAAAATGTTAATCTTTTCCTGCATATGTACATTCAACTGTGATGTTGATGGTGGAAGTATTTAGTACCCTTAATGAAATAAACAATTTCTGTATTCTCTGATATTTAATACCTTTGTAAAATAAGAGCTCTTTGAAAGGAAGTGATTGCAGAATGCAAAGCTACTGAAAGTGAAGTATCAAAAATGATCCTGACATTCAGACACAAAACATGAGTTTTCCTATTAAATATGTGTTAAAAGAACATAAGTCTTTCACTCTGGATAGTCTCTCAACTGAAACAGGTCAGATCACAAACAACTTTTCATTAATCTTTCTTGACCTTTTCACCGAGAGTTATTTTATGAGTCAAGATTTAGTGAGTGGCATAGTTATTGAATGATCAGGACAGTCTGCCAGACTCAATCCCACTGAGTCCTCTACATTCTGTTATCCCTTTACCTTACACAAAAATCTATTGGGATCCACAAAGGTGTAAATGATCTAGGTACTATGATTTCCTGACTTAAAATCGTACATCTCTTCCATTTCACATCCAATAATTTAATTTACTCATTAAATTCAGACATCCTATAAAGCAATTGGATCTAAGTAAGGTAAAATATAACTAGTTTCAGGTCTTCAGATTCTTTGTTGTGCTTTTTCTTTCTCCTGAGACAGGTTCTTTACCTACAGGCCCTTTATCATCAAGGAAAATTAATCACATTACTGCTTAGAGAACAATAGCAGAGTGGCATTCCCTCCTCTCTTGACTGTCATCGTGTCAGCAACGTTAGTCACGTGGTGACTATCTCACTTGATTCCTTTAAGGCACCTTCTCTGTTATAATGGCATGCTAGTTACTATCACTACATGGTGATTATAATAATATTTTATGGCTGTGTGGTGCTTTTCATAGCACAAAATACTACTTTGAATTATATCTTGTTCAAAGCCTTTTACAAATAAGAAATAATTAACCCTTTCGTAAGAACTCTGTGGGGAGCCGTTTGCAGCAAATAATAAAGGCACAATTTCTATTGGATTAATTCCCTTCATCTACTAGTAGAAAAGGAAACTATAATCTAGCATCCTGCATTACATCTGAGATTCCAGTGACTTCTCAATTGGAAGAGACAGGTTACCAACATGAGGTGAGGGACATCTGTATTTTGAAATTATATTTTGATATGCTGGTAGTTTTTATCCTAGTCAAAAGAATTGCAAGCCTCAGGAAGAAAACTTGATTTACTGCTTTCTGTAACAAATTACTTTTTGAAACATCTGATTGAATAAAATACATCATGGCTGTGGTTGTTAAACTTTAGCACCAGTATCCCCTGGAGGGTGCATTAAGATAGACACTGGCTGACCCCAGTGTTTTTGAGGTGGAGCCTGAAAATCTGTACATCTAACTGTCTCAGAGGATCCAGATGCTGCATTCTCAGGAGAGTCACCATACTATAAAAATAGAATTCCTGAACCAACAGTCGGAAGTAATTTGGATACCCCTATCTGGGCATTAATCCATTTAAAAAATTCACTTTTTTGCTAGTGTATAATTTATTCCAAAGAAGGAGAAATGTGTTTTTCCACTTGTAAATATACTGAAGTACTAGTTTAGTAGCTTAGTGGATTCACATTAAACATGTAAATGTACCTGATTTAGTTTTTAACTGCATAGACCCTGACAGCTCCACTGAAAGGACATATCTTAGCAAGGTAAAACGCTGACTTGTTTCTTCTTCACTGGGTAAAGTCCAGTGAACCATTTTAAAAAGCAGTGTACATACATGTACTTTTCCTCACACAATCTCTTTGTTCTCAAATGTCTGTCTGATGATTCTTTCTAGAACCAGTCATGATTACAGCTATTGAAATTACCTTGTGTGCGTACAGGATCTGACATAGGGCTTGGATCGCTGAGACCTTGAGGGTTGATTGCTCTGACCATGAACAAGTAGATTGTATTGGGTCTCAATCCTCTCACAGTATAGAGGGTGGTCTTTACATGGTTTGCCACTGTCTGCCAGCTATTGCTCACTGATTGGCTGAAATATGAACAGAAATTTCATTTAAAGAGCAGTCATACGACTATTGGAAATGGAGTTGGGTATCAATGACAAAGGTTAATGGCTGAAAATTAAACACACACATACACAACACTTGAAGTGTTCAGCCCAATAAATGAAACGTTTGGATGAATTCAGTTTATTCAACAACAAAGCCGAGCCCACCTAACAGAAGTGCCATGCACAACAAAATTAAACTCAGCCCAGAAGATGTGACAGCCCTTTGCTAATGCACAGCAGCCCACTAAATGAATACCTGTAAAAGGAACAGAGGCCAAGATCACAACATCAAGTTTATACAATAAGTATGGTCCTCATAAATGCATATATATATATACCTTGAAAAGAATTAACCTGCAGAAAGAATAAATGGACTACAGAGTAAATTATGCCAATACATTTTCCTGTTACAAGGTGTGTTTTCTTTTGCATCAATTCCACATGCAATATTAT
Source organism: Glaucomys volans (assembly GCA_020662805.1). Classification (NCBI taxonomy): domain Eukaryota; kingdom Metazoa; phylum Chordata; class Mammalia; order Rodentia; family Sciuridae; genus Glaucomys; species Glaucomys volans. The sequence continues at coordinate 353,981 of JAJEJO010000653.1, forward strand.
AATAGAGCCTTCTAAAACTACATATCTGTAAAAGAAGAAAGGAAGCATGTAATGAATATTTTCCCTTGGTTACATTTTTTAAAAAAAATTGCACATTACACAGAATTGTGATTTTGCATCTCAGGCTGGTGAAATATCTCTGAATGTGTGTGTGTGTGTGTGTGTGTGTGTGTGTATGTAGGCTCCTTAGAGCCAGATGGATGGATGTTTTAGAACACTTTGTCTATAGTCAAATGCTACTTTTGCTCACAATGAGGAGAAAATGGTTTTAGGGAGGTTTCATTTTAGATGTCCTTAAACATCAAACTATCAAATTATACAAAAATAGTATTTTGAAATTTTAAAGCTATATGTCTTTCATAATCTTAAATACAGATTAGAAAAATTTAAAATGAAAGTGATCCTTTGCCCTAATATTGACAAAGGACAAAAGCTATCCTTCAAAATGTATGGTATCAAAGACAAGCACAATGAAACTGGACATGAAAGTAAATTAAGTATATTTTCCCATTTGCATAAGTATGTTATTAAATTTCCATAAAGAAATTTTATGATATTTGCTAATTTATCATTTATATTTTTAAATTGATAAGAATTATTTCAAATAACACATGGAAACATCTTTTAATTTCAGCAACTAAAAGCCCATGGAATCAGTTTTTAATTTGGTTTTAAATTTTCTTCCAGGCATCATTAATAGATGTATTCAAATATACAGCATAAAAAACACTGGAATTAAGTTCTGCTCTAATTATTAGGAATAAATATTCCAAAGTGTCATGCTTCAATAAATATTGCATAACATAAAAAAGTGTCTGTTCCTAATTAAAGCATTTTCTTCCCAGTTTGAATGCCCAAATTCTCATTTTAAATACATACACTTGTCAGTATTAAGAAATGAGCTAAGTGATTGTCATGACTACATTTCTATAGATTTACACATAGATAATACATATGTAATATTACAAGTAAATTATAAATTAAAACGTAAAGTCTGTTCTTGAATAAAGTCTAATATAAAAGATAAATTATTTAAATGCATTGATTGAACCCCTTCTTAACATAACACACCAGGGTAGCTCAGGTGAGGTTTTAGCACTTAGGGGTAAAACAAAAGCACAACTGAAAGAAAAGGAATCATCTCATACCTGAAAGCCTCAATGATATATGCACTTGCTGGAAGAGTTCCAGGGGTACCTGGTTGCCAGGACAAGGTAACACTATTCTTAGTAACATCAGTGACCTGTGGTTTCGATGGTGGCCCTGGCAGGTCATTTAAATCATAATTTTTACTGATCGTTGCTCCAGATTCTATAGAAGACAGACAGAAAAAAAACTTCATTCCTGATCACTTAAGCTGACAATGATGCTTAAAAGAAGGAAATAGTCTATTAAAGAAGTTGGTTTAGACAGTGAGAAATTCATCTACATTGATCAGTAGCATACATGTAAGTGAATATCTGCTTCTCGCAAGTTAGTAAATGTAAACTCTACTTTTGCATGTGATCACTAGAATTGCTTGCACTTCAGAGGAAATAAAATAACAAAGTTATCAAGAACAAGTATACTAAATTCCACAAATGTAACGCTGGGTGTCAACTGGTAGAGGGATTAAAATTGGCATTGATGTAAAGACTTAAGATTTTCACCCAATGAATTAAAAACTTTGATTTTCCCCTACTTTGTTATTTAATAATGATCCATCATTAAGGTGCTCAAGATTTCTGTTGCTAAGATGATTCACAAAGAGCTCACCTGTCACATCCAGCACTGCACTCCAGGAAGTCTCTCCACTTGAACTTGTAGCCACACAAGTGTAAGTGCCAGTGTCAGAAATCTAGCATGCATGGAAAGAAGGAATTCAACTGTAACCAATAGGCAGAATAATTACTCAATCTCAACCAGGCAATATTTGATTTTTCAAAATGAGGTGTGTCATTTGCCCATCAAAATAATGTTTTAATCTTCTGTATATATAAAATATTAAAATTAATTCATATAATGTTATTCATAGCATTGATTCAAAGTTTTCAAAATTATATTTCAACAGTTAAATGTTATTTGATAAATTCTCTTTGTCTTTTTCTTTCTTGATAATACTAATCTCGTAATTCCATTTTATAATGGAGCCTACCATGTCAGAGTTAAATAAAGACAACTCAGGACAGAATTCATTTATAATACCATAAGGCTATACAACATGAAATGAAAAACTATCTTTTCTGTTTCAAATAAACTATATTCCAATAAATAAAACACACCCTAGAATAAATTAGCAATGAGATAATAGGAGGCCATACTTTCTTTCTTTTCAAAAATATAGAAAAATAAAGAAGAAAAATATTTGTTGAAAAAGAAAAAAAAAATCCCTTTAAGGAGTTCAGTACTCACTTATATGTAAATTGTAGCAGTGTAGCAGTTAGTAAAAAAAAGGTTATATTGTGTAAAAACCAACAAATAACTGACTATGGAGTTAGTGTTGAAAAGGACCACAAAAATAATCCAACATAATATAAACATTTTTAAATATTGCCATTTTATTGTTCACTGAAAATGTTTTCATTACTCATTGAAGAATAGCCAAGGACATTTAAAAAGAGGTCTCTTTTACAAATGTAAGCAGAAAGATTCTCTGTTTATACTTTGAAAATAGCCCCAAGGTCAATAAAAGATGTAATTCAAAAGTCCTCCCTGTGGTTGAGCCCTGTGGGCTTCCATGGCAAACTACACTCAGTCGAATTGGGTTTAGGCATATAGGAAAAGTGAGACTGGGAAGGCAGGCTCATGAACAAAGAGAATGAAGCAAGGCAGAAGACATAGATTAAAACTGTGATGAACTTGAATTTAATTGTTGATGAAATGTGGGAGTTCATGGAATATTATATCTGCCAGGTTCAAAATGTAAGTGTATTGATGACTCAAGCTTTCAGAATGGATTCTCAGGTATATCATTAGTGCATGGATGTTACTGCCATTTTACTGTTTTAATTGATTTTAAATGTCATTATGTATTTTAACTTAAGTTTCAAATTGCTCTGGCACGTCATTCTTCGCCATATTATCTCTGTACAATTGTCTTCCATTACACAGAGGGATGAGGGGAATAGCCATTGTAGAATGAGCCATTCTTTCAAATGTAGCTGTGTGCACATTATAGTCATTAGAAATCTTTGCATTTAAGAAGCATCACTCACAAACTAAATATAATGAGCCAAGGTTGGATTTTAATGGGATGTTCATTTGAATATGGACTGTGAAAGAGTAAAAGAAATTTGCATTTTATTATAGCTGTTGAACTAAAACGTAGCACTTGTTATTCTGTGCAAATGCTAAAAGAAGAGTATGTAGGTGATGCTTCTTAACTGTAGCTCCTTGTCATTGTGAGGAGATACAACCTGACATTAGCTGTGGTAGGTAGGTTTTAATGAGTACTGGAATATTCTACTTCTCAAAAGATAAAGATTCAGTTACCAATTAACTGGACTATGAGAACACTGTATTCATCATGTTATTTTTTTTCTCTTCCTTTAGGTACTGAAAAGGAAATTGTGAGACACAAAAGAACATGACCTATGGAAAACCTCTCTTGATTATACAAGTGAAATACTGAAAAGCCCATTTGAATCCCCCTCTAAAGAGAATCATTTTACAGAAAAAGAACAATATGGTTACTTTGGTGTTTATAAAAAATGATATCAAATGCCTAAATAACATTGCTAAATCTCACTATTTGATCACCATAATCATCAACACTTCATTCCCTTTTATTCTTTTGTTGTGTTGTTTTTGGTTTCAGTTTTGATTTTTGTTTGTTTGTTTGTTTTTGGTACTGGAGATTGAACTCAGGACCACTCAACCACTGAGCCACATTTTGTATTTTATTAATACAATTTTGTTAGCAAAATTGTATTAATAAAATACAAAATAGAGCCCTACAAAATAGGGCTTTATTTTGTATTCTATTTAGAGATAGGGTCTCACTGAGTTACTTAGCACCTTGCCATTGCTGAGGCTGGCTTTGGCCATGATCCTCCTGCCTCAACCTCAATAAGTCGCAGGGATCATAGTCACGTCAGCTCCTTTTATTGTTTTAACTTTAAATAATATCTTTTACTGGACAGGAGTGCTTCACTTCTTTTCCATCCTTATCCATTTATCTCACCAATTGCGTTAAGAAGAGGTGCACATGCTGGCTCACTGCATCCTGTTTTTCTCCTTGTGCAGTTGGCTACAGATAAGCCCCCAGAGCTGGCAACTCAGAGAGACTACTCAGAAGCCTCTCAGGGCTCCGAGTTTGACATCATCAAGCACCCACCTTTAATTGCTTCTTTCAAACACTCCTAGGGATCTTGACTCTTCGAGCATACCCTTTAATTCAACAGTACAGCGAAAATGCATTAACCTCCATGGCCCAAGGCTGCCGTGGGCCCAGAGAGAGAGGTTAAAGTGTTTACCCAAGGAGAGCTGGCATTAATTTTTTAATAACTTCCATTTTGTTCAAAGAAAGTTAATAACTAATTTACAATCAATGAAAAGAAAGATTAAAAATGGTCTGTATTATTTTCCATTAACTGTAGTTTGCAATAGTTTTGCTACTTAGAGCAATAATTAAAGACTATGTCTCAAAAATATGTATGTGTGTATAATATAGATATACACACAATTAAAATGTATGCATGTATTTGTCAGAAAAATAGAATGATTCATGCATTTGGCATATATATGTGTATGTGTGTGTTTATACACATACATATATATATGTATTTATATATGTATGTATATATTTACATTTATATTTGAATATATGTATTTATGTATGTGTATAACCAGATAAACATAATTGTAGGTAATATTTTCCATGATAAGGGAAAAATACTCCTCATTTGGAAACATTTATAATAAACATTTTTTACTTTTCTTCCTGGCTTCTGAATGTGAAAAGTGAGTAACATGATTTTGTTTTGCTTTTTTCTTTATCTTTTGTTCCCAATTTCTATCTGGACACCAGTTTCTACTAACTCTTCTTCCTCTGAATCATTTTCAATCCATTTTCCTCATGTACTATTACATCAAGTGTCTTAATTCTGGTTTTCATTCTCAGTGCTATGAATATATTCTCCAGTTTTAGTGTAAAGCTTGCTATGTAGGGCAAGTGGGGGTAGATTTACCATTCTTGGTTGAATGAGTTAAATATACTGGCAGAAGACAGATGTCCCTTATTGTGACATCCACGTGGATTTCACACTTTCCATAATCCACCTTAATAAAGTGTAGATGGAACCATTGGTTTCAAGGTTTTAAGACATCTTGTTTGTGACTTTCATACATAGAATTGCAATGCCTATTTTGGTAGGAGATTCTCCTCCTTGCTGACAAAAAGGAAGGAAGCAGGAATATTGAGAAAGTTGACATAGCAATGTACTAAAGGTGGCCTCCTGCTACCAGCCAGCAAACTGAGGTTGTTAATTCAGTAGACACAAGGAAACCTAGGCTACCATCATAGTACCTGGGAGCAAATCCATCCTGTCAATCTTCACATGAGCCCTCTTCTCCTCTAACAGGCACCTCAGATTGTACCTCTGAAGCAGGTGACCCTACTAAGTCATGGTCATGCTTCTAATTCCCAAAAGCTAAGAGATAATGTGTGTTACTGCTAATACTGTTATATTTTAACAGATAACTAATAAAATATTCAGAAGCACACATATTATTTTGAGTTGCTCCTGAAAGTTAAAAGATAATCAATGGCTTGCACTCATCCTGGGGTTTAAATGAAAATGCTCCACAGCAACTTCCCCTAAAACCTAAGGATTTTCTCCAACTAACCAAACCTGAATCTCTATTTTTTCTACACAATTGTTTGACCAAACCAATTTATCTACATCTCCCTATGATATCCCTTTTATAAGTGAAAGTTAAATCAGAAGTATCTGTCACTTTTTCAATGGATTTTACATATTTGACTACTATTATTTTGCATGTTTATAATTTGCTGCTTCATTGGTTACATACATATGAGATGTGATACAAGAGTAAGAAGACTCTAGGTCTTTTGTGAATTTATGAGTGACATAAGGAAATAACCCTTGCTCTAATTCCAATTAATAACTTTTAAATTAAGAAATAGCATGCACAGAAGGTATGCTGAGATGTAAGATTTTAAGTTCACCACAATTTTTTTTCCCTAGAGCAGTTCTTATGTTAAGGCAAAGAATCAAATGCAAACCAAACATTACTTACCCGTAAATTCTTAATCTGCAGTGTTCCTTGCTCTTGTATAGATGCTCTTGAATCTCTACCCAGAAAAGTAAATCCCTCCTTTAACCAGCTAATGACTGGAAGAGGATCACCAGTGGCTTTACATTTTAGTAATGCTGTACCATCGACTGCTAGTGTTTGGTTTACTGGGCCTTGTAGGATTATAGGTGGAGGTCTATCTGTCAAAACTAAAGAATAAAGATATATTCAGGATATTTTAATTTCCATACTAGTCAATAGTTTTGACACATTGATATCAAAAGTAAGGTGAAAAAACCAAAGCCAAACATTTTACTTGTAACTTATTTTGTAGATTTATTCAACACCTATCAAATATCTCATGTATATCATATATGCATGTATAACATTTAATATATGAAATATATATTTAAGAATCCTCCCAGAAAATGAAAAAGAATGATGCATTTATGTTATTGTTTATAAATTATTGTTTATAAACTGTGATAAGAAGTAGTGTCTTTTCTCAAAAATGTTATTTTATATTACCAGGTAAGTAATTAGAAAAGCAATTATGCTTGAAGCTCTCAATTCCTTTGTCCATCCATGTTTATGAACACCAGTTTTCATGACTATTTCCCCATCTGTATGTATCATATCTATACTAGAGTTCATAGATTTGGAGAACAAATCATTAAAATTTTCAGGCCTCTCAGAACCACCCAGGACAAAACCAATCAATTCTAATTTAAATTAGAAGTTATGATAAGAGGTCCCCTGCATGTCAAGACACTGTAGACTCTAATGAACCTGAATTTATTACACCAATAATAACAAAGTATGGTAAACCATAGGACAATTACTTGTTGTTCACATCTCAAAATTAGAACTAGTTATTTCACTGATTTTCTTGATCACATTCCTCACTTTAGAAACAAATGAAAGAAACTTAAGAGAATGTGGGAGTCCAATATTATAATTCTGAGACATTTGGCAATAATCGGGCAAATAGAAAAGCTGCAGGTTTTATGTGATTCATTTTTGAGTCAAAACTAGATCAATGGATATTTTTAATATGGGGAGAAAATAGGTCTCAATTTACTGGAGTATAATTTATTTATCAAATGTAAGTGTTACTTCTTTGCTTCAAATTAAATTCTTAGAAGTCCAGTAATTTCTTATAATCTGCTTTTATTGTCATATCTCTGAAATCATTAGATGCAGCCAAAGGTTATCTAATTAGCCCCCCTCCTGCCTTTTTAATGCCTAAATGAGTAGCTCATCATCTTTTGAATGACTTCAATCAATAAGTTAATTGAAAATCTCCTGGTCAGAGGAATTCTCACTTTCAAGAATGTTATGGGTGAAAGATGACCACAAGGTTTCCATGACATTAAGGTCAAAGTTTAAATGAACATTTAGGGTTTCCAGTGATCTGTGAACAACTCCATGGTCTGCTCTAACTATGCATTATAAATCCTCAATAAACCATTCATGTAAGATTATGGTTTGACATTTATAGTCTGCATAAGACAGAAGTACATTTCAATGTCCAGTCCTTTTAGATTCTGTTCACTCTACCCATTGAATGTTCATTACAAATTTTTTTAACTTTACGAAAAAAGGGCAGAGAAAAAAATGAAGAACAATGAGAAGATCTTTTAGAGGTCTATTTTGAAACAAGTATTTGGAAACATCTTACCTCAATCCATAATTGGTACAATTGTAACTCAACATGGCATATTGCATCACTATTAGCAATAGTATGTGAATACTATATGAATGCTTAAATTAAAAATATGCTTAGGAATTGAGTTTAATTGCAAAGATGCAAAAACACATTGTTACAGATGGAATATGAGAATATGATACATATATATGTGTATGTATATATGTGTGTATATATATATATATATAATATATATATATATAAAATGATGGCTTGTGTATGATTAGATCACTAACCAGTCTGACAAACCGAAAGTATGACTAGAAGGTCAAGGTAGCACTTCACATTTAGAGATAGTTATTTATAATAACTGTGTGTATTTGTGCATATTGATGTAGTTCTGGGAATTAAGATTTTCCATTTTTACTGGTGATATCAACAACTCCATAATCTCCATATAATATTCCTACAAAAGAATCTTGACTTTTTTATTGCTTACTTAAGTAAAAATCAATGTAAGAATTAATGTTCAACCCAGTTGTGGTGAAATGATCAGAGCCATCTCAGTCAACAGAAAATTTAAACTTGATCATCACCTTTTTAATTTTGACCTAGACTCTCTAGCTGTGAGATATCATCAACTAATATAAGTTTTCAAAATGTTTTCTTTTCATTGCATCAGAAAGAATTCTCCATATATCCCTGTCTCATGAACCCTATTGGTCAAAACTGCTACCATTTCTAATTCTCTCATTTTATTTTTTTTAAAATATGGTCTTTTTCATAACAAATTATTCAATTAAAAGCAGTCTCTCTCATGTAAAATGCTGCAAGTAGCTAGATTACAATAGATATCTTAGGCATTATGTTTGAAATATTTTATAGTAATTTAGAGTAAATCTTAGGTTTGGGCCCAAATATCTTGTTTTCCAAGTATAAATATCTAGAAATTTTTCCTGGTAGAATATTATGAGTACTGTAAAAAAGATTCATAATTATCTTTCATTCTTCTTAAAGAAACATGGAGATAGAAAGCATCAAAAATGCTTTAAGGAAGCACTGCCCTTTTAAGGAAGAATTTCTCATCACTGTTACCCTTGAACCTGACTTCTCCTTTCAGCTCAATGGCTGTAAATCTCTACAGCATCAGCAGGTGCAGCCATTAACGACTCAACATCTCCACAGCCAGTGTTTGTGTGTCCTATTTATTCCCAATCCTGACATGGCGCTGAATCAGGCCATGCAATGGACAGATATTAAAAAATACTGCCTTTCTATTAATTTTAAATGACCTTTTAATCTACATGTAAATTTGAATTGCGTGAAAGCACATTGATTTTAACCAGCAGAGAATCAGAGAAACCACAGACAAAAGGTCTTGTAATTTAGAAACCAGCATGAGAAGGGAAAATAAACACAAAAAGCTTACCAATATAAGAGAGCAATAAAAAGTTTTAATTTAAGGCATGAAAGAATAGGGAATAAATTCATGCTCAGAGGCTCAAAAAATAGCTAAAACTTCCTAGCTGTCAATTGTGACGAACCACTGGGGAAAGATCAGATCCTTTTTGGCTTTCACTATGAATGTGAGTGTCTCAGTTAAGATTCAAAGTATATATGTGCAAGTAAAAAATAATAATTTTAGCATTCATCAGTGCTTCAGAAAGTATTTAATTAATTTAACTTAGTGAATGTATAATTAAAGGCTGAGGAATGTCATAATGTGATTAACTAAAAACTAATCGTCTGTTTCACTGATAATATTAAAGATGATATCTCTTATACTGCAGTAAAATAAAATTATTAATATCTATGAGAAGTAGCCATGCCAACATAAGATTAAATAAAAATATTCAGATTACACTTGTAAACACAGCAATTATGATGTCATCTCTTTAAAATTAAATTTAAAATTAAAATTTCTTTCAAATCATTGTTTTTAAGATTAAAATGGATTGCTTTTGATATTCTTCTTTGAGGAAATAAATGGCATTAGATCAGGTAATTTAAAAACTATTAAAATGTGTTACTTTGTCTAGATTAAACTTGTAAGATAAACATTGATATAAACCATTTAACAAATGGAAAAACCCCATGTTTAATGTGTAAAATCATTATTTTTATGAGACAAATCTAAAAATAATGTCGTACCATCAGTAACCTCCAGTTGAGCTTTTGCCAAAATGCTTCCCGCCACAGTCAAGGCCTGGCAGATATAATAACCCGCATCTGAACGTTGAATGTTGGTAATGGTGAGGTCTCCAGTTGGCGACACTGAACATCTACTGTTGGGTTGCTGGGGTTGATTTGGGAAAAGTAGGTTCTGTAGAAGCAAACGCAATCTTATCAATATTGTTATATTACTTACAAGAAAAATTGCATTAACAACAAATATCACAATTAGGAGAATGTGACTGGAAAAAGAAAATGTACAGATTTAAACACAAAAGGAACTGAAATAGTTATAGGCTATGCAGTGGGTTTGACTGGGAAAGTTTCTACATCACGGTCTATGCTCTATGACATCAATGTGCTTCACTTGAAGGAATAATCACCTGCATTTTTAAAAATTTGGATCTATTTTTAATTTTTAAGTTTTGATTAGCATGTAATACCTGTACATTTTAATGGGCTACAATGTAATAATTCAACACATATATACAGCATGCAATTATCAAATCAGGGTTAACATTAAGGTTTCTTGATCTCAACCATTTACTCTCTCCCTAAAACTAGTTTTCCCTATCTGTAAAATGGACGAAATAATGCTAATGTGACTTAACTTCTATACATAGTGAGGATGGAGAGGGTAACAATAACCATGTAGGTGCTTTTTTAAGCTTATAGGAAGCAAGAATGTAAATTATAATTGTAATTTCTACTGATCTTTTTGAATACTTTAGGATAAATGAGTTTGTCCTAACATTTTTCAAAAATGTGTGTGTCTTTGAGACACAGGTGCTGCTATAATGCTTCTGCAAGTCATGACAACTTCCCAAAGACCTATGGACAAATGCTAATCTAAGCATGATGAAACCAATCACTGAAAATAAAAGGACATAGAATTATTCTGAAAGTGAGAATGATCTACCAAATAATTTCAAAGTATTACTTTTAAAAAACACTTTATTATATATCACAAAAAAGCCCGTCATATATCTCATACAGCCTAATCACAAATGTTGAAAGATTTTATATATGAGAGCAGTAACATTCATTTAGATGACCTATGTCACTTTACTATTGTTCAATTAAGAAAAACATTTGGGGATAATAAATCATATTGAGGTATGTTTCCAAGTTGGATTATAAATAAGGACATATCAATTTTTATGTTCTATTTACTTACAAAAAAGAACATTATAACCCTCTGGGATCTGTTTCTCGATATAGTAATTAATTTTCCAGGTTTGTAATTAAACAGTTTCAATAAGTTGCAATCAGAAGGTAATAACATTCAATTAAAGGCACAAGACACATTTTCACCTTAAAATGTTTTTACCCTTGAAGTACTACCAATGGAAGAGGATAAAATAGGGTATTAACACTTTTCAATTACGCTAAATGACTTTAATCCTGCAAATGATGTCCTACTTTAATTAGAAGCTCTTCTCTTTATTGCAACATGATGGATGTCCACTTTATTAGATTCAAGTGTGACACTATAAGCCCACTTTACATAAACATTACCATGTTATTAAACTCCTTCTAAAAGAAGAGATGTTTGCTAGCCTGTCAGTGACATAATTTCAAAAAAAACTATTGCTCTCTCCTAAAATTTGTATTACTATCTAAGGCTTGATATTTTCATACATAAGAAACACAATTTGAGAACAAGCTAAATCTCTTGTGAAATCCAAATATATTACAGAAATAAACCATCCAAAAGAGAAGGGTCTAAATTTTAAAGCCACTTGAAAATGATACAATAACTCAAAGTATGCACTTTTTTACAATTAGCCATTAGAATACTAATTTACATAGCACCAATCCATCAGATGGGCTAATTCTCTCTGGGATCTCTTCCTCTACAATGTAATATCAGTCCACCTTCTAAATGATCCATTGACATGGAAAATGGTGTTTGATTGAGGTCAACCCATCATCTTTATTCCCTGCTTGTATGACATAGCCTAAAGAAAATGGATTATAAGCAAATCCCAGGAACTCTACAGAGCTCTGCTTGCCTTGAAGTGTCTGAGTATCTGATTAGTATTAATTGGCATTATCAGCACATATTGAGGAATATGGACCATTAAGTCCAAGCTCTTCACTCTATCTACTGATGGATAGTCATAGATCACCATAGAAACTGGATACTAGAGACAGTAAGACCCATTTATTTTTCCTAGTATCCCAATTCATGACTTGAAAATTTACAGTTTGTTCAAGCACTTCTGTTCTCTTTCTTTCTCTCTCTCTCTCTCTCTCTCTCTCTCTCTCTCTCTCTATTTCCCCCTCTCCCCCACCTTTCTCTCTGTCTCTCTCTCTTTCCTGCCCTCCTCCCAATCTCTAGATCCCTGATGGGAGGAGATTGGTGAAGAGAAGGTAACTAGACCTAAGATAATAAACAAGTCAAAGAAGCTAAGTGAAAATTTTGTGGCATCCTTAGCTGTAGTATTTCTGGATTTACATGCTACTTTGTCAAATAGAAAAAGGAATAGTTCATGTCCTCAACAACTCTTATTATTGCTTATATTCTTGTTAATTGATATTCAGACTGGAGTGAGATGAAATCTTCAAGTAGTTTTGATTTTCATTTCTCTAATTACTAGAGATAATGAATATTTTTTAATTGCTTGTTGATCAATTGTATTTCTTCTTCTGTGAAAGGTCTGTTCAGTTCCTTAACCCATTTATTGATTGGGTTATTTGTTTTTTTGGTGTTAAGTTTTGTGAGTTCTTTATGTATCCTGGAGATGAGTGCCCTCTCTGAGGTGCATGTGGTAAGGATTTTCTCCCATTCTGTGGGCTCTTCATTGCTTTTGATAATTGTATTTTCATAACCATTAAAAACAATGTTTATTTAATACCATATGTTTATTAGCCTACATCAAGAAAACACATCTTGTATCCAACTTGGAGCTATTTTGAGGAAGTACACATGAAATACTCTTACAAAAATAAATCATACATATAATAAGAAACTTTATGAGACTTCACTCAATACATGAACTCAAAGTGTGAATTTACAATAATCAAATTGCTTTACTTCATTGCATTTGCTATCAGTGACATAATAGCATTTTGTGTGACCTTTATAACATGTAAATTCCTTTTACATTTACACTTATTCATGAAATCTTCATAACTCATGAGATGTAAAATGATTAGCCCCATATTTCAGACTAGTAAAACCAGCTTCAGTAAAGTTAAACAACACTTACAAATATTGTGCAATAGAAAAGGAGGAAAATGGCTTTGAGGCCTCCCCTTTAAAGGTTGTGAGTGTGTATGCACGCCTGTGTTTAACTATCATATCATCTTGTTTTATACTCACTGTAATGTTTGAAATTGATTCATGTGAAACAAACTTCAAAAGGAAGAATCAAGGAACTCTATGAAGAGAATTATATTTTATAGCTATTAAATGATTAAAAAAAAGAGATTTGGGAGTTGAGGTCTGAAATAAGGTTAAGGTAGTGGGCATCACTATTTTTCTTCACTGCCTTTACATCCCTAACTCAGAGGGGAAAGGACTGTAACAAGGAGAGTTGAGAAAGTAAGAAACAGGTGTCCATTCAGAGATTAAAAATTGCTAGTTTGGGGGTGGTTCAGGAATGTTGAGGAACTCTTGCAAATTAGAGAGCATGGCTGAGCAGAACTTCCTGGAGGCTCTCCAGAAAGGTAAATAAATAGGAGTTCTAATCAACAAGTTCTTCTAATGTAGCTGAAAACATTTCCTATCTCTGGGCAAAGTTTTCAGATTTCCTGTGACCTATAATAATATTTTTAATTATTCCCTGAGAAATTCTTCCAGGGACTTGGACTAATGTCAGAAAGTGCTGGGGAAAGAGTATCAGAAGTTCTCTTTCTGAAAACTACAGGTCTTGTGTGGATGGTTCTAGAGAATCTAGAACAAAATCATTTAAGATCTCTTAGGAATACACAAATTCTTATGCAAAGATCACAATTTCTGATCTAATTTAAGCTGAAATTTCATTCATTGCCTCAGAGGATAGAGGCTAAACACTTTTCCAAGTTTGGACCAAGTGGTAAATTATAAGTAATGTATCCAGTTGACTTCTCAGAGAGACTTTGAGAGGCCATCCTGTCCAGAGAGATCACAGTAAAGTCAAGACAGGTATTGGTTCCTTGTGTTATATATTACTCCTGTTTAACCCTACTGTGAAGATATTCAAAAGGGGAAATGAAAGAAAAGATTTCTTCTACTCTTAAATGGAAACATGCTTAAACTAATAATTTAAAAAAAATTTACAGACTACATTTTGATTCATTGTACATAAATGGGGTACAACTTTTTATTTCTATGGTTGTGCATGATGTACATTCATACCATTCATGTAATCATACATGTACATAGGGTAATGATGTCTGTCTCATTAGCATACTACAGTAACAGCCACAGCAACTCAATTCCCAATAGCTAGACTAAGGAACCAACCTAGATGCCCTTCAACAGATGAATGGATAAAGCAGCTGTGGTATATATACAATGGGATACTACTCAGCCCTAAAGAATAATAATATTATGGCATTTACAGATGAATGAATGAAATTGGAGAATATCATGCTAAATTAATAATTTTTAAAAGTCATTTATACTGTCTATCTAAGAGTGGACTGAAATTCTATGCCAACAAATGCTGGAAATATTTTTTGGCAATGTTCCATGCACGAGAGACTATTATGAGCACTTTATATCTACTAACTCACTTACTCATAGACTAATCCAATACAAGAAAGCAAAATCACCTTAACCTGCAGAGATTTAAATATCTATAGAGGTTTTAGTTGCATTTTTAAAATAAGTTTGGTATACTCAATTTCTTGTAAACTGCAGAATTTTGAAAGATTACCACTAGCAAATCAAAAGTGCTAGAACATCTTTTACTTATTTTAGAATCATTTGTCTCTCTTTTAGCAATAAAATAAGTTCAGCATCTGCTAACAATGGAGGCAAGGCAGGCTTCAGGGAGCACCAAAGTCAGCAAAGTTCAGAGACATCAGAAAAGCAGTCGAGCCTCACACTCACCTGGCTGCCTTCTTTCTGCCAAAACACAGCTGGCTGGGGGTTTCCTTTAGTTTCACAGGGAAATGTTGCAGTTCGACCTTGAGCAACAATCTGATCTCTTGGCCTAACCACAAACTGTGGAGGAGCTATAATTTAAAAGGAAAGAAAATGTGTAAAAATCAACCATTGTCAAAGAAAAAGATATCAAAGACAAAATCTGGCTCTGGGTGGATTGCTCAGTGCCAGAGAGAGGCTATAGTTTTTTACTTATATGCATTTCTCCAAACACTACCAGATAGGGGGAATAATACACTATCAAATGCGAGGAAACTTATTAGCAGATCTACTTCAAATATGGTCCATTATATTCCTGTGTCTTGTCTACTTGCATGGGAAAACAGATTCCTTATGATTCTCACATTTTTTAGAAAAAACATGATTTCCTGATGTGATTATGTTTGTTTTAAATAGAGATGGAAAGAAATCACTCCTTTACACAATTATCTCTCCCTTTAAAATCCACCTCCTGCTACACACTCATTTTATTACAATATTTTTAAGATATACACTAGGATGTCAGAAGGCATAAAATATGATCCACATTATTAAAATGCTTATATTCTGGGATTCAAGATTTGAAGAGTTAAATACAGTGAATTATTTAAGAGATGGGAGTTACATATTTGAAGTATCAAGCAATATAAATAAATGTATTAAAATGGTTGTTCTAGTTAACTAATTTCATTTGGATAGATAGGCAATAGTCAGGTAATTCTTATGTTCCCGTACTGGGCATTAAAAATACAGAGAAGTAAAGTTTTATATAATAGTCAAAAAGGAGCTCCCAGTTGAATAGAAAATTTTTCAAAAACATGATGATTTTGACAACAGAAAAGACAAAACCTATAATTATCTACGACCATGGTAAGTGCAGTGGTAGAGGTCTTTTCAGTACTCTGACGGGAGCTCTTCAGTTACGGTGCACACAGTCAGTATGACAGGACTCCAGGAGGGAGCGATCCCTTTGTGTTGTGGTGGCTGTGAAAGGCTATGTGTGGGCAAGGGACACTGTGGGAACTCTGGGGAAAGGGCAGCATTTGCTTAAGTGGGATGATGAGCACATTCCAAGCAAGGCGTCCTCTGAGCAAAGCAGCAAGAACATCTCCAACCTACCTGTACAATCTGGCAGGAAAGGGAGATCAAATTTATATTAATATCGAGGCAAAAAGAAAGACTTTGAAAGCCATACTCACTTTATTCTCATTCTAAATGGGGTAATGATGAAACAAAGCCCTTTGGGCAGTTTTAACCCTTCAATGAACGTGATATAGATGAGTAGTATGGATGGGGTGAGGGACATCTGACTGACAGGCTAATAAAATAGTATTGGTGAAGATAATGAGGAAATAAATGAGTAGCTCTAACAGTAAACAAGAGAGAGGGTTGGGGGTTGGGTACAGTGACTCTGGAAGCTGAGGCAAGAGAATCCAAGTTCACAGCCACTCTGGGCAAGTTGATGAGACCCTATCTCAAAATAAAATAAAAAACTGGACTGGGGATGTATCTCAAGGGTAGAGAACCCCAGGGTTGAAACCCTAGTACCACAAAAATATATTACAAAAATTAAAATACATAAATAATAAAAAAGAAAGAAAGAGAGGGCAGGGATGGGGTTAAAATGCTAAGAAAGTTCAAATTTAAATTGGAACCTAAAGATAAAGAGAGACAAGAGAGTGAAAAACAAGAGAAGGTATAGCTAGAAGTTTTCACATTTTCACAAGAACATCGTCTTCAGAACCAAACCCACAACAGCCGTAAACACCATGTGTATCCCATGACTTTTCCAATCATCTGTTTCCATTTTAACTAGTTGCTTATGCTAGAAAACTAAGACCAAGAAAACACTGTCAAATAAACTCTAAGTTTTAGAATATGGTACACATGGCAATAATCCTAAAAGTGCATTCTAAAGAACTAGCAGTCAGCAATGTCTAGTAAAAGAATTCACCTGAATTTCTTCAAGGTTTCTCAAGTGCATAAGTGCAGATCCAAGAACAGAATAAATTCAACGTGTCCCAAACCTACAACCAATCATTCATCCTAACAAAAATGCTGTCACTTAGAAAGCAGGAGCATTTTTCTCAAAAAAAAAAAAAAAAAAAAAAAAAAAAAAAAAAAAAAAGCAGGAAGATTTGTATTGACCTATTTTTGGGTGTTCCATTTTCCTGGCTCCTAATTCAAGAAATCCAACACATACCCCAGGGACAGAAGGGATAAATCTACTAAGTAAAATCCTTTTCTATAACTACAGATAACAGAAGTCTCATTCTAATGGTACAAGAACCCGGATTTATGGCTCTATTTGGACAGAGTATAGTTTATGTTGCCTTGCCTGCTCAGGAGATTACAGGCCTCTCACAATCTTGTTATTTCTACACAATTCTCCTGAATCAGCAGATACATTGATTTTTGTTCAATGTTTGCTAATAGGAATGATAGTTTAAATCAATGTTACAAAATTACTTAAGGAAAATTTTTTAAAGCATAGCAGTGTTCATTCTTCAGCAGAAATGTGAAACCACTGGGTGCTTTCGCCACCAAAGATGAAAGGTTGGTCTTCATCATCTGTAATATGGTATGGGATTTTTCTAGAAAAATTATATATTATGAAATATTTAAGAATCAGAGTATAGTTCTATGAAATCCTATGAAAGAGAAGTAATAATGCCAATGTGGACATTAGCTTTGTGAGACGTATTGAGGAATTTAGTTTGTATCTCCAATATCAAAAATTAAAAACCCAATTTGGTCAAAATCAGTTATTTGACACTCTTTAATAAAAATCACCTATTTATCTTATTAGTTCATTTGTACAGCTTTGGGTGAGAAAGAATTCAAATTGGCCTATGTAACTAGTTAGTAATACCTGAGAGCTCCAGGTACTCCACACAGTTCTCCTTTATATGTTTTTAAAAAATAATAACAGAATACACAAGATTGAAATTGGCAAATGAAACATAAATGAAAGTAACGAAAGCATAGTTTTAAGCATTTTATTCTCTGTCATCTACCTGTGTCAGTAAAAGCACCATATGTAATTTAGATATAGCTATAGATTTCCTTGAATTTCATTTTGAAATGTTTGAAAATGATTTCTAGATAAGTGATTTTGAAAGCATTTTTGAAATCCACATCCTACAGTTTTATCACAGCTGCTAAAATATAGTCCCCCAAATAAGGATTCACAATTGACTGTGTCTATGTATATACTTTCCTGAGAAGCTATGGTTCATCCATTTATTCATTAAAAATGAACTGATTAAATACAAATTCTAAGATATTCTACTTGGTACAGGGGATGGGAAGTCAAATAAAAAAATGGCACTTGATTGGGGATGTAGCTCACTGCTAGAGTTCTTGCCTAGTATGCACAGGCTCTGGGTTCCATCTCTAGTACAGCCACCCTCAAAAAAAAAAAAATGATGTTGGGGGATTCTCTTTTGCTATGTCAGAGACTTCTCAGTAAATACGTAGGTAAAAAATGCAGCATAATGTGATTTGTACAATAATAAAAAATGTGAGATGGCTACATTTGAGCTGTGTTTTGAAGCACAGGTAATAGGATAACTAGACGAAGAGGAGTAAGGTCACAGAACAAAGGTACTGAACATAAGTCAAAGACCTGTGGAACTGGATTTGGTACAAGAAGATAAAGGGTTTTGAAAGTAGAAGAAACCTGGTGTGCAGAGCTGATATAGATAGGACCAAATAATTTATACAAAGCAGTTTAAAATTGTGTCCTGAAAGCTATTAAGATCTTTTCAAAGATGTTTTTCTAAAACAGATATCATCAGATACATGGTTTTAAAAAGACTGCTCTGGAAGCAATGTAGATGGTGATTGGAGATGATGATTGGAAAGGCAGAGACAAAGAGCTGGGATACCTTAGTAAGATGGAACAGAAAATCCAGTGAGAATTGCTATGAAAAGCACCTAAAGAAAACATTTCATCAGAACTCTTACACAACAAAGTGCTGTAGTATCACAACATAATATTTACCACTCAAGATACCATTGAGAGACCAGGAAATATAAACTTTGACTTTTATCCAGGTTTACATTTTTTTAAAGACCACTAACCAACTACTGTCAATCTTAAAAACTCTTTTTCCAAGTGATGTTTATTTATATTATGCATTTATTCTAGGTTATTATAAATATGCTCTACTCTAATATACAGAATTATTTCTTGTCAATAGGACTTAAGCCTCATGGGTCTCAATGGGACCAGAATTATCAAGTGTAAAATATTTTTAAAAAGGAAACTAAAAATGTTGAAGCATTTCGTAAAGTTAACAGTTCAAACAGCATTTGAGTCTCTGAAAATGTATGTCCTTTTGTCATCCGAAGTCAGGCCAACAAATCAACTTGCAATGATCACTTTTACTTTTGTAACCTCTCTTTCTCTGCCCAAGATCTATATTGCAATCTTTTTGGAGGGTATCAGCTCAAGGAATTTATTTTTGAGGTTTTAAAATGAAACACTGCATCAATAATTCTTCTGATAACACTCTACAGTTGCAGCATCTCTGCCAGGTGGCAGTGAGAATGGTTTGAAAAGACAGTACTTGGCTGACAGCACCAAAGGGAGGGAGTAGACAGAGGTGGCATTTTATCAACACAGCAAAATAGTGGGGAGTATGCTTTACACAAAATGGGTTTGATACAATGGCTCTCATTAAATATGAAAAACACACAATTAGGTCCTCAAGATGACAATTCAAGACACAATTTAAACCCAATGTGAATTAGGGATATCAAGTTATAAACTCTAAAAGAATATGCTAGTTATAAAAATGGCAATTCTTCGATATGCTTTTGAAGACAGACAACTATAAAATACATATTTATGTCCCCTCTAAAGCCTGAAAACATTAGACAAATTTCTTGTAACTATGCTGCAATAACCTACTTGCTTAATCTGTCAAGTGATTATACCTTATTGCTTTAACTATAAGAAGAAATGAGATGGAGAAACAGTGGCACAGTTCAGTATTTAATCAACAGTTACACATTAAAAAACAATATCTCTATGAGAAAAGTATGTACTGCGATTTCCAGAGAAGTAGATCCGATTATAAAAAGGTCAATTAAGATTAGAGGTCTAGGCCAGTTCACTTGAAACTGTTTTGAGAATTTAAATACAATGCACAGTAAATTAGATTTGATTTCTGCTAAATTATGCTTTGATACTGAATTCAGCCCAAGCTGGCTTCAATCAAAGTCACGCGACAGCTCTGTTATGCTAATGCTTGCTGGTGAGAGTGGGTGATATGGAAATCAGATGGCTGAACAGGAGTAGGAAGCACAGGCCATGCACGAGGTGGGCTTTGAGATGAGGGGAGGGGGACCTTAAAGGTTAATCGCATCATGTTCAAGTTGTTTCTACAGGAAAATATGACTTTGTATGGCAGGCATTAACATGGAGATAGTCATGCAGCAGTTAGGTACATTAATATGTGATACAGGGTGGTTATAGGCACACTCAGCTGCTCCCTTTCTTTGAGTGTAATTTCATGCCTGAATGAATAAACTTTTGATTCAGTAGTAATAAACATTTTGAACTTCCTGACAAACAGGAATAGAAAACATTTTTTGCTATTTAATATAATGTACTTATTAAATGCTAATATATTCTATAAACATATTTAAAAAACAATCTCTTTCATCATTTGCTTGAGTCAAATATTTGCTTAGTCACAAACTGTACAATGCAATCACAATAATTAACATTAATTGAGTGCTTATTATGTGCCAGGGACTATGTTAAACCATCCTTAGACATTGTTTCATTTAAAATTTTGAAATCATATGTCTTACCATTATGATATAAAGACCAGTAAATTGAATTTTATGAAGGTTCTACAGTTTTCTTAAGGTTTTATGTCTTAGACTGTAAGAGAGGTTTACTTTGAATTTACTTCAGTGCCATATTTGGACTTATCAACATGGAACTGCTAGTTTAATTTGGTTTACTTCAAATTTTGATATGGTTAACTGAGAATTTTTCATGTCTAGCATCAAAAAATCGAGCAAGAACTTCAGGCTACCATTTCCAATAAGGTATAATATTTGAAAAATCATAACATGTTTTTCTTGAATAGCTGTTTTCATTACTTATAGTAGCATAAAACCCATAATCTTGGTCTTCCTAAACTACCTCTAAGTACAGCCTTTCCTAAATACACTTTCTTTAAGTCACTCTTGATTCAAAACCCTACAGTTCTTTTCATTACATGGCAATAAAAACCTACAATGCATATCATCGCAAGGCTTGCAAATTATTCTCCCCCAAGATTTTATCATCTTGACACTCATTTGTCCCCAGACTACTTTGAGAATTTCAACAGAGCAATCTACTCTCAATCACTCACATATATATTAGCTGTTCTTGTGGTTAACCTATCTTGATATCTATTCTCCTTTGATCTACCTTGTCAACAACAATTAACCTGAGCATACTCTGACCTTGGACTTGCCCTGTGTTCCCTCCAATTTCAGGTACATGACCTTGCTCGCATTGTATTTTTTCTCTATTTTCTCCCATCTACATGTCTTACTTCCTCAGATCAGTTGTACATTCATATTGGTATGAAGTGTTGTTTCCCACCTTGCACTGAAATGTTGTCTTTATTTGGCCTAGCAAAGCCCCCAAGAATGAATTCAAAATAAATGGCTTGAATTAGTAAATTTTAAAAAATCAATCGGTAGCAAATATTCAATATTTTTTCCATCTCATTTTATCAGAAGCTTCTGACACTTTCCCACCAATGATAGTGTTGGTAATAATTTAGATGGAGGGAAATGAAAGAAAATAGTTTGGAAAAAATATTTTTCCAAACAACTTGAACATGGCCTTCTGTAGAGAGTTCCCTACAACAAAGGGAATATTCATGACCCAAAGACTATAAACAAGTAGCCATCATCCCAGAGGAACAAAAATACTTAGACAAAGATAGATATTTTATAGCAATCAGACCTAGAAGTCCCTGAAGAAAGTTAGTAGGCTTGCCTTTACCAACAAGAAACAGGCAGAAGTCATTTCATTACAATGCAATATACATCAGGAATGAGATAAATGTTTATTGAATTTAAAAACAGAAGATTTCGACTTCTAATTGATAAGTGATTGTTTCGAACTTATTTAACTTTATTTAATTTTTACTATTTAACATTCACTTAATTCCAAGTCATTTCTGTTAATATTGGAAATGCATACATAATGTCATAAAATATTTGATTTGAAGTATATTAACACAATTCATCTCAGAGGAAGGAACGCATTTGTAATGGAAAATATAAATTACGAGTATGGGATTTAAGATAATCATTTTTATAAAGCCCATTTAATCACATTTTATTCATTTGTCACTATTTCCAAGGAATATAAATGATCAAATTGCTAAATTACCTACCTTTCCAATTAACTGTTTTTCTTACTGAGTCCACAGCAATAACTTCTAGATGAGTGAAATGGTTTCTTTGCCAGCCAATAACTTGTAGCTAATATTAAAATTCTTATTCCATGCTAAAATACCAATCTTTATTCCATGCTAACATTATTTCCTTTCAATAATTTGTATAAACATACATTTTTTTTATATCAAAATGAAGATGGAAAAGTACTATACGGTTTACTAGTTTCATAAATTTTAAAAAGTAAAGTAAATGGTCAAAGAGAATAGAATGACCACAATGAATGAGAGTCCTTAGATTCTTCATCTGTCAGACTCTACATCCTGCTCTTCACCTATCAGAGGTGTCATACATACATAGGATCATTTAATCCTTGTGTGAGCAAAGATGCTGCTGTCATGAACTGTTAGTTTGTACATCTCTCACTTCCTCTTGTGGAATTTATCGACTATGGGAAGACTACAATTTTGGAGGGTTCATATAACACTTGAAACCCCCAAACCACTCTGAATTATTCCAAATCTGATGACCAAAGTAGGCAATGAAGTTAGTCAGTTATTACCTAGTGTGATCACAAAAATAATTGAAGTGGTCTTCTTAATTGCCGTGTATAGCAACTGTGAAAGCAATTCCAAGAGAAGCAAAAGGAAGTAGAGAGGGAGAAAGGAAAAGGTTGAGGAAGGAAGGAAAGAAGGATAGCATTTGATTCTTTTTTTAATAAATTAAACAGGAAAGAGGAAGGGTGAGAGGTTGTTCTTCACAGAGAGAAAAACACATTTTATGTTAGAAATATAATTCTCCCAATGGCACCAAAAGTCCATTCCCCTCACCTACCTTCTGTGCCACTGCTGGAAATCTGGGTCATTTTACATTTTTAGTCAGCTAGTTAAACAAAGGGATTATATTAGTAGAACCATGTACTTTTCCATGCTAATTGTCTTTACTTGTTTTAAAAAATCTTCCTTAATCCTGTAATAGTATTAAATATTTCTACATTGCAATGAGCAGAATAGTTGAATCATCATATAACTAAGGCATGTTTACAGAAAATTTTAAACTTTTTCATATTTCAGATTACTGAGGTAGATTCAATTTCAATGGTAGGTAAGTACAGGAAATCATTGTTGATTGAACATACAAGTTGCATACAACATTTGAATTACAAAAAATACTATGCATTGAAAACTTTCTAGAAACATCTATAAACATTTTAAGAAATTCTGAACTCTTAAGTGTCATTTCCCCATATTAATCTGTCCTTTATTGACGGGGGTCTTTGCTTTTCTCTTTGTCTTCCTAACTAACATAACTGGGAATAAAACAATAAATTTTTCTTACCTTTGGGGACTCTTGATTTACAAGGGAAATATTATTAATTTTAAAACTAATTGTTTAGCAAGACAATAGCCACATAATTCTGAAAGCAATGATCTTATTTTTGACCAGCAAAAGGAGAATATTTTAAAATATGGTGAAAAAAAATCCCATCAACGTCCTATACTGCTAAATTGGGGAAACAAGACTTTTCAGATGTGGGGTAGAAAGGGTCATAACTGTGGAAGTGAGGAGGGGAAAACTATAGCTTAAAAAATGGCCCCTCAAGTAAATGGTGAGACAAGACATCCACTTTCAGTCACTTAATCTGTCAACTTGCCAGAACTGTCATGTCAGCATTCCAGCTAAACCAGGAAGGCTGATCACATTCCATTATCTCATTTTTTAAGGAAAGACTGCATGAAGATGCCAATCAGAAAAAGGAAAAGAAAAAAATTCTTGCAACCAAGGAAGCAATGTACTGATGCTGAGAGGTTGCTTAGTTAAAGGAATTTCAATATGCAACGGCAATGTTTCTTAATAACATTAATTACACGCTTAGTAAGGCACCATCCTAACTCATTAGTGCCTTCTTTTTGTTGTATTTTATCTCCTACTAGCAGAATAAGGAATATGTGATTGGCCTGTTACCATTAATGTTGCTTAATCTTTTTATAGCACTATTTAAAGCTGCTTGCATAAACATTTTCTAGGCAAGTATTACCTATGTATGCATATGTGTGTATCAATTAACTGCACCAACATTTGGCATGCCCCTACCACATGTAAGTGTTATGCTAGAGCTAGAGGCAGCGGAAAGATTAATACAACAACATATTTGCTGATAAACAACCAATCATGTGGTAGGGTAGAATAAAATAGCATCATCAATAAATCTTGGAAGCAATACTTGCCAGAGTCTAACAGGCATTCAGATATATTTTAACTCAAAATTTAATTTAATTTGCTAGTTTATACATTTTTAATGAATATAATTATGTACCAGCCCCTTGAGTAATCTTCAATATGTTTAAGTAAGTAATATAGTAATTCAAATGTCAAGCATGTAAGACATAGGTGTAATACATATCACAATATATTTTACAGTATATGCAAACATATATATGCATATATCATAATGTTTCTTTCTGTCTACAAATTGCTACTACTTATAAAAATGAATATTTGGATCTTTTTTAAAGGCATGACTCAGATGTAAATGTGTTTTAGTCTGTCTATGCCCAGTGAAATCTCTTAATTCTTAACTCATTGTACAGTTTCAGGCCACAGATTTTATTATTCAATTTTTATGGTACTTTTGGTACCAAGTTACAATATTTAGTTTTTGTTTTAATCCTATGTGGAGAGATTCTAAAGTTAATGAGATTTAAACTTTTTGGTGCTTGGTTTGAGATATTGCATTAAAGAATTTTTGCTCCATTTTCCTCTAGTCAATATAAGAAAAGAAATAAATAATATGGAAAAGCTACTGTAAGCGAAAAAAAGAAGAAAAAATCTGTATGGTATCTCTGCCAAATTCATTCAAGTGGGGAGGAGAATTAGGAAGCAGGGTGAACACCAGCATCACCAGCCTCCATTTTCTATTACTACCCACATCACAAAATATTTCCTGTCACATTTCAAAATCCAGTCATTTAAACCTTTGATCACGACTTTGGAAATAAGAGACATGACTATATAGAAAACCAGCTAAAATTTAGAAGACAGGGGAAAGTGAACTAAAGAAAAGGCCAAGTCTCCTGTGGTGGGTAGAATTCTAAGGTGATCCTATGACCTTGGCTTGCTGAAGTTACTCTCCTGATCACGTTATGTTACAAAAGGGATTCTGAATATATAACTAAGGGTACAAATCAGTTGACCTGAAGACAAGAAGATGAATCAGATCGTCCTAACTTAATCCTATGAGACTTTTAAATACACAGATTTTCTCTAGTTGATACCAAAAAAGATGAGATACAAAACAAAACATGTAAGGATTCAAAAAAACCATTGTTGACTTTGAAGGCCCTGTAGGCCATGTAGGAAGACTGAAGAGTGACCTCTCAAAACTGTGGGTGACATTGACTTGCAGCCAAGGAAATGGGGACTTTAGTCTACAACTGCAAGGAACTTAAGTCTTCCCGCAACATGATTGAAATTTAAAGTAGTTTATTTTGAGAGTCTCCAGAGAAGAGTTAGCTTGTTGTATGTATATTTTGATTTTCACTTGTTGGGACCCTAAGCAGAAAACCCCCATTTTGCCTGTCTGTTCTTTGTATGTATATAGAATTTTGACTTAATAAATGAAAATTGTTTTAAATTGCTCAGTTTGTGACAGTCTTCTCTTAGTAATAGAAAACTATCATTCCTAAAAAACATCTTCATTATGAAGAAGGGAATATAAAGGGAAGATGAGAAGGGGTGTCACATGGGAATGTAGAGAGCTCTCAGCAAAGGTTATTGTTTATCAACAGAGTCAGTACAACACTGAAAAGAGATTGATGTATATATATAAATTTTATACATCTATAAAAATATGTATAAATATATATATTTTTATAAAAGATTCAAGACAGCATTCCAAGTAAGGGCTACCAAATGACCCTGATACTTTCCTCTTTCTCTTCTCTAAACATGCAAACCCTAGTCTTCGGCACTCTATTA
This sequence comes from Glaucomys volans, assembly GCA_020662805.1. Classification (NCBI taxonomy): domain Eukaryota; kingdom Metazoa; phylum Chordata; class Mammalia; order Rodentia; family Sciuridae; genus Glaucomys; species Glaucomys volans. Next base: position 380,515 of record JAJEJO010000653.1, read on the forward strand.
GATAATTACCAGATAAGGATCAAAACAGGATCTATGCAAAACAAAATGAATCAATATATATTAGCAAATTATTTATTTAATTAATGAGAGAAAATTTTAAAAAAATCATTAATCCAAGAGAGGTAAAGGACCAGTAACTTCTAGAAATTTTCAAAGAATAGCTACCCATAGTTTAAAGGAAAGTATTTACAATGGAGTTTTTCTTTTAACAAAACCAAAAAACAAATTCCTAAAGGGGGGTAAATGGACTAAACAACACATGAACATAAAGATGTTATATGAGAGCTTAGCAAGAAAATGGGGAAAAAAAGAAAAAAAAACAAATAAATTATTTTAGTAATAAGAAATATGTGGTGATTTTAATTTCAAAAGGAAGGTGATAAACTGGCACTAAAAATCATACAATATGAAATAAAATTGTTGCCTTTGAAATTATTACAGCAGAGTCAGTAAACATGGAATGTCAACAAAGGAAAGCCAAAATAAAAAGTATGTTTGAAGAAAATAAGTGAAAGAAAAATATTCAAAGATAAAACAGAAGAAAACATCCTTGAAACAAGGATTAACAAAGTTATGATTCTATAGTTTCAGGGGACTTATTGTGTCCCAGGAATATTAGATGCAGGATGATCATCATCAAAAATGTGATTCAGCAAATGTATTTGGAAGAAGGGACCACATGGGTGTTTGTATATAAAGAGGCATTACAACCAAGAGGGAAAGTTGTTCTGGAAGGGTCACACACTTTACTACAGTCAATACCAAATGCATTCAATACCAAAACAGAATATTTCATCCAGTTGTAAGAAACAAAAAAAAAATATGTATGATCCAATAATTTTTACCTAACCTTCCCTATAGACACTGTCAAACACACAAGGCTAAACCCAGTCCAGCAGATGTAATCTATAATTCTTTTTAATTTAAAAAATCAGTATTAGCTTAAGATATTTTGAACATTTCACATAATGGAAACTCTGTTGGAATATGCATTTTACCCATAATTTTATAAAAATATGTGAAGCAATGAAAAACATGATGCTCAGTAATAATTAATTGGAACTCTCTATAAAGTGGCTAATTAGTGCCAAGTGTAAAATACATCAAGAGCTTGAAGGAAGGAAAAGAATACCCCAGGTAATGGGGTAACAGTTTGTCCAATGAAGAAAGAATACAAGGAGTAAAATTCTAGGTCTCCTTCCAAAGCACAATCAGAACATCTTTTGCAGATTGTACATCTCAGCATGATGAATAATAACCACATGCTTTCTGACTTAAAAGTAACTGGAGTTTTTCCAATATCAATTTCAATTATATACAGCACATGATAGTTTCCAAATTTCAAGGTAGGGTGGGAGATGAGGGTGTCATAAATATCTGTCGCCTTGTTCTTTAGTAATATCTGATTTATAATTTTCCCTGAATGATTTTTTATTCATTCCTTTTTATTGTTGTTAGATTTTTTGGTGGCCTCAAGAATAAAATATGTTAAAACATGCTATTACAAAACTCTGCTTCAACTCATAAAACAGATCTTTCTGAAATGAGAATATGTTTACTTTTGTGCTTAAGCAGTTAAAACATTGAAAAATATGTCCCTATAGATATCTGTTTCTACAAGTGGCAATTTCTGTAAAATAATAATTGAAAAATGTGGACTTTTGCCAAGAACATGATTTTCTCAATACTTATGAATTCTTCCATGACGAATTATATTCTTCTATCAAAAAGAACATACTTTTGTTTTATTGAAATGGGGAAAAAAGTTTTTCCATAAAGTAGTGTACTGTTAGTTTGTGATATTTTAAACAAGTTTCACCTGATATGCTCAGCTTTTGGTCTCTGTACTTGATGCAATCAGCAGATAGCATATGGTGTACAAGATACAAAACTAGGCAGGGCTCAGTATCATAAGTAAGGCAGCTGGTCGATTTGACAGTTCTTTTCCAAATTACTCCTCATGTTTTGAGTTGCTGCTAGGGAAAAAAATGTGTTGCCCATCTCCAAAATAGATGTTCTTTTTTTATTTTTAAGCTTGGGAAAGGCTTCCAATAGGAAAATAAGACAGATGGGTATAGGAAGCAAGATATTTATCCTTATTTAGACCATTTTCTTCTTGTCAGTTCCTTCACTGGAAGAGTTTTCCACATAAACAAAAGGATATTGCAACATTCATAGTTACCCATTGCCCTAGGATGCATTTTTGCTTTTCATATAAGACATGTCTTTGAAATAGTAAAAATGGAGTTTTAATTGTCAAAGTGGCATTGGTCTAGATTTTGTGGTAGCCAATAAATACAGAGGCTGGATTAAAGGAATCATTTACAGATGCTGGTGACATTACAGATGAATAATGTAATCTGGAAAATATTGGTTTCCACCATCAAGTGTATGATGGATTGCTTTCAGCAATTTTTTCCACATTGGGGAATCTCTTAATCAAGCTTGATAGAATCACCAAAGTACAGTCTAGAAGGTGTTTGTGAATTGCACAAAGTTGCAAATTCTTTAACTCAGAAGAGTGAACCTTTTGGAGAAAACTCCCAGTTGGGGTTTTTAAATGATTTCTAAATGGGACTTTCCATAGACCATTAAGAAGTTTCATCTGGTAATGTAGTGATTATTTTCTGAATTTGTAAGAATTCTGGAATCTGCAATGATTTCTAATTTTCTTTCAAAAGCATTGCCCTCTGAATTTTCTCTAAACTTTATGTAGTGGATTCAAATTTTTCACCTAACATATTGGAATTAAAATCTAGCTTTGGTTAGCTGTCTGTGGTGTCTAGAGATAATTTTTGTTACCAACTCAAACTTTCAAAACTTTCTTCTGATTCTACTAACAATAGAAGTTCAAATATCTATAGCTCCTAAATTTAAATTGATGTAAGAAGTAGACAGAAAGAAAAAACAGGCTAATTTCTCCATTATCAGTCTCTTCATTAGTAATTCAATAAAGTGTATCTAACATTCAGCTTCCAAAATTAATAGTAGTTGTCAAGTTTAAAGTATAGTTCTTCATATTTCTGAACATTGTCATAAGTCATCCGAGATAGATTTATGAAATGACAGACTTTCCCAGAGTAAAATACAATGTGTCAAGAAGCTATTCTTTACTTCCAGTCCAATGGGAATTTAAGAATCATTTCAAACAAGAATAAAAGATGGAAAAACTTTTAAAAGGACTTGCAGGTGACAGACAAATCCCTGTACTTTGTATGTCACATTGTTTTAATCAATGTACTTCTTTCTTTGTTTAAAGGCTTTAAATATATCAGAAATTATTAAAATATTATTTTATGTTCTAGAAACTTGTGATATAACAATTCAACTGGCTACAGTTTATCAGATTTAGGATTTTCTGTATAAAAGTCAATAAGTTATATGTAATATTTTTATATTCATTTGAGGTCATTATTTTCTAATTAAAATTGTTGCCAAAGCCTAATCATATTGAATTTTGAGATACTTATTTCCATCCTTTCAACTGACAAATTTTCTTATCCAATCAAACATCTTTTTATATTTACTGTAAAATCCATAAGTTTACTATCTTAAAATAACTTCTAAATAAAGTTGTAAATTTGTATTGCTCAGTCATCAAGAATTCCAAAAATTTCAAATTGTTTTACCCATTCCAATTAATGTTATATGTACATTTATCATCATTCCTTTTAAAAATTCATTAGATATAAATCTTATGGTTCTGCTTTTGTTTTTGTTTTTGTTGTTTTGTTTTGAGACGTGATTTCACTAATCTTGCTCAGGCTGTCCTTGAACTTGTGACCCTCCTGCTTCAGTCTCCCTAGTAGCTGGGATTTTAGGCATGTACCACCACACCTGGCTTGCATAAATCTTTTCACTTATATTTTATTATATAACAATAATATTTTTTAAAAAATACATTCTTGGACACATAAATGAATCAGTCTCTGGACCAGAAACCCCCTTCACAGATGCTGAGAGTAGGAAATCTGATAGAGTGGTCATGGAGCCTCCTGTTAGCTCATTCTTTGTCTTTGTCTGTGTTATCTTATTTTTCCCTTTCTCTTCTATAATTTAGATACCATTCCATTGATAAGCAAGTTACTATTCATAGGAATTCTTTCAAATAAAATAAAATTAAGATTAAATATTATAATAACAGCCCTCAATATTCAAATAACTTAAATTTTTAAAAGCATAATTGATTTAACAGCTGTGTTTCTAGAAAAAAATAGCCTGGTACTTTATTTTTCAAATAATTGTAAGCCATAACTGTATTTAAATATATCAATATGCAAAATAATGTCTCAGAAATGAGGAATACATTAGCCAGTATTGGCATTAGAATACTTTGCAAATGCATAATCAATTGTAAGCTCAATCCAGTCTTGCAACAACTTTGATTAGCCAATATAAGTCTGCCATTTTATAGAAGAGATGGTGAAAGTTTAGGCTATTCAAATCTACTCATAAGAAAGTACTGATTAGAAATGGCATATCAGAAATTCAGATTGGGACACCAAAGATCTATTTACTGTATTTGCTATCAGTGTAAGAACATACAGTGTGATAATAATGTCTGTGACTATTTCAGCTAAAGGTACAGGGAGGGTTAGGAATTTGGATCAATATACATCAATGTCAACAATGTAAAGTCATTATATTAAGAAACCTTTTAAAGCTAGCTGGACAACTTAAGCATTCCTAAAAACTGAAAAAATTAATATTATTTCTTAGTATATTAATGAAGCAATGTGAGAATCCATCCATTCATTCATTCATCCAACCACATATGCATCCATCTATTAATTTACTTATTACACAGTTACCAAGATTTCCTTCACTTAAATGTATTTATTGGGTTACACTGAATTTCAAATATGATACAAAAATTATTAAATCAATGAATTTGAAAATATTTTATCAAGCACATGCTCAAAATTATTAAATTTCTACAAAGCGCAAGCTCTTCTTTTGCAAAGCCAAATGAAGAATGAGATATATTAAAACCACAAACACTAAGTTTTCATGCCAAAGAACACTGTTCTCTCTTCCCTTACACACTAAGGGTCAGAATCTATTCACAATAACTTAAAGCATTCTATTTAATTTTGTTTACATAGGCATGCTGATAACACATATGTAGCAGGTTAAAATATTCCTGAAGAACTGGGAGTCTGTGTAGGTTAAAATAAAGAAGTGACGAAAGTAATAGAACTGCTTAATCAAGTTCATAATCTTTTATATTAACCAATACCAAACATATATAGTAATTGATTTTTTATGCATACAAGAAAAAGGGAAGAATTTATTTTCTCCTTAAGAAAAGTTAGCATTTGATAACATTAATCATTCCTTTATGCTTTTATATGAAAACTGATACCTATGCAATGCTTTGCAGCAAAAGTCATTACAAAAATGGTTTATCAAAGTGATGAAAAAGTCAGAAGAATTTCTATAGTACACAGTCCCTCAAGTAATATTTGAACATGGGTGAATAATTATATTTTTGTCAAATTCGACTATGCATGAATTATGAAGCATTGTAAAAAGCCATGCTAAATGGATAAAAGGATGGCTACTTACCAACAGGGCGAGCTGTAGACATTACAATGGTGTGGTGAGAACATAAAAAAGAAATTAAAAAAAAAGAAAGAAAGAAAATTATCAGAATGCATGATCATGATGTGTAATGTTACACTTAAGTATGGACAATAGAGTGATTTCCTGTCACATAACTTAACTATGAACAAGAATGTCTGAGTTTGAAAAAACTGAAAGTTATAAATATGATCCTAAGAAAGTATTATTTTGAATCTCAGGACTGATTATCAGCAATATTTAAATATTTCAGGTAGTTTCATCGTCATCACTTGCTACAGTTATTACGTCAAAGACCTTGAGTTGAACAGCCTAGAGCAATCCCAAAATTAAGAACCTGCTGAATATAAACCATTCAAGTCACAGACTAGCAAATGTCATGTCAATAAAAGAAGGTCTCACTGTCTGATTTAAATAGCAATTGGATTTTAAGCATGGTTAGTCAGAACCATTACAAGGACTACAGAAAAGCCCCTGACGCTGCTTTTCAGTCAGTAATAAGTTAAGATCACATCACTTTTCATCCATGGACAGGGTGGATGAAAATATAACAAATAGGTTGGAACATCCTTAGAGATTTCAACTCAGTAGCTCCCTAACTACTGTTAAGCTTTTTTCTTCTTTTGGCAGAGGCCAAGAAACAATGACTGACAAGTTGATTCTTGTTCACACAGTCAATGACTTTCAAACTGCTGCTCCAACAAATTATTATTTTTTTATTATATCATAACTTTCAATCACTAAAATCAGTAGTAACAGGCTTCCCTTGTTATTAATGCATAGAAATTGTAAGAGATATACATAGGCTTAATAACACTTTCCTTAAACAGAACAATGTCAAATCTGTTAAGATATTAAACCATTTTATATAAAAGAAGAGGTGAATGTTTTAAAACATGTGATCCCATTAGACAAATGAAGAAGAAATATATTTAGTAGCATTTGAAATTTTATGAAATCCTACATTGAAAAATATAAGCTTTTTCAACAAAAAAATCCTTTCACTTATATCCCAATGGATACAGCCCTCCTACATAATATTAGGTCTCTAGAACAATGTAAGTATAGTATTTTGCTGATCATCACTTTGGGCAAAGCAAGATAGGTGCAGTATTGAAAGCATATTTGAATATACAAAACAAATCCATCACAATACTTAGCCTTGTGTAATCTCCAAAATAAAGTATAATATTTATGTATATTATAATATATATAGTATATGTAATAGTAGAGTTGTGTCTGTGTAGTCTTTTACAGGAGTGTATTCACGAGAGGCAGCAGAAAGAAAAATAAGGTGATTATAGTAATAGTGTTAAAATTCTGGCTTAGGCAAACTCTTGGGTCCTATAGCATAAGGTCAGTTTGCTACATGAAAAGAAAAAAAGAAGTTACCCTAATGTCTTTTTCCTTTTTCTTTTTTCGCAAGAGGGTAGGGAGCGGGATAAATAAATAAATAAATGAATAAATAAATAAATAAATAAATAAATAAATAACCAGGAGCAAGAAAACAGACAAATATCATAGTCATATTTCAGACTAATATCATAAAGTCATAGTTCATCCTAACTGGTGAGATTTCTCTTAATTTTGTCAATGTCCAGTACAAAAGGAACTTTTTCTTTCATCTTTGAATTTGCTATTTTAGCTGACACCTCATGCTGGATTTCAAATATGATTCCTTAAGAAATGAAAAGGTATTTTGAGTCCATGATATTAAAAAGAGAAAAAGAACTTGTGAAGAAAGCATATTCAAATAAATAATACACATCTCTTTTTTACTGCTGTCTAGAATAATTCCAAAAAAAAACTTTAGGCTTCATTGCCTTAGAGGAAATGCAATTTTTTCCAATGAAATTTTTATTTATGCAACGCCAATGAAGAAATTGAAAAATAGAGGAAAATTGTGTTTACAAATATGCAGTTTGTGTGAAGTCATTTTAAGCCATTTTAAAAAATGTTACTAGATAATGAGATATTTGACTAGACTATATACGCCAGCAGATCTGTTGTTTACTAACTTTGTTTCTAATTTTACATTTGCCAAGTCAGCAAATATGGAGTTATTTTGATGGTAAGCTAAGCTCCATTTTACAGTTTATTTTTATCATATTTTTGAAATAAAAAGCAACTGAGGAGATCTGTTTCAGATATTGATTATAAAACTGCCTTAAATTTTCACCAGTTGGCTAAAAAGAACATAATGATACAATTTTAGTAGAAACATCATAATAAAACTTCTTTATTGCATAGCAAATTGTCCGTCTGGAAAAAAAAAAATCAGCAGGTGGATGTTTTCAGAATCAGCAAATTAAACTAAACTGTGTCTCTGCATTAAATGAATGAAAATGGACATGGCCTCTTGGGTCAGTTGACCCTGTTCTAATAAAACAATCCAGAGAAAGGCTGAACATTTCATTTATGTGCATAGAAAAATATGCACAGAAAAAAAATGTCATAGATAATTTTTTCCGTGTTAACCTCTTAGCTTGAGAAATCCCAACTGTTTTTCCTAATGGTAAAAAATGTTGTCAAATAACATTTTACTCTATATTATATTGTATCATGGAGATTTTTTTTCCCTTTAACCTGATTTTGAGGTTTCAGTTTTAATGAGTGACAAATTCATACACACAGAATAAACATTCTAATCCATCTACAAGCTCCGGATTAGAAAATAAACCATTTAAGGTCTGCTGATTTAAAAAAAATCATTTCAAAAATAAACAATGCTTTCCACTTGTAAGTTAGGCATCCATGCTTGAGGATACTACTTTGTTAAATAAAAATGTTAAACCTGAAACTTTCAACAAATTATGAAAACAATTAGGTGGGAAAGACTTTTAAGCAAACAGAACACTTCATGTCTCATCCATCCAAGCATTGAACTATAAAAGGAACCCTGCTGCTTTTGCAAACAAACAACTCCTCACTTTTTCACACCACTTGTTTAGTCAGCAAATATTTTTTGTATAGAACATTATTTCTGGTGGGTTGTTTATTTTCTCCCCCATTTACTTCAGATACACACACACACACACACACACACACAAACTTTGGAGATAAAAGTCAAATGAATTTTGTTTTTGCAAAGAGCTGCCTATTTAAAAACGATCATATAAAAATCACCTACAGAGTGTGGAGCTTAGTTTTCATTATTTTGCATATTAGATTTTGATCGTATATAATTATATGTAATTTGGTGCATATTATATGATCACAGCCCCTTATGATCTCTTACCTATGAGGAGTGAAAATATTCTAAGTAAATAGCCTATCATTTTTTTCTAAATAGTATTTGCATCTAAGATCACAATAGAATATGTGGAGGAGAAAGCTCTGGATCAGGTGGAACAGGAATGCAGCAATTGAGGAGCAAAAAATCGCTGTATTTTCAAGGCATACAGAATATCTGTCTCCTAGGAGTCACCTGGAGGCAAATAAGTTTTGTGTGATTTGAAGCTTACATTGCAGGTCTGGCAAAAATCTTTTTTCTTACCAGATGGTGGAGCAACCTGATACAATTTGTTATACCTCCAAACTCCTCCAAATCCTTCAGCTAATCTTACAAAATTTCCAGGGGCAAAGCTGCATATGGGTAGAAATACAACTCAATAGGGTGAGATGTACCTGACAGGGATGAACACTTGCAGCCAACCTCCTGGGCTAGAGGCTCAATTAACAGTGAAAGAAAGGTTTAAGATTGAACAAGAGATGAGCTTGTCCATGTTTGTTTAGAGCCCTGTGAGTGCAAATAGTGTCCTGGTAATATCCTTTTGGAGAGGATAAGTGTCAGAACCTCACTTGGTACCTGGGACATATTTTACGTCCTGTGATCAATGTGCTCCACCAGGAAGCCAGTTCATTCACTGTAGTGCACTGTGGGTTTAGTAATGCTTTCCTTCAAGTGTACGAAATTCCACTAAATCTATAAATGAACATTATTCCATGACTAAGAAAGTGCACAATGCCTAGAAAGTGAGTTATCACAAAAGCAGCACTACTGCAATTACTTAAGCCAATGATTTCACAAATCACTCTCTAAATCAGACTATCAGGATGCTGGAGCTCCTCTGTTATCCTTTGTTCACCTTTGGAAGCATGATTAGTTTTTATTCAGATTGCTCTTTTAATGCTGGAATAAAAAATAATTTCAAAACAATATTCTACAAGTATAAAGCAACAGGCTGGTGAACAGAAAACATGAGTACCTTTGAAATTGATGCCATTTAACAGCATAAGTAGTTGAGAGCAAATGACTGGTTTACATTCTTTCTAAGATTTAAGTCATAAACTGTTTACTTTCTTCCCTGTTCTGTTTATTAAATAAAAGTTAATGTTCTTAGATGATCATCATTTGCAACCCAAATTTGGAAATAATTTATTTCAATTAATGATAGGGCACACAATGTAGATAACTATGTAACAATAAAAGTGGAATCTAGCATTTTGATTGTGAGTTCACTTACCAAAACCAAAATATAATCTCCCGATTCAGTTTTATCTGACACCTTAAGTCTCTTACCTCGGACGGTGAGGGTAGCAGAGGCTTCCACTTTTCCCACCCGATTCTCAGCAATACACATATAGGTACCTTCATCTGTACTCATGGCCTTCTTAATTCTCAGAGTGTAATCATCTTTGATGTCATACCTGCACAGAATAGGAGCTGGCCTTATTAAATAGCATTGGTCAGATAGACAAGAACACTAAGTATTCATCTTCATTTTTATGCTACATTTTACCTAAAGCCAAACACACACATTATTTAGTCACAAAAGTACAATTATTCAGATTATAGTTATTACTAAAAAGATCATTAATTTCACACCTGATCTCTAACTGCTTATCAGTCATTTATTTTATATTTGTGTTCAACCTTTGCTACTTTCACACTATCAAAGACATTGTTACCACTTTCACCTTTCTTTGGTAGTTCTTCACTAGGAAGGAAAATAGTACACATTTCAGTTTCTCAGTGAGTCATATTTTATTATTTTTAAGTAACACTGTATTCAATAATCTCATCTTTTTTTTAGGTAGTGCATGACACTGGCTTCTTGGCAAATTGAAAAAATGGATATTATTTTAAAAAATGAAGAGGGATCATAATTCCTTTAAAATTTACAACATGAACTGTTGAAATATGAAGACTTGAAATGATTTTTGGAAATGTGCATCCTAGGCTCTGTCATATGCATTCATTGTCTATTTTTAATCTGTACATAAACAGATTGGTTCAAAAATTTTAAAATTTTAACGTGAATTTGGGGGGGGGCTACTTGCATAAAATATACTCTTCTTAGATTCTTAAATAATAAAATTGAATAAACAATGTCACAAAGCTATTAGTTTGTTATTCTTTTCATATCTGATCTTTCCTCATGATTTTTTTTTCAACTCACAATTTTGTAATAGTTTCTGCTAAGTCACATTGTCTCTCTTTCTCATACATTCCACAATTAGACTCATGTTTCCAAAATATTGTTTTAATTGATTCTGTCTGCTTAAAACTAGCTGTGACATTTTATTGTTTTTAGTAAAAAAGAAACTTTTTTTTAGGATAGAATTTAAAACTACCACAATTGGATTTATTTTACTTCTACCTTTAGCTAAGAGAATAACAGCTTATCTTTATTAGAGGCTAAAACATAGACTAATGATAGCTCTATTTTATTGACTTTGGCATTACAAAATGCAATGTCTATGTACCATTTTATGCCAACTAAACCTAACTACTTATGCTGCTCTATCCTTTAATTATGGTGGCTAGTCTTCTCTGCATACTTTGCCTTACAATTCTGCTTATTTACTGTTTCATGAGTCCTTAGAAAAGACTTATCCATGGCTCTTATTTGAAGTCTTCTATAAGTATATCAGGTAGTTACAATCAGTTGTTCTTTGATATTGATACACAAATGATTCCGCATATATATTCTGTATTGCCATCCATTTTGATGAAGGCAGAGATCTTGGCTGTTTTATGCAGTATGATGTCCACACTCCCAAACACTGAGCTTTTAACCTCCAGCAGCATAACCAAGTGATTAAGAGCATAGACTAGTAGCAAAATGGCCAAATTTTAATCATGGAGTTTGCCTCTTTCTATGCTTGTCAAAATGGACAAAATACTTAAATCTCTGGATCTCAATATTCTCATGAGCCGGGCACAGTGGCATTCGCCAGTAATCCCAGCAGCTTGGGAAGCTGAGACAGGAGAATCGCAAGTTCAAAGCCAGACTCAGCATGGGCAAGGCACTAAGCAAATCAGTGAGACCCTGTCTTGAAATAAAAAACAAAATGGGGCTGGGGATGTGACTCAGTGGCCGGGTGCCCCTGAGTTCAATCCCCAGTTCCAAAAAAAAAATCGTCATGAACAAAATTGCACTAATATCTATCCCAACAAAATAAGTGTGGGCTTTAAATGAGGCATGGCATATAAAGTGCTTAAAGCTGGCACATAGAAAGCACACTTTATGCCAGATAGTTAGTACATCTACCTAGAGATCAAGAAATATTGATTGAAAATATGAAAAAGACCTTGCTTGCTTCGTACTAATTTAAAGGCCAACTAAATATGAATGACATCAAGACTGGTAATTTGCCTTCAAGACTGGTAAATTACCTATTAGGGCTTTTGTGTGGTCTATGTTTATAGTTTAGGACACATACTAATCTCAGATAGATAAAAGCGACATAATACAGAGAAACCATTTCTGATTAATTTTGTTAATGAAAATGTAAGAACAATGATTTCGATGACTTCAGAAAATTTGTTGATGATAAAATGTCTATCAAAATAATTTTCCTATAATTATCTGATGTTCTGCATGACATACTCCAATATATAAGCACTGAATAAAAACAATGCATTTTGGAGGCATTTCCAATTCATTGAAAAAATCATCTGCATTCCTGGCTATAGTTTTTCATTGGTTGTTAGTATGTGTTTTTCTGGAAGTTTCTTCACTGTTCTATAGTCGAGATTTCTCAAAAAGTTCTGAAAGAGGGGAGACCAACTTGAAGATCTGTAAGGTCTTTTCTGGATCAAAAGACATGTGGAACCACAATTCTAAGTTAATACAAGATACTTCTACATTATTTCATTGAGAAAAACAATTGCATCATTGCCTCACAATTGAAAAAGACACAATTACACACATTGTTCAGAGCACTCTGATAAGCAATGTTCTGAACCAGGGGTCCTCATTTTATGGATAAGGAAATTAAAGTCCAGCTAAATGACTTGTTCAATGTCCTTTACTGGAGAGAAAAGTCAGAATTCTAAGCCTAACAGAGCATGCCATTATCCCAACTTTATGTTCCTTGTGGGGAAACAGTTTGATTTTTATATTTTAAAAATTTCTCTATAAAAGCATAACAATTTTACATAATAATGTATTACCATATGAGATTCTGATGCATGTATGCATTGTGTTAAGTTTAAAGCAGGCTAAATATGTCTATCACTTCAGTATTGGATCATTTCTTCATGATGAAAAACTCAATATCCTCTCTTGTAGCTGTTTGAAACATGCAAATGTTGTTTATAGTCATTATTTAATTTATAAATGCAGACAGAAGACATGTAAGACTTAACTACATAATATAGATGGAAGCATAATTTTACATTTAACAAATATTTAGTTATGCTTTTGACAAACTTTTAATTCATATTAGAGAAATTCACTACACAGGTGCAGAATGAGAGATAAATACAATGTGGAATCTCTTGGTTTAGTAAGTAAAAGGATTGAAGCCAGGGATGCTTTATCACTGAGCTATATCTCCAGCCCTTCTTCTTCTTTTTTTTTTTTAATTTTTATTTTGAGACAGGGTCTCACTAGGTTGCCCAGGCAGGCCTTGGTCTTCTGGGTCACTGAGATTACAGGCAGATGCCATCATGCCTGGCTTGGGTAATAATTTTAAATGATCTTCAATATCATAGTGCCTGGTATAGTTCACAGGAATTAATAGATGCTCATTTAGAATTATCTTATTTTAATTTTCCCATGAAGATCATTGGAATTTGAGAAGATTATAATGAAGATTTAAGTGTTTTACCCCAGAAACAAACAAGTCATATACTCTACACTCCAGACATTACATCAGAAGTTAGAGCCTCGTGAAAAGCTCCTCAGCCAAAAGGATGATGTCTGCTTTCACAGGACTAGGCTAGATGAGAATTACCAACTAACACACATCTCTCCAGCTGCAGGGTTTGATGTGCACATATGTCCCGTCCTTCCCCAATTACAAATAACTGCTACCATACACTAGTCCTGTTACATAGGGGATGTTGCAATTTAAAACAGAAGACAGGAACAAACTTTGAAGACTCTCAATTTTGGAGAGGTTCAGAATCTTTCTTTTCTTTTATTATTATAGCTTTTTTATTGCTGCATTATCATCATCCATAATAGCAGGATGCATTATGCTGTATTCATACATGCACAAAACATAATTTGGTCCATCTCAGTCTCTCGTACCTTCCCTTGAATGATCTTTTCTCACCAGATCTTTGCAAAAGGAAACACTGCAACTATAATCAGCATTATGAATTTAGACTGACATACTTTGAGTAGGTAAAAAGTTAATAACTCCTCAGGTTAAAAGAATCATTAACAATTTTCCTTCTCAAACCATCCGTCAACATATGAATCCTATCTGCAACATGCAGTCAACCAGTGTTCCAGCTTATTTGTACGTAGAATGGCCTATTCCATCTTTGAACTGCTGGAAATATTAGATGATCTTCCATATGTGATAATAGAAAACATTTCTTTCAAAAGTTTCTACTACAGTGCACTCTCATTGGCAAGACCACTTTTTGAATTTTAGGTTTCTTGTGAATTACCTCAACTGTAGGTCAAGTATTCCTAAAAATAATAACCCATATACTATAATAGCAATTATGTGATCTAAGCCTTTTTAGGTGAATTAAGAATATCAACACAAATTCATTAACTAATAAATCCACATCTGTGATGTCACCTCACTGCAACTATCCCATTCTTCTCATTTGTCACTTAGAATAAAATCTATTTATTCATGGTCTTGAAGGCTTTAAACAGGTCTTTGTCCACCTCCCCAACAACACGTTCATCCTGTTTATAACAGGCTCTTCTTTTCCATGTTCAACACCTAGTCAGTTGCCACTGTCTTTTTATTACTGGTATAAATCCATGGAATTTTTTCTCTCTACGTTTTCATTGCTCCTTCTGTTTGATCATCACAATAACCCAAACATCATTTCATCAGAGATGTCTTTCCTTCCTAAACAATGTAAAGTTCTGTCCACTACACCTGCTATTTTAAAAATTACTTTATTTCTTTTTGTTCTACTCTTTTAATCTATAAAATATATATTTATTTTGAGTGTGTGTTTTGGCTAAGTAAAATTTTGATACCATTTAAAAATCTGACATTTGCACATGCAAATTTGAAGTTTTAGATCCAGGTCTCTTACTCCAAAGTAAAAGATATTTCTGCTTCGTCACTTCTACACAACCTTAGTACAGTTGTGCACCCTATGACTGGACACTGTCCTGTTGCTTTCCACACACTTGACCACTGTGAGAGTCTCTAATCTGAACCCCGACAATACCCACAACAAACCCTAGAGACTCAATCCTGGTGCCATTATGAGCACCAACAATCTCACAGCTGTGATCAGATCAGTGCTTATCTGCAAAAGCTTGAGGACTATGAGAACTGGTTCTAAAGAAATTATGTCTAACTCACTTGAAAATTTACAATGGAATTTTGTGGCTCATTAACTAATTTCACATTTAAGCAATTTAAGGCAATAAATGACAAAGTTCCTTCCCCAAGCCCACACATGGAGGCAGTTATATTTAGAAGAAAAAACTCACACAAGTATCTATTACTTGTCTCTTCTTTCTCTAATGGGTTGGGTTATCCCCGAGACAAAAAGTTGCTACCTAAAATTACATATTTGACAAGCAATTAGGTGTCAAATATTTCCACAGGTCCAAATCAAATAAATGTAGGCTTATTTCTTATTCTGGGTAAATCGGTACATGCTTAACTGTAATCTCATTTATGCTTTACACCACTACTTTGGGTAACTGGGGAGATATTCATTTTTCCCATGAAAGAAAATATTGACAGACTGATAGGAAAAGTTACATTTAAAGAGATCTTTACAGGGTACAAGTGTACATGATCCCATAATAATAAACTACTTGGAGAAAATGCAACTTTACTAAAGAAGTTGTCTTAGTCTGTTGTCTGAAGTTAGAAAGAGACTGGAAGTCTTTACGAATATATACATGTACGTTTGTGGCTGTGTGTGTGGATTGGGTAAGTGTGTCCATGTGTACTGGTGATTTTGTGTTTAGGGTTTCCAAAGCTCCAGAAACTATTTATCAACATTTTTCTCAATATCATTATAAAATAAATGGCAAACCTGGGAGGTTCATAAATGTTTTCTTAATATATACATGCTTTAACATGATTCTGAATATGATCTATTTATTTAACATGATTAATTTATTTAACATGATTATTAATTGGAGGCACTTAAATTTTGTTCCCAATTGCTTTTGGCCTTCTTTCAATAGTTCAGAATAAATTTGAACTAACCAGAGCAGATTCTGGTGTTATACAGCTACATGGTAACATAATTTAATTTTATATGTGATCAAGATGTACGAGGTAATGCTGACTTTAATTAAAAGTAAGGAAAAAAAAGAAACAGATGAAATAACATTTCTGATGAGGCAATTCTACTAGAAATGGGGTAATTTTCATTGTGAAGTCTGCCAGTCTTGGACTTATATAAATGCAGTCTTTGTTGCCAGGTTTGATTAATGACAGTTGTACAATCATGTGTTGACAGTCTACACCATAGAGATACCTTATTTTTCCTGATATAAAACACTGCTGAAAAATGCAACCCAATCAGATTTGGCCCCTGGACAACATGTGCTATCATCACTGTACCGTGAATTGAGATTGATTGGTAACCAGCTGTGACAAAGTGGGAAAAGAAGCTCTGTTTTTATGTGGGTTTTTCTTTCCTCAGTTGTAAGAAAGAAAGAAAGAAAAAGAGAAGAAAGAAAGAAAGAAAGAAAGAAAGAAAGAAAGAAAGAAAGAAGAAAGAAAGAAGAAAAGGAAATCAAGTTGTGTCAAAACCATTACCATCTGTTCAGCTAAATAATAAATAAATTTATTTTAATACTTAAAACAACAGTTTGTATGCAACGTTCTGTTTTGTTTATGATCTTGTATTTGATGAATAAACCTAAAAGTACTTCAAGAGAGAAATATTAGTATTCATTCTTTCAGGAAACCAAGCGCTACATAACAAAATCATTTTCAACTTCAAAAAATTTAAGTAAAAGAAACTCTTTTATTTCTTTTTCATAAAGAAAATTGTTTGCATACTAGGAGTAAGAATTTCTATAAATCTAAATTTACTATGAAAATATCAAGAAAGACCTAAAAATGGGCATTATTTTATAATATCATCACATTTCATTCATTACTTATACTTTGTAATTCCCAGGCTATTTTAAGCCTGTAGGGAAGGAACTTCTCATGATTTTCTTGCTTTTATAAATATAATTCAGATAATTAGGTACTCCCGAGCTTTCCACAATGGGGGCAGAATTTGGTAAGGAGAAAAAAAAAGGAAGGAATACAAACCAAATTTCCTATTACTAACTGGAATTTTGCCATGCTCAGTTCAAGTACCTAATCACCTTGTTTGAATTACGTGAGGACCCTATAAAGCCTCCTGGCTGGCAATTCTCATCTCAAAAGCACCTTTGTTTTCCATGGAAGGAAATTTATTTTCTCAACTTTCTTAGTGTTTGAAAACACCTACTACTTCTTATTATAAGATTTCTGGCTCCAATTCCTGAGCAAGTGTTTTGCATTAGCACTTAAAATTTTATTATGCATCTGCTTTATTAAACTTTAAGTTGGCCAATAGTAAAAAGTATGAATTAAATAAGGAAATATTTAATGTCTATGCAAGTAAATGTGTCTTTACATTTGTGGAGACCCAAAGGTTTGTATTCAATTTTCAAAATACTTCCACTGAATCCAAACAACTAAAGATCACCCTAGACCTTTTAGAAAAAGGTTTTCTCTTTCAGAAAATTAAACTCTAATAATAGCCCTCTCATAATTCCACAATGTCAAGGAAAATTTCACTATAGAGCTTTATATAAAAATGTTGCAAAGTCTATTGCTTTTTTTTCAACACAAGGATTGTTTGATATGTATATCACTCATTCAGCTTATGAAATCATTCATTGATTATTAAGACACACCGATGAGCTAATTTCCACTGTGCTGCTATGGACACGTAGGTACAGTCATTCAGAACTCAGTAAAAATGTTTTTCAATTGTTAAAAGGAACATTTTAATAACAAAATTTTCATCATGGTCAGCATTCAGGGCTGCCCATGGTAGGGGTACAGTGTGATATGTTGGTTTAGGTTGTATACCATACAAGACCCAGGTGGAGCCTGCAGTCCCACCCATGTGCATGTGTCACTTTTTCTCTTTAACAGCCCCGAATAGGAAAGGTTACTTAATTTTCCTAAAACAAACTTCCTGCTCACATTTTTTTTTCAAACAAAATCCTTCACAGACAACACTTTAATCTGTTATTAAACTTGTGTAAGCACTTATAGCTACCTAAATCCTATATGATATTTTCTTAATCTTTAATATTTAAAGTGTACCCTAAAGGAGTTCTTAAATCACATCTGAGGTATAGGACTTCCAAATGAGCACAACAGGCCTTTAGTATGCTGGCCAAAACCTCAGTCGTTTTCTATACTCCCTAGCAAACCCTAGTGCACTTTTCTCTTTTTATGTCCAGTTATAATGCAGGCTAATGTCGACTTTTTGGGTGAGCAAATCTTCACCGATTCATTCAGGAATCAGGTCCCAGGCAATTTCTGGTTAAGGCACCTACAAGAAGTATATGGACATATATTCCCAATAAAAAAACAAAAAAAAATGATAATTGCCTTTACGATCATTGGGGGAAACAAATGAAGCTAAATACCTGGACAAATAGATTTGTGGGAAAATTGTAAGAGACAAGGTCATTCCAAAGTGAACTTGCTCTTCTTTTCTGGAAAGTCTACAGAAAGGCCAAGGAAACTAGAAATATAATGGCATTCTTTCCCATCTGAATTAGCCAAACAATACTTTGGTCCCTCTTGGCTTTCTATATAGCTATCTTATTTCCTCCCTATCAGACTAACCCACAGATGTGAAACCCTACACAGCAGTCTTGCCCTATCCACAGTTTCTGAAGTTTCAGTTATGGTCAGCCTCAGTCTGAAAATATTAATATTTGTCTTGAATCTTCTGAAAGAGAGAGGAAGATCATATTACAGAGGAGGACAATCAATCATATTAGCATTTTTCTTTTAGCACAGCTGAAAGAAGCAAGGCATTTTCCAACTGAAAAGGAAAGTGAAAACAAATTTTAAAAGACATTTTAAAAATCCATAATAGAACAACAATATTTGACTTAACAAAAAATAAATTTCTGCTAACAAATACCTAGGCTGAAAGGACCAGACCCTTACTGATGCTGGGTCTAACCACTTGGGCCCCAGAGCCACCCTCTGGAGCTTGAGCAGTTTGACCAATGCATCCTGTTTCCATAACTCAAATTCTACAGAATTTTAACCAGCACAGGCCATAGCTATCTTCTGAGTAATCCATCTTCTAAACTCACAGCAAACATAGGGGGCTCCTCCAGAGATACATTTTCTTGACAAATTTGTGGCCAGCTGTAAAGAACACATCCTATTGTCCTTGGTCACTGCACAGGTTCCCATCTGCTGTTACCTTATTCACTTATTTTTCATCTCCACTTCAATGTGATTCATCTCTTATGCTCTAACCTCTTATGGAAATTTTATGATCACCTCCACAAACTCTTTTCCTGTATTTTCTAAATAACTTGTTCCCTGATTTTAAAAAGAAAACCTATTTATCCTCTGACATTCTCAGATATTTATCTTTCAAACCTTAAAGAAAATCTGACTTTTGCATTAGTTTGGCCTCTGGCCTAAAGGTGGAGGAGAGAGAAAGAGAAAAACACCTCCACTGATATCCCAGACAATCATAGAATAGTAAGTCAGGAAACACACTCATTCCCTTTAAAATCAATAAAATAACAAAAACAAAACAGTCGGATTCCATTGACTCTCAGATCATTCAGTTTACAAACGGAATCTAGAATCTAGAATTTCTTCCTCTTTAACATAAATCATGTATAATTAATAGTCCCTACTTCACAGGGATGTTACAAATTTTACAGTAAAAAATGCAAATATCACACTTAAGAAAAGCATGTTGGAACAAATAAAGTCAGGAAGCAGATTTAATTATAGTCCCATTTAGGAATAATTATCTTATTGACTTAATTTCTTTAAAGATAATTTGGTTTTACAATAAGACTAGAAATTGCTATATCAGATTGCAAAAAGAGACTGTGTCTCACATTCAGCTAGAAATTAGCAGTAAGTCCTATTAGAAAAGGACTTTAGGGATTAAGTCCACAGGAATCTACAGAGCTCACAGACTAGACCAGAAGTTTTTTGATTGGCAGACGCCATACACTTCCTGTGGTGGGAATGAACAGGTGCAATCAGGGACTACAAGTTTGGGGCAAATTGGATTTTGGAATGTGCAGGTGGCCTTGCTGCCTTTGCTGGACAAATTCCAAGAAGCTTCTTTCCTTAGTGTTCAAACTGAACACTCACTGAGCTACGTGAGGGTTCTGCATTATCAGAGGGATGTTTAGACTGGGCAATGCTCTGGAAGATTGAAAAGGCTCTCTCTTTTGCCACCAGAAACTTCTGTATGAAATGTGATTATGGTGCAATTTAAAAATTTAGCACAGCCTCATAGGGGCACTTCTGATCATTAAATGTGTCACATAACTTGTGCGTTGGTAGATCTACTTGAAAATGAAGGCTTAAAAACTTATCTAATTGAGGTATTCTTAACTAGTTTCAACAATTCAGCAACTATTTAATGAGCAAGACATATAAAGAAAAATTACCTGCCTGATATATTTTAGAAAATGTGCAAAAGTGTACATTCTTCTCAGGTCATTAGTGAACCAAAGGGCCTGTTTTTTTTTTTCTGTTAAATGATGAAATTTTTTCAAGTCTCATCCAATCATTGCCTTATCCATCTCACTTTGTATAACCTTCCTATTAGAAGGAATATGGAAAGACTATCATCTTGAAAATGCATTCCTTAGAATTATATTTTATCATTTCATCCTAACATGAAAAATATAAAATATAAAATGACATTTAAGCAATGCCCTGATCCTCAGGGTTTCTCAACCCAGGCACTCTTGATACTTGAGGACAGATTATCCTTTGCTGTGGGAGCTGTCCTGTGCATAGTAGGATGCTTAGCCCTACCCACTAGATGCAAGGAACCAATCAAAACTGCCTCCAGATGGTGCCAAATATCCCCTAAGTAATAGGAAAAGCAAAATTTCCTCCAGTTGAGAAACCACACTATGTTAATGTCTAACTAATGAATACCATGTGTCAGACATAGTGTTGAATATTTAGTACTAAAGATAAACACAGGAAGGGTGTCAGGAAGATATAAAAATAAACAATTAAAATAATGATGAACTCAACACTTTTTTTCTTAATAATATGGGAATACAAAAAGTAAATTTAAAAGGCAGCAACCTTTGAATAAGACATGGAATGAAGGGTTTTCCAGATCCCAAATGGGAAATGAGCACAACCTTTTAACAGAGAGACAGAGAGACCAGGGGTTTTAATCTTTGTCATACATACATCCCTACATCTTGAGCATGTCATCCTCATCTCTAAGTTTTAGTTTCTTCCTCTGCAAAAAGAGAGAATTCAAGCCTGGAATGATAACACATGCCTGTAATCCTAGCAACTCAGGAGGCTGAAGCAGCATAGCAAGACCCTGTCTCAAAATATATATATATATATATATATAAAAAAGGGTTGGGGATGTAGCTCAGTGGTTAAGCACTCCTGGGGTCAACCTCT
This sequence comes from Glaucomys volans, assembly GCA_020662805.1. Taxonomy (NCBI): domain Eukaryota; kingdom Metazoa; phylum Chordata; class Mammalia; order Rodentia; family Sciuridae; genus Glaucomys; species Glaucomys volans. The sequence goes on from JAJEJO010000653.1 coordinate 402,157, forward strand.
GGAAACTCCGGCCTCCCCAAATAAAGAGAAGATTCATACTTGAGACTGCTGGTAACATTAATTATATACTATATAACTACCTAGCACAAAACCAGTGGGTCCTTATTATAGTTTTTGTTATTATTTTTAAGAATATACATTCCATAAAGTGTAAATTAATGAATATACTACTTAGAAAGATGGGCTTGGATATGTGGTGTTCGTATTCAAATCTTCACCTCTTAAAATTGCCCCTCAGATTCCTAAGAAAACTTGGAACAGATCCACCATTTGATCCAGCTATCCCACTCCTTGGCCTATACCCAAAGCACTTAAAATCAGAACACTACAGTGATGCAGCCATATCAATGTTCATAGCTGCTCAATTCACAATAGCTAGATTGTGGAACTAATCTAAATGTCCTTCAATAGATAAAGAAACTGTGGTATATATACACCATGGAATATTAGCCATAAAGAAGAATAAAATTATGGCATTTGCAGGTAAATGGATGAATTTGGAGAATATCATGCTAAATGAGATTAGCCAGTCCCAATAAACCAAAGGCCAAATGATCTCTCTGATAAGTGAATGATGATACATAACACGGGTTAGGAGGGAGGCAAGAATGGAGGAAGATGGATTGCATAGAGGAAAAAGAAGGGTGGGATCAGGTTGGGGAGTAAGAATAATAGCAGAATGAAACAAACATAATTACCCTATGTACATGTATGAATACACAAATGGTGTGTCTCTACTTTGTGTACAACCAGAGAAACAACAGCTATACTTCTTTGTGTACAATGAATCAAAATAAATTTTTAAAATAAATTTTAAAAAATGGCCCTTCAGATTCTCCATTTGTAAACTAGGGATGGTAATAGCTCCTGCCTCAGGAGGCAAAGGTGGAGATGGAATGAGTTAACTGTATGTAAGCACTTGTTAACACTAGCTGTCACTCTCATGGTTGATAAATTTAAGATGCACATTTTTAACATTTAAATATCTCTAGAACTCAAAATCATCTTACCACAGAGTACATATCATCATTGATTTGGTCATTCTTTAACCTCTTTAACTCAGAGAAAATGTAGTTTTGGATCTCAGTCAATTGTACCTTTAAGTTTACAAATTACCACTATATGATTAAAATTGATTAGACTAAGCAATAAATCTGACTTCTTTCTTAACTAAGCATAAAACATTTTACTCTGGCACCCAAATTATTAACTTCAGTTTTACTTTTAACTTCTATTTTTCTTGTAACTTTTTCTTTTCTGAATAAAAAAAAAAAAAAAGGTTTCCTTTGGATTACCATGTGCATTAACATCCATGTTTGTGTACCCACAGAAACCACCTCAAGTTTGTCTTACTACCTTTCCAACAATTTCTTACCCGGAATATCTACCTACACACTTTCTGTGCTCCCAACTACCATACATCGAAATGTAAAAAACAGTTTTCTAAATGTGGAGACAGATGCATTCCTATTCCACATGTTTAAGTGAACCCCAATTTCATATGTTTGGCCCAAGCACTTCACTTGGATTTGGGGTTTTCAAAATAGAACCTCTCCTCACTTTTTAGCCTTAAGTACTACTTCTTTGTGATTCAGGCAAAGTGAACCAACCGCAAGCTATTGGCCTATACTTTTCAAAACTTTTTCATCCTTTTTCTGTCTGTAAAAATAGTCTTTGGCACTTCATTTACAAAACTCTATTCTCTTTTTCAGACCCATCTCTGGAATAACACAGGAATAAAGTAACTTCACTTTTTCTGAAAGTCCCCCAAATCTTACAAGCCACAGTTTTATGTGGTTTGCCTTATATCTCACATCCTACCACCATTCTTGAGAACTGACTCATCTTTTATTTGTTGAAATATCAACACATTTCTAATGTTTGATGAATGCATTTGCTTACTTCTTAAATGATTCTTGAAATATCATACATTATTAATCTACATTGGATATTTTTATTACTCTTTTGAGAATATTGACATCTTACCATAAATTATGCATATAAAGAAGATAAAAAACTATTTATCTTTTTAAAATCTCTCAAATAAATAAAGATAACAGTCCTGATTTACATTTTTGTTTTTGTTATCTTGGTATAAATATTTGGACAAAGTGCTATAAAATGTAGATTAATGAATTTAATATGCATTCCTGGTTGGAATGTTTATGGTTGTCATCAAACATATTTTTTAACAAGTGCATTTGTCATTTGAGTTTCAGTGACAGAAAATATCCAGCTGGGTATGCTGAATGTACTACAAATGCCTACATTTAAAAATGTATAGCATTTAATGAGTTTAAAGATGTTATTTTTTTTGTAATTAAAACATCATGTAGAAAAGAAAAATTAGCAAAATTTCCACACTGAGATCTTGTCATGGTGCTGACCCATAGATCTATATAGTGCATGGTTTTCTCAGAAGGTTTTACAGTATTTTAAGTTTTTGGCAAATGTTCACTGTACCCCATTTCCTCATAAGACCTTTTGGAATAAAGCTCTAATGAGTTAATACTATGTAACAACTAAAACAGATTCACCCAATAATTGGCTTGCTACAGAAGTAATGACTTCCAAAGTATTTCTCCTCCTTTCTCTTATTTTTGGCAATTGTATCTCCTTCACGTACTAGCAACGATATATCAATGCATTCATCATATCTTTGTTTTTTTTAACCTTTCAGTTTATGTCAGTAGACTTGAATAACTGGATGAAATAGTCAACTTTTTCTTAGGAACTATTATATGAGATTTATATGTATATATAAATTATATAAAATATATTAGGCAATATCTCTATTTTTTTATTTGCTAAGAGTTTAACCCATCTTTTAATCTTCATTGCTTAAGGTATTGTTCAGGACACATTTGGATTTACTAAGAGAGCAGCCTTTGATATTTTCCTGATGATGTTTCATTAAAACAATTCCATAACTGAGGTAGAAAATATCATACTAAGCGAAATAAGCCAATCCCCCAAAACCAAAGGCCAAAAGTATTCTCTGATATGCAGATTCTAATTCACAATGCGGGGGGCGGGGAGAATACAGTTACTTTGGATTAGGCAAAGGGAAGTGAAGGGAGAGGAGAAGGTATGGGTATAGGAAGCATAGTAGAGTGAATCAGACATTGTTACCCTATGTGCATATGTGACTATATGACCTAACTGATCCAACATCATGTTCAACCAGAAGAGAAGTTACACTCCATTTATGTATGATATCAAAGTACATTCTACTTTCATATTAAACTAATTATAACAAATAAAAAATGATTAGAAAAAAGATGAGTTAACTGTCAATGCTTCAGAAGAGTTCATGGCTCTAGATTTATATATTCTACTAGTACTACTTCATTCCTTCAGTAATTATTTCTTTGGCTTCTGATCATTTTCTGTGACTTTTTTTTTCCTGATACAATGATGAGAAGATGACAAGAATATATTAAGTACAAATATACTGTGAGGAAAAAATATAGAATTGGTCTGAAATTTTTCAGTCACAATAATAATTTCAAAGGAAAATATAAACTTGCTTATATATTTGATATAATTAATTTATCTATTATTGGTGGTAAGTCAATGGCATGACAACATTATAAAATATTTAATGTGCTTTATTACATAGATGTGTTAAGTGACCGTATGAGCAAAGTCATAGTTCTGGCTAAGCATGTTTTAGACTATTTTCCTAATCTTCAATACCAAACAGAAATGGAAAAAAGTCATTATTGCCCAACACCTCTAGGCAGGGGTCAAGGGTGTTGACTTCAAACACAGACATCCCAGGTCACTTATTAGGAGAGTGACTAACATGCTTTTTATGTGTCAGCTTTTACCTTTGCAATATGGATGTAATAATGAGATTTATATCATACCATTGTTCTAAGGATAAGAGTGTGCAAAATGCTTAAAGTAGTTCTGTATTGATAAGCACTATGCATATCACTTGTTAATATATTTGTGAGGGAAAATGCAATCAAAAGTAAGTTTTTGAATTGATGCTGCACGTTTTCTGTAAAAATCTAGGTAAGCATTGAAGGTCACGTATAACCCTGAATGTTCAGAAAACTTAAATTCACATAGAAATTTGGTATACTGGAAATTAGATATGAGTAATTTTATTTTTCCTCTTTAAGCTCATCTGTTTGAATGTTTTGGTTCTGTTCTCTTTTTCTCCTACTGAGAAAAAAAAAAAGGATTACCATGCTTCTGTAATTGTTTTTAGTTGTTGCCATGTAATCAAACCATTTACAAATTTATAGACACCACAGAAGTCATCCAATCCAAATTAGGCATTTTGCAGATGTGGACTCTGGTACTCCGACATGTTATGTGAATTGTTTAAATTAACATTTGGAATTATGACAGAGGTGGGATAAAATATTGATCTCCTAAATTCCAGTTTGCATTTCAGCCCCACATTGTAATTCAACAGAGCAGGCATAGCAAGGACAACAAATACCAGGCAGAAAGGTAACTTAAGAAAACCCTGGCATAATTGAAAACCATTTAAGTGATTTTAACCACAGAGCATCTGATGAACCTGAGTATTTGTGTTAATATAATTGATTCAACAATGTTATACTTTTTACGTTTTGTTTATAGTGAAGATAGGAACCTAGGGACAAGGGAGAGTATCTATAACAATAAATACCCATCCACTTGTGTGATATGGTGACAACCCTGGCACCCAGGCTCTTCCTACAGTTTGTGCCAAAGCAAAACATTACCCTACTCCCCACCTCATCCTTACTGATTGCTCTACGTGTCAGACTTTGATAGAAGAAGCAACCTACTGTGGCTCCCATGTTGGACAATACTCACATGCCAATGACAGGTGGCACTCAGACAGATCCTTTCGGTCTGCAAACTGACACCTGGTCTTGGCGCTGCTCTCACGCAACACAAGAGCTGCCAGTTAATGGACAGCAGAGCATCTCTGACTTCAAGGTACTTCATATTCCATGTGTGTTCCAGCTTGTTAGTTGACCACTAGCCAAAGCCCAAATTGGATGCCAGGGCCAGCATTGTTCCCAAGCTGAGATTCTCAACAGATGGGCCAATGTCATAGGACCAGGCAATGTGCACTCCCCACCCTAGGTGGCAATTAGTTTTGTGCTGACAGCAACTATTAGCACCTATTTGATGAAAATACAAAAAAAAATATTTCTGGCATCCATCTGAAATTTTCCAATTAATTCTGTTTGTAAACAAAATCTATATCTTCAGTTTCCAGAAGGTAATATAAGCTGTTCCAAGTTTATATTTCCAAAATACAAAGACATCCTATATGAAGTTTATAAAATTTGTCAAAAAGTGACCCTTAACTTTAACAACATGTAGTTATTTCTACATAGCTATTTATAATGTATTATTTGTAGCTAAAAATATAAACATTCACCAAGAACCATAAAATGTATAAGTGTATCAAGTCATAAACATCTAATAATCATAATATTATGGAGTCCACTAGTTTAAAATACAGATTACACAGATTCATGTTTGACAGATTCTAAATCAAGATCTGGTTCAAACACTTATTATGTAAATTTGAAAACTTAATGTCTTTAAGTTTCTGTTTTCACATTCCTCAAATGAGAGTAATATTATTCTGTACCACTGTTCTTTAAAATAATGGAATTAATGCATATTAAAGGCATTTTGTGGTGTATGTGGTAGGTAATAAGTTTTCTAAAAATATTCTCTTTTATCATGACACAATCTTTTTTATTAAGCAGCACTATTCTCATTCTAGAAGCCAAATAATACTGCATAATGTGTGAAATGTGAAGGTCCCAGCTTTGAAATCTGCTTGAATTGGGGCTAATTCACAATATCTTGGGAATGCACAAGCTTCCAGAGGTAGAGACTAGGTGACTACTTTCAGGCTTGGCAAACTGGCCAACAAAAGAATTTATAAATGAATCTGTGTCATTTAAAAGCAAAATTGATATTTATTAATTAAAAAACATTTTATGTGATTTTATGTAAATTATTTGGATGAAGGAGAATGTAATTACTACATAAAATTTTTATACTTCTTATATTTCAGCAATAATCATTTTTTTCCTTGTAGTTGTCTATATCATGAGTAAATGTCACTGATTGTATGGATTTATAAAACTAGGATACCAGGTACATTTACCTATTGTACAATGTTTACAGTGTTTTGAAATAGTTATACCATTTCAATAACCATTAGTGTTAGAATGTGACATAATTATTCACCCTGTGCAAATGATTCAAAGCATAGGGTAATCATTAGTCCCACCACATTGCTGGTCCATATCTTTACGATGTAAAACACAAAGAGTTTGAATTGTTTCTTCAAGGTCACACTCCTACTTAGTGGTAGAAAAATCTGTTCAACATCCTTTCAGAAGATGGGGTGCTATTAAACAGATAAATGATCAAAGAGCTGCAGAACAAGGCCAAATCCAACATTATGGGCAATGACCTAAATATTCCTTATGCAATTGCCATTTGTATTAAAAGATCCCACAGTAATTACTCTTGCAGTTTTTATTTTTCATTTTTTGAGACAAAAATGGTTTAGAATTCTGAATAGTATTAGGAAAAAATGCAAAATTTTCAATTAAACTTTTCTTTAAATATCTGATGTATTGGGACCAGGTTATTATTTTTTTTAATAAATGTCACCTACAAAGTTTTATATACAACTCTTTTCTCCTGTTCTTAGTTTTCACTTTCTTTTTCTGAAATGATTTTAATCATGCATTCTTTAGCTGCTAACCTAATCAGAGTGGTTATTTATCAGAAGCCCAAATGACCACATGTCCTTGAGGCACAAGCTGTAAGTAAAGAAGGGGATCTCCTCAGCAGGGGAGCTGAGCACCTGTTCAGGATCCTGCATCCCAGTAACACATGCTCAAAACAATGGAGCTTCCAGAAAATTAATGTAAGAACATTTTCCAGGACTAAGTGTAAAGACTCACTTTGTGTAAAAGAGCCACAAAAAACAGGTTTATGAGTGGTTCTATTCAGTTCCTTTTCTTATGAAATCATGCATTTCTGTGAATCTCACATTTCATGGAACTAAGAAGTCTTTCTTAAAATAGACTTGCACTTTAGAAAAGGAATATGTCAGTGGGTTCAGGAAATTGATAGAATTTTGCACTACATATCTTGAAATACTTATTCTCTGGTCCCTTTACTATTTTATGAAATATTCATGAATTATATCCATGATGCTCAAGCCATCAACTGCATTTAGAATTGCAAGCATACATAAGAATGTAAATGACATATTTTGTTTCCTTTTTTTTTCTCTGATAAGCTATTATGAACATTCCTTTCTGTACTGTAGATCCTTATTGAGGAAGTTAGCATCATGTTAGAGTTAGTTTAGAAAACAAAATTGGAATAGAAAAGATTCTAGCAATAACTAATGGGGATATGCTAAAATTATGTAATTTATGAAAGACGACAATTATCCAGTTTACAGTATTGAAGGAGTGCTAATAATTAACTGAAAGACAAACTGTGCTGACATGTCCACCTAAGAAGTCACAATTAAACTTCTTACCCAAATTCTGGGAGAGATTTTTCTATTCTCCTCAGTATTTTTAGGTTGGACGTAATATTAGAGTGTTGGTACATTTCAATTTTACTTTTATTTCTTTGATTATGAATTTATTACATTCTGTTTCTTTGTATTAATATATGGTATTTTCATGGAGTCTTGGTATATATATATTTTTGTTATGCCAAAAATATTAACATCACTGCACTATGATGGAACATGGCACAATATGGAATACTGTCTCATTTATTACAAACACTGTCACCCTCTAACACCAAAACTCTAAGAAAAGATGTGCTGAAGTCATTTGATTATCAAAAGAGCATGAGTAAGGAACAGTACAGGTTTGCCTGAGAAAGGAAGCTGTAGCACCCAAGGAAGAAATGGCCTCAGGACAGGTAATTTTGTTTAATAATTCAAATTGTAAATACCTTCCCATACTGCTTAATCTCCTTAACCTAAAATGAGAAAGAATAAAAAATATACCTTTATTTTGTTTAAATGACTTACTTTCACACACTGGCAATGGGCATTTTAAATGTATGAGGCCATTATTAAGTATAGGTAAACTTCAAAGTCCATCTTCCACTATTTTAATTGTGCTTTAAAATAACTGTGCTTTTCAATTCTTAGCAAGAAGAGGGAAGCCGGGGGTTTCACAATACCAGACCTTCAACTATACTACAGAGCAATAGTAACTAAAACAGCATGGTATTGGTACCAAAATAGACAGGTAGATCAATGGTACAGAATAGAGGACACAGAGACAAACCCACAGAAATACAGGTATCTCATACTTGACAAAGGAGGCAAAAACATGCAATGGAGAAAGACAGCCTCTTCAACAAATGGTGCTGGGAAAACTGGAAATCCATATGCAACAAAATGAAACTAAATCCATATCTCTCACCCTGTACAAAACTCAACTCAAAGTGGATCAAGGACCTAGAAATCAGACCAGAGACTCTGCACCTAATAGAAGAGAAAATAGGTCCAAATCTTCATCATGTTGGCCTAGGACCAGATTTCCTTAACATGACTCCCAAAGCGCAAGAAATAAAAGCACGAATCAATGATTGGGATAGAGTGAAACTAAAAAGCTTCTTCTCAGCAAAGGAAACAATCAGCAATGTGAAGAGAGAGCCTTCAGAGTGGGAGAAAATCTTTGCCACACACACTTCAGATAGAGCACTAATCTCCAGAATCTACCAAGTACTCAAAAATCTTTACACCATGAACACTAATAACCCAATCAATAAATGGGCCAAGGAAATGAACAGACACTTTACAGAGGAAGATCTACAAGCAATCAACAGATTTATGAAAAAATGTTCAACATCCCTCGTTATAAGAGAAATGCAAATCAAAACCACCTTAAGATTTCATCTTACCCCAATTAGAATGTCTTTTATTAAGAACACAGGCAACAACAGGTGTTGGCGAGGATGTGGGGAAAAGGGTACACTCGTACATTGCTGGTGGGAGTGCAAGTTGGTGTAGCCACTCTGGAAAGCAGTGTGGAGATTCCTTAGAAAACTTGGAATGGATCCACCATTTGACCCAGCTATCCCACTCCTTGGCCTATACCCAAAGGACTTCAAATCAGATTACTACAGTGATGCAGCCACATCAATGTTCATAGCTGCTCAATTCACAATAGCTAGATTATGGAATCAACCTAGATGCCCTTCAGTAGATGAATGGATAAAGAAACTGTGGTATATATACACAATGGAATATTACTCAGCCATAAAGAAAAATAAAATTATGGCATTTGTAGGTAAATGGATGATGTTGGAGACTGTTATGCTAAGTGAGATCAGCCAATCCCCAAAATCCAAAGGCCGAATGGTCTCTCTGATAAATGAATGATGATGCATAATGTGGGGGGGAAGGGTGGCAAGAATGGAGGAAGGATAGATAGCATAGAGGGAAGGGAGGGGTGGGGTCGGGGTGGGGGGTAAAAATAATAACAGAATGTGTGACAGATACCATTGCCCTGTGTACATGCATGAACGCACAGATGGCGTGACTCTACTTTGTGTACAACCAGTGAAACAATAGCTGTACTCCATTTGTGTTCAATGAATCAATAAGTAAATTAAAAAAAATAGAAAAAATAAATAAATAAAAATAAATAAATAAAAAAAAATAACTGTGCTTTTAAAAAGCATAATCACTGTAAACTCTAAGTGCTTTTCCCCTTTTGTTCCCTCTAGTCACTTTATTTTCATCTCGGTATATAAAATGAAATAGTTTTGATTTATTTCAACACATATTTATTGAGTCCCTACAGAAAAACATGTACTGATAATTAGCATGTTTACAAAAATTCAGACACTTGTTTTTCTTCCGGAAATTTTCAACTGTGATATTTTACAGTTACTATATTACTATTGTAATATCTTTAGAAATTTCTGCAAAGATTTAATATTCTGATAGTAGCATATGTGATGTAAAAAGTTCCTTCCTATTCCATCCATTTGTTCTATGAAAAATATAAATAACTTTTCCCAAGTTGCATGTAACAACTATTGTTGAACTTGCTATGTTTCCTACCTCACCCAAACACTGTAGGCAGAAAATGTTTTTAACACATCTCATCAAGAATATGTTGTAATTTTATTAAAGGCAGTTAATGACAAAGGCCAGGAGTTTAAGCCTAAATGAAAGTAAAGAATACAGTACTATTTAAAAAATATTTTCACCACACAAGGGAAAAAAAAAAAAAACACTCCCTGAATTCATCCCTCATTCCTGAAATGTTGGTACAGATATCTTCCTCAGTGGTGAAGGTTTAATAGCTATCACAGCATTTCATAAACTTAAACCTGAATTGAAAGGCTGTTCTTGTCTCCAAAAGAAAATTAGTCACATATTACTTACATAATAATTATAGGTTATGCAGCTGCCCTAAAAAGCTTTACTATCAAAGTGTTAAGCATGAACCACACACAAACCTCATTCAAATTTTATTTAATGGTAAGCCAAGGAAATGTCATCCTCTACACCAATTGCTTATCCAAGAACAATGGCCATCTTCCTTGTCTGAGACCTAAATAATGTAATAGAATCAATGTTGTTGATTTAGTCCATGGTGGGCTAAAAGTCATTAGTGTTATTCCTCTCTGAGTAAAGAGGTCTCTTCCCCCTCATTATGCATAAGAGAAGCTTAGGCTAATACACACAAATCCAAGAATGAATAAGCTTCTTTGAAATATCATTTAAAGATGGGGAATTGCAGAAAAAGTACATGGCTTCTATCATGGTAAAAATACTGACCTCAATTTCTGTATTGCATTGATCCTTGCTTTAAGCCCTTTCCAACATAACAATTTAAAGCTTACACAGCACTTCCATTTGCCTAATACTTTAAAAATATTTAGCTGATCACATTAATACTGCAGGAGTAAAATGCCAGGCGTGGAAGAATAGAGACTGAAACTATGAAAATGTTTCAAGGGAAGGTGGTGGAGGTCAGAGTTCTCAAAATTTAACCTTGACTTGAGGGGGCCTGATACCACACAGTCTGAAAGTGGAACTTGTGTGCTGTTGTGCAGTTTATGTGCAGAACCTATAATCTGAAACAAATAAATTTGACAAGATTTGGAGAATACTATAGTAACAAGTTTTCAGGTTTATGAGACAGCACCTCTAAGTCAATTGGGGAAAATCTGACTAGGCTCAAGTTGTATTTTCTCTTCATTCAAAACAGACACATTAGAATACAACATACCCTTCTCAGTGTCTACTTTTGAATATTTGCTCAACTTGATCTTGTTTAATGTTTGAAAACTGACAAGGTCAACACTAATTTCTTTTGTATCATCACTAAAGCAAAGTTCATAGAACACCACATCCCTGAATGTTCCCTCCCTGCTCCCCAAAATCTAGCCAAATTAAGGAAACAAAGCAAGCCTGGGCCTGGGAGTCTAGTTACATATTACTTGGAAGGGCACTAGCCTTGTCCCATGCTTACTGGGAACTAGAGCAAGTTAGTGTTATCTGCAGAGTGTTAGTAGAATAAATGGAACATAATTTTCCTATATTCACATATGAAAATACCTAAATAAGCCCCACCATTGTGCTCACCCACAAGAACCGGGTACTAATTAGAATAAGGTATATCCTATGCTTGTATAATTTTATCAAAATGGATTCTACTGTCATATGCAACTGAGAGAACCAATAAAATAAAAATTAAAAAAAGAAAGAAAGAAAGAAAAAAGTTATTTTCTGGCCTGCACACCAGTACAGTTGCTAGCTAAGTAAGTGAGCTATTGCTGATGACATCACAGTTTCTACAAACAAAACCCCTCTCTGAGTGGAGATAGGCATGGAACTAAGGGCACTGTGGAAAGGATTATGTCACTTGCCCAGCAGGCAATCACTGGACAAAATACCATAGGTAGACATTGCTTGGCAAAGCACCGTGAGGGACAGAGGTGCTCTCTCTCTCAGCCTGCCGCTGCTGAACTGTTAGGTTCACTGATCTCTTGTAAGCTTTCCCCAATAAACCACAGGTCTCCCACGCTGTCTCCAGACACTGTAGTTAGCCTCTTCACAAGCTTCCCCACTGCCCGGCACAAATGAGCTCTAGAAGAGGCATCTTTGAATATCACATACCCTTGATAAAATGATAAGAAGGACAACCCAGCACTGTGGCATTTTTTCCAAAAACCAATAAACCCAGTCAAATCACATGAAAACATCGGGTTAATCCAGGTTTTGGAAACAACATTATAGCATACCTGGCTAATACCTCTTATAAAAGTAAAAAAACACTAAGACCATGTCACAGACCTGAGAAGACTGGAGAAAATATGAGCACTAAATGCAATAGTTTTTGACTCCCAACTAAACAAATCCCTAGAGCAGAAAGAGGACATTAAAGAAAAACTTGTAAGATTCAAGTAACCTTTCTACTTCATTAAATTATTGTATATCAACCTTTGTAAATTTGGTGTGACAAATGTCTCATAAGTATCAGCAATAAGGGAAACTGAGTTCGCTGTGTATGGGAACTCGCTCTGCTAACATCATCAGTTCCTACAATTCCAAAAGTATTCCGAAATTAAAAGTTATTTTTAAGATGGAGAATGCTACAGACTCTCAGAAATTAAACATTAACCATTGTGTACACTAGGATAACTTTTATCATATAATTAATCTGTTAATCTTACATCAACATAAAAATTATCCATTATGTTCTCTTAAATTTGAAGAAAATTTTTGACAACACATAAAGAGTAGAGAATAACAACTCAGTTTCTGTAAATTCTTGCTTTTCAGCCATCTTCCCTGGGAAAGCACAAGGAGCCTCATTCACTAACATTCACTGTTAATGACAATTCTTTAAAGCTAGATGTCTGGTAGCAAACTGGAAAAGATTAAAAAAAAAAAAAAACAGAGCTGCTCTTTAGACAATTAGTTTAAAGCAAGCCTTTATACCTACAGACTGCAAAGAAACCCTCACTGACGATTTAAAATATTCGGTCCATTTGAAGCCAGTGCCATTGGTGATATGACTTTGGAAAGTACAGAAATATAGATCTAGGGACATACAAAATTCAGACCTGAAATAAAAATACAAATAAAGCAGTGCATCTACTGCAGTGCTAGAGAATGCACATAAAGGCATGTGGCTTCTGTGGACGCTTGTTTAATTTTAATCAGTTGAATGAAACCTAAAATTTTTAGCATAAAATGACATAAAACAAATAGGACATGCAATTTTATGTAGACAATGATTGTGGTAGGTGGAATGGTTGTAGTTTCAGCATGTGCAAACAGAAGGAAGTCAAAACATATTTTAGAGCTAAAAAATGCAAACATTTGAAAGGGTTTTTTCCTATCTTAATGGGCAAGGTCTTAGATGGAAAAATTTTAAAAAATTAAAATCTCAAATTATTTTTATAAAAGATTATAAACATTTTTTGAATACTACAGATAATTGAGAGATTGAGTTTTAGCTTGTGGTAAGAAAAGAATGGGAAAGAAATGGAGAGAATGATTTCTTGAAACAAAGGCAATGGAAAGAGTGACAGGAAGTCCCTTGAAGAGAAATCCTCTTGTGTGGAAAGTGGTGTCCTTTACTTGCTGCCTCCTTGATGTTGTAGCCCTTAAAGTTGGCCACACTAAGCATTGCTAGAGATTGCTAGAGATTTTTTGGGCATTAAAGCAAAATGGGATGGATATCAAAGGTGCTGAGCAGTCATGGAAGCAGGGCCATCGAAGGAGCGAGTGGAGTGGATGGTCAAGGATTCAGAAGGAAGAGAATGGAACACCTACAAGGTGACCTGAGAAAGAAAACTCTTTAGGATTCTTGATATTTGGGATGATAGGTGGAGTGAAGGATCAGGTACTAATGTGGATCTTCATTCAAAGAGTGATATCAAAAACCTAAAGAACTTTAATATGCACACAGCAAATATGTAGCTTGCATATATAAAAAATCAAGTGTGGAAATAAGCCAAGATGCAGGAATGTCTGGTGGGATATTGGGGATTTCTTTTTCTTTTCTAATTTATTCTTCGGTCATCTAACAATTTTCCATCCACATGATGGTTTTACCTTCCTCTTGGCAAGTCTGCATCATCCTTTTTCCACCTCACAGTTGGTTGAGGATCTCCCTGGACCTGACAGCGGAATTCTACAGCCTCTTCTTCCAGCACCACCTGGTTAATTGGCCTCCTGAGAAATGTGGGTCGTTCTTGGAAAAAAAAGAGAGATAAGTGAGATGAAATGTGAATGCTTTAAGTAATTATGTAAAAGCAAAGGGAACATGTTGCTTACTTTTGTACATGTGTACATAATGCCATATCTCAACTGTTTCTAATAAGGCCTTATTGATTGAATATAACTGTATAAAATGAATTACTTTCAAGCAGAGGAATAACTACAGTTTTTACGTAGAAACATGCAAAGCTTGTGGAAAAAATATTGACTTTTTGGTGAATTCCTGGGTCAAATCAGGTGAATCCTATCATAAAAATTAAGAACATGAAATTCTATAGAAAGGAGAGTTTAAAATTTATTAATTTAATATATTATCATGTCTCACAGTAGGAAAACTATAAGCTGAGACTTACGGAAAACATCAAAAAGATATTACTATTCCATCAAGAATGCATCAAGGAAAAATTTGTGCTCTTGCATGTGAGTATTATATAAATTTTCCCACTTAAGCTAATATTTTCCAAGAACTTAATACATGCATGAATATTTTTCACTTCAGTATTGAAAGGTGTCTACCTAATTTTTTTCTTTAATGTAAATATTGTCATTAATTATTGCAACCTGTCATACATAATTTTCTAAGGTCTTCTCCAGTGATCTTCTCCTAAATCAGATACTTACATTTTTTAAAATTTATTGAACTCTTTATGCTCTTTATCTATTCAGTATTCTGCTTTACTGTTTCTGCCTTTATTGATTTAGTTAATTAGTTAAATATACCTGGCAATGCAAAATTGCATTTTAGCATTAGTTTATGTAAACGAAGGAGAAAATAAATTCCTAATCATAATTATTTTACTATCTAAAAAAAAAATACAAAACAAAAAGCATTTTCATATACCCTTAAACAATTCCATTCCTTATTTGTTTTCTTCCCTTTTTGATAATGGTCTGACATTGAAAAAATTAACACAAATTTTATTAGCACATCTCCAAATCATAGGCAAGTCCAATATTGCTACTTACTGAAGTAGAAAGAGAACTAAGTCAAGGAAAAGAAAGATGAGATCCATAGGGAATTGACACAATTTATCTAGCCATCTGGTCATGTTTAGCCACTGAGGACTCTAGGTTTCAACTCTCTGATTTAGAATTGTGGATACAGTTGCCCAACAACTGAAACATTTAGCAGGAAAACTTCGAAGAAAATAAATCATTTAAAATAACATATGTTAGGAGTATAGAATGGGAATATATTTATTTATTGACTAAATCAAGATCCTAGTTATAAAACAAATATGTAAATTGAGAGGGAAATACTTTGTTGCAAGAAAAATCAACTCTCAGTGGCTTTCAGAAGGAGGACAATTATATCTTTTATAGAGAATTAGAGAGTAGAGTCAAAATTTTCTTCAAAACAAAGACCTTAATATATTCCAGTGTCTGTCTTCTTAGAGCTCAAACTTCTAAGCCATAAAATAAGACAAAGAAAGTTTTATCATGGAAACTTTCTTTAATGGAGAATTTACAAATAATTCATAAAACTAGAGAAAGCAGGGGTGTTCCTAAATATTTTAGATGAAAGATTTTAGATAGAAAAATATGTCCTGGTGACCACAGAACAAATATGCAAATGGCTTGGAATGATTTAGTGTTGTTCTTTTGAACTCAGGACGCTGTATGCCCAAAACCTCCATTTTAAGTATAGCATATTTGATGTGGGAACTATTTCTGCTTCTGGAAGCAAATAGGTAAGAGGTTTGGTGTGTTGTTATGGGTATTGCAAATATTATGTCATCAGAATAAGAATTGGGATTGATATTTTTGCTGTCATTCAGTGGAGATATTTGCCCATTTATCTAAAACCATATTAACTTACTGTTAAAGAGGACTAAACCTTGAGGGCTGTTGCTTAAGGTTGAACAAAAATTTAAGAGGAGACCCTGGCTGGCCCCTCTGGGGTTAATGGGAATACTGTACTATACCTGGCATAGGATGGACAAGCTACAGAAGTCTTTTCTTATCCACTCATTCATCTACCACATATTAATACAGCTTTTGCTAGTCCACGCTTCAGATTTGGGGACCAGGGAACAACAAACAGCTTAAGTTCCCTGGGAAAATAGTGAGATTTGAAGCTAGCCAGAGAGAGAGTGGCAAGACTATGAAGGCTCCATGTGTCATATCAAGGAATGTGAGCTCTGTCTTCAGGATGATGGAGAGCTGTTCAGGATTTTAAGCAAGAGAGAAACCTTTGTAACAAAGTGTATGAAAGATCATGTTGGTAGATCTATGAAAAAGGAAATAGAAGAGAACATGAAGCAATGAATTAGGTCAAAGGGTTATTATAAGAAATTCTTTCAGCTTAAACTGACACAGTGATTCCAGGGATATTGAAAAAGGGATAGATACACCGAAGAGGTTCAAAACTTTGTAATCAATCAGGTATGAAGGGTGAAAAAGAAAGGTCCACCAAGATTCTTAACCGTCCATTTAACAATTTTGAACATATTAGTAGGGAAAATGGGTACAGTTGTATAAGTATATATAAAGTAATAAGTATAAGAAAAATGGACTTCTTATACTCAAGCCATTAAGGCTTGTGCTATTTGAATTAAAAAAAATTCTGAATTAACAAGATAAAGGAAGTCCCTGAAAGGGAAATAAAAAAAAAAAAATCTGTAGATATAATTCTTGGATATACAAAATTTAAAGGAGGAATCCAAAGAGACATCTTAAAGTTTGATAAAGATTTTTCATCATAAATTAAATTAGATATTATTTTAAAAATTAAGATGCAAAAGTCATGTTCATTGAAGTTAGGAATAAGAGGGACTTAGAAATATTAACAATCAGTAAGAAAAATTATGAATGTTGAAGAAGAACCAAAAGAACCATTACCTGTGTACACTCTATAATTCATAAAAATACAGAGCAAAAACTTTGATAATTGATAACTGCAACAAAAACAAGAAATAAATAGTATTGCAACAATGTTAGTGTTAATTAAACATGAGGAACTTCAGGAAAAATTATGGTAAATTCATACATTGAAAGTCAATTAAGTCATTGGAAGAGTAAAGCTGTCTAATATGGAACATTATCATGACATTATGCTGAGTATAAAATAAATTGCAAGACAGCACATGACACTAGTTCCATTAAAATTGTTTTTTCAGGCAGAGATGCTGTGTGCCTCCTTTAACATGTATCAAACACAATATTGCAATACATAATTAATCCGAGGAGCAAATTTTACATTAGAGGTGCCACAAAGCTGAGTGGTCTCTTTCTCCAGGAGACAGCAACAGAACCCTTAAGGATTTTTCAATTATTATATATGTTCTAAGTCCCAACGTATTGTAAGGGAAGCACCTGATTTATAGTTTCAAGAAGCAAGATGCAGTATCCCCTGCTGCTGCTCTGATGAGCACAGCAGGATGGAGAACCTCAGGATGATCCTTCTCTCTTTCCTTCTGCCCTCAAGCAGAGTCCAGTTGCTTAGCAACTGGATAACCATGGGCAGGTATCTGGTACAGAAGTTTTGGAACCCTGATATTGGCTCATGGTAGAAAGTGCAATTCAATTGATAGGAAAAAGGATGGACGCCAAGATAACTGAGATGAAAGTCACTTGCATGCACATGACACATCCAGATGGGTTTTACACCAGCCTATCTTCGTTTATACCTTCCAACAAAATAAAAGGAATTTGCTGATACACTGGCATTTGCTCACAAGTTTTAAAGCATTATTCTAAGAATTTCCATAGCACCCTCTCCCACAAATATCTCTAAATTATACTATTCAGTATCCATATTGTCTTATATTAATTATAAACTCATCTTCTGCTTTGCAATTTTTATCATCGTCTACAGAAAACAGTATGTTAAAAACTGTAGGTTTGACTAATATGCATATTTTTAAATCCAAGTAGATTTTTTGTAAGAATTGCTTGCCAATTTCCTTAATTAGGTTTTATTTCTAGGAAATAGGAGATCTAGACAAAAAAATGAGTATTACAGATTAAGGAATTTGTATAAGTCAAAATATGTTGTTAGAAGCCTTGCATTTGTAGTGGCTACAAAGCAAAACTAAGTCCCTTTCAGACACAGGTTGTAAAAATAACAAAGAAGTATCATCCTTGTTTGCCTCTGATGATGTATCAAAATCATTTGCATATAAATGAAAAGTTAGAAAGTTTCCCAAAGTAAGATAACAGAACAATCTAGTTAGTTGATAAGTGATCCCACTCAATAACTATTAATGTCCAAAGAGATTGTACCTATGAACCTCTGTATAATTAGAATAAATATGTGTGAAATCTTGATCTATTGAACAACAAGGCCACTTAATTTTAAGGCATGTCAAAAACCAGGTCACTGTTTTTTCCTTGGTATCACCTTATGTCTGACCACATATTGAAAATCAGGGGAAAATCTCCAGGGCTATTTGCTTACTGTTTATCAATTAGTTAGAGTTCTTCTGAATGGGCTTATCCCTAATTATATAACTGCAGCATGATCACAGGCAATGTCTTTGCCAATGCAATTAACATTTTTTTCTGTGAGATTAACGATTTGAATCACCTGCATAACTTGCTTACAAGGTTAATCTCTCTTGAGACAATTGTGTTGTTTGCCAGGGTGTTACTCTGTAAAACACAGCTCTCAAGTAGTCCTGTCAATTTATGTTCTAAATTAGCATACTGGAAAATCCAACTTTATATGTAGCTATAATAAAATCAAATGCCAAGTCTCATTGTAGTTACATCAATATTATTCAGAAAGCAAAAATACTCAATTTAGCACAAAATACCATAAGTTTGAAACTCAATTGCACAACATCACTTTAAGCTTCCTTTATATGGTACGATGAAGGAAATTAAGTACCCAGGTGACAAATTTTGTTATAACAGTATGCAGTCATTAAAAATGCTTGTATAGTTGCCAATGGCCGTGCCAAGGCAGCTCTTTCTAGGATAACCTTAGCAATTTTAAAATAAACTTTGCTTGACATTTTAGCAGTCCTGTTGTGGCAATAATTACATGGGCAGAGTTCTTTAAGTCCTATAAGAAGAAAACTATGCAATAAAAGGACATTAGAACTAACCACTGCTTGTAAACCTTGCCTTGACTTTAGCCGCCTGAGCAAGACCTGCCACACTGCAGTGTCTGTTAAATGAGGAAATCAGACATCTGGGCAAGTAGAAATCTTTTTACTTAACTGGGTATGTATGAGGGGAGAGTGGATTTTATAGCCACTGAATATGATTAATGTGCCCTTCCAAAAAAACATTGGAGGATAATGATCAGGCCACCTGAATATGATTAAATAAATCCCGACTACATTCATTTCTTTCTGCCAAGAATTTCCTTTATCTGAGGGAAATCACCCTAGAAGCAAAGCCCAACATAGGTAAATGTTCTTGGAGGAAATAAAATGCCTCTCACCATATTTTAGAGGCAAAGTTTCATATTAGTGCTGACGACATGATATGAGAGTTAGCCTGAAAGCAGGAGTACTGTCTATGCATCCCTATATTTAAGAACTTGAACAGGATTTAGCACACGGTAGATACTTGAGAAATATATTCAAGAAAGAACTAAATTGTTCCTAACAATCATGCTGGATTTTAATAACACCTTACATTCTGAATTCTTACATGAACGTCACGGACTATAAATAAAATGCATTATTTCTTATGGTTTTGTTTGAGCTCTTTCCTTATAGTTTTGTCTTTATTTTTCAACTCCTCTCAAATCTATCAAAGTTATCTTTTATACCATTACTGAAAATCACCACCAGCCCCAATCTCTGTTCTCATTCCCAGTGAAATGGCTATACCACAACCTGAGCATCCTACAGTGAAAACCATCAGCTATACATCAGTATTTTCATATAGACTAGTCTTTTTAGTGAACAGCAATTAAATATGAATGAATCCCAATAGAATACAGGCTGTTTGAAAAAAACTTTCAGTATTTAAAAAATATATATATATAGGTATATGTACCTATACATATATATGTGTGTATATATATATACTGATATATATATACACACTAAACAAGCAAGAGAGGGCAGGCAGAAAGAAACTAAGATGAAATAAAGGCAGGAAAACATCATGAAAAACTATTTCAAAACAGTGTTATTAAAATTGTGTGAAATAAGAGAGGTTAAAACACATGAAACAAGCACAGGATATATCAATAGGAAAAATTAGAGAAAAGAAAGACCTAGCAGGTTTAACACTTATTTAATAAATACATGTTTGACAGAGAAATGAATAGAAAAGAGAAAAAGTTTCATTTTGTTTCGATTAAGAGATTTTACATTTGATTGAGATTGCTCACCAAAAGTATAAACCAGAAAAATTTTTTTAAAAAGTTCCAAACCAAGGCATAGGATTGAAATGTTTCTGAATATTGAGATAAGGAGAGAGCACTTTCTGTTAGAAAGAGAAACAAAAAGAATAAAGAAAAAGTAATTGCATACAAAAATATAGCAATCAGAATCTCATTGGACTTCTCAAGAACAACACAGGAAGTTAAATTATATTGGAGTGACAACTTCAATATTCTAAACAAAAAAAATCTTTACAATACAATTCTGCATCTTTAGTTCTAGATAGAATAATAGCATTTTGGTTTAAAATGTGCTCCAGACTCCAGTCAAGCAAAAAGCAAGAAAGAACATTTTTGGTTTAGAGGGACCACCCAATAAAGAAACAGGGTACAGAAAATGGGGGTTCCAGCATCAAAGAAAAGGAAGACAAAATCAAGATGAAGTGTTTGGGACAGACCTAAATGCTGTCCAGACCAGTCTGATTGGAAATGAGGTCTGGGACCCCCAGGAAGGATGTATCAAGGAAGACATTCAATCACTGTAGTGTGAAAAATAGAATTCAGAATATTTTTAAAATTCTATTAGAGATATCAAGAATTTATAACAGTGGTAGAAAAACATAATTAAGGAAAAAATTGGTTTATTATTAATTCAAAAGAAAATATACAGTACAAGAAGATAAATGTGATCATAAGAGTGTAATTACAGCTTGCAGTTCAAAATATTTACAAGGTTATAATAGCTCAAATTCTGAATATTAATATGGCTGATACTTCTGTAGTGAGTACACTGAAAAAGGGGGGAAACAAACTGGAAACAAGAAGGGGGAGAAGATGTAAGTGGCCAAATTATCTTCTGAAACAGAAAGCAAAATAAATTATATAATCGATGAATCAATAAATAATTATTTATTATAAATTCCAGAGAAAGCATAAAATAGAATTTCAGAAAAATTGAAAATTGAAGAGTGAGTGAGTGTGTATGTGTGTGTGTGTGTGTGTGTGTGTCTTGGGAAACCTAGGTGAGAAGATGTTTCTGTATTTCATTATGGTTTGCAATAATTATGATTTATGTTAGAATTGTTACAAATAAAATTTTTTTCAGACATTACTTTGATAAACATTCAAAAATTACTTGGAAAAAGTCATGCTATTTTGGGTGATTTTTTTGAAAAACAGTTAAATTTTGGAGAGCAGATATCTGACATCTATCCATGCTTAAAAATTTGTGATATACTTTGACTTTCATTTTTCTTCCTTCAGGATCTTTAGGACTCAACATAGGTAAAATTCCTGGTGAGTGTTCTTTGTACTGGTGTGTAGACTATGCCATAGATTTTTAGTGTCATTTTAGACTATGACATAATATTCTAATTTTTAGAATTTATAGTATCCATTTAGCTAGAATTTTATGAACAGAAAATATTGCAAAATTCAAATATAATGACTCCTTGATGAAGTATGGTAGAGTAACCTTTTAAACATTAAGGTACACTGATAATGACTTTGTCAAAAGGGCACTTTTAAAAAATAATTTAAAATTTCAAACTATAATGCTTCTAAGCCTATTTACTGAAGAAACAAAATGCTTGAAGATTGGACAGATTCTTTTTTTCTGGCAATATGTCTCAAAAAGTGGTCATCATATAGGAAAATACCCTTTATTCCTTTCTTTATAATCCTTGCCAATTGTGAGTTATATTTCTTAAACAGTTAAAAATCTGTATAGTGCATCTTAAAGATGGAGTTTTGAAAGACAGTTAAAAGCATCTCTAGCTACAGAGTGGTTATGGTAGCCAGTTTCAAGTGGAATTGCTGCTACCCAAAAATAATGTTGAAGAGGTGGAGTGTGAAATGTAATCAGGTGTATAAACAGTAATTGAGAAGTGATAATATTTAACAATGATGAAATATAATGGGGTTTATTAGAAATCATGCCTGGATGTAAGAGCACCAGAATGAGATAAAGAAGACCTCACCATGAGTAGCACACCATTTATTTCATGTTCTCTGGGAGGAGGGAGCCAAGGCTCAGGAAGAGCCTCTTGCACAAACTTGTCCTTGGTTTGGGCTGTCACTTCTGTATTGCAATTTTTCTTCTGAGTTTGGATGTTGTTGTCTTATCAAAAACAGAATTTTAGCTTTTGCCTCAACTTAATATTGTACTTATAAGCCCTCAGTTCAGTTGTGATTAGTTTACACCATCAGATAAACGTTTCACAGGTTCCTAAATCAATTCTTCCAGAGGAACTGCCTTAGGACAAATTCAATCTCTTTGGTTGATAGATATTTTCAAAATAATTTAGAAGTTGCCCCATAACTCTTAACATGTTTAAGGATCTCTTGCAGTTCTCATCATGTCTTTAGGGAAAGCAGGGTAAATATTTCATAATATAGGCACATTACTACTAAGTCTAATTGCTTGGGTAATGACATTAAACCCTCTTAATTTCCTTCTGAAGGCAGTCAATGATGCTGTAATGCAGTGTTTTTCTATCCCAAAGCTTGTGGTAGTTACAGAAAAATAGCAGTGAGTGTTTCTTTAAATAGAAGAGCTCTCTTTGTGGGTTTTCGGTGCTAATGTTCAGTGACCGCTAATTTCATATCTTATCAGGCAAAACTGTATTTTATTCATTATAGAGTGAAGCACGGTTGAAACTCTTACAGAGATGACTGCATAAAATTTAGGGGCAAACTGATACTTGTCTGAGCTCTGCATGACAGAAATTTACATGCATACTTGGAACAATTTTATTTTTACTATTCAATTCCTTTAATGAATTATGGGATTTCTCCTGTCTTTGTCATTTGGGACTTCAAGCTGCTTAGTATCCACAGGGAATATTATCAGAGATTACTCAGTACTCAGAGTGATTGAAAAGAGAGGCCTGCACTCTGGTACATATTCATAAAGCACAACCTTAACTCTTGAACTGTAATAGAAACTGCAATATGTCTCCTTCCATCATGGCATGCTCATCCCACCGC
This sequence comes from Glaucomys volans, assembly GCA_020662805.1. Lineage (NCBI taxonomy): Eukaryota > Metazoa > Chordata > Mammalia > Rodentia > Sciuridae > Glaucomys > Glaucomys volans. Next base: position 425,709 of record JAJEJO010000653.1, read on the forward strand.
AGGATGCTTCCCACATACTGCAAAAGAAGTTTCTCTAGGAACCCATGTAGGACTTTGATGCTATACTTGTGCATCTCCTAGAGTAACAACCTCAAATAGAGATCTTCTCATATTGTGCATAAAATCAGGACATTATTTTCCTGGCACAGAAAAGCAATTTTAAAATCATAATCTCTTGTACTTTGTAAAAATCACATAGTATCTGCTAGCAGAGAAAATTTTTATTAAGGTACATTTATATACACACATAAACATACATATATCTGTGCATTTATGTGCATAAATGCATATAATCATGTATGTATATATACATACACCTGATGTATATGCAAATAACTCTCTATATATACATCTACCTGTATTCACCTGACACTTGATAAATGAATCAAAGTAGATGAGTAATAAACTTCAGGGGATATAATATCTCAAATAGATTTTGAGAAACAACAAATCTTACATTTTAATAAAAGACAAAATCAAAAAGTTACATGAATAATGAATTAATGCTTCAAAAAATTTTAGACATCAAAAATTTCACTAGAAAGAAAAAGAGACAATTCTAATTAGTTATTGATTATCATGAGTGATGAGTAGTTGTTCATATATGGCTTGGGTCTTGGAGTTAACAAAACATTTTAAAACAAAGAAAATGTAGGTTATAAATAGCAATTTAGAATTTAAGAGTTTTACCAAAGACAGTCAGCTCTGCTGGATCACTATCTCTTTCTCCCACCATATTGGTGCCAACACAGGTGTACATTCCTGCATCACTTTTTCTGGTATTGGATATCATCAGTTTCCCACCACGAATCTGTTAATATCAAACAGAATTTTTTTATGAAGGAAAGGAAAGGAAAGGATGTTAATAGTTTTGAATACATTTACTTTCAAAAGAAAATACTTGCATTTTAGACGCAAAACTCTCTCACTATTTTGGCATATGCTCATCTGATTTCTTAATTCAACTTTAGTATAAGTTTCTATATTTTCTTCCCAGAAAACATGTCTTTGAAGCAGTCTGTCTCTGTCTTGCCTGGTCATATTTTGCATCTTGTGACTGTCCCCACTGCATCCCCAGGGGTTTGCCTTCACACTGAGATGCTGCTGATGAATTGCTATTGCCGTTCATCATCAAAAAATAACATGAGATATCTGTTTTGGATAATATAATAAAATATAGCTGATTTAAAAAGATTCATCAAGTATTTATCCAGGACTTATAAGGGCTGGGCAGTGTTCTAGGTATTTGGGATATATTGATAAGCTAAATACCGAAAATCTTTTCCTTTGTGAAACTTATATTTCAATTTTTAGTATTAATCATCTTTACATCATCTTAATTTTACTTAAGGAATAATTTTTGGAAAGAAAGGTAGATTGGCACAAACAATTAAAACATAAAATAACATGTATGAATTGATACAAACTATTTACATCTATGAGTGCTCTCTAAATACTTCTTAAAGGGAAAAATGTGTTGGCTGAAAAAACGCAATAATAGTAAAATGGCTGCTAAAGAGAACATTAATTCAAAATTAGAATTTTATTAAGTGTATTGCCACATCTTTTTTCCCATTTTCCCTTTCTTTGTATGAATATAATTAAACAATCTTAACTTTATATGATTATGTATTCTTAAGGAAAAAATAACATGCCAATTTCTTCCATTATTTTAGCTTTTCACTGGTAAACAAAACTCATGTAGGTTTATTCATCAGAATTAGTATGTCATAATGGGAGGCCCTCTCTTTTTCCCTTGGAACAGGACTTGGCTATATGGCTTTACTTCACCAATGGAACTAAAGCAAATGCTTCACCAGAAAAAAAAGTTGCTTGCCCATTGGGACTTTCCTTCTCTTGCTACAGTTGGAACCCTAAGACCATGGAACCAGACTGAGCTAGCCTGCTAGAAAATTAGAGACCATAGAAAGGAGAAGTAAGGTTCTAGTTGAGAGTCAGCTAATTTCCAGACATGAGCAAGGTCATCCTAAATTATTCAGCTGCCTGTTCACCTTTAAATAGGTCATGGAAAGATGAGAAAGTCTGGCAGAGACCAACCATGCAAACTCTGATCAGGACTATCAACTTTCACATAGAATCATGGTCTAAATAAAATAGTTTTTATAAGTCACAAATTTCAGGGTGATTTGTTACAGAGCAAAAGCACATTTTCAATAGTTTGATACCCAAATCCAGACCACTAAGAACCAAATTCTCTTTGGCAATGTAGATTCTCACTGCCAAATGAGAATGGCAAATGTTTGTGCTCATGTTAATGGCAAAACCAGAAATATTCCACTATATATTTTGGTCTCTTACATGACCTATAACTTCTGTATTGTGATATAATTCCAATGAGTATGTACAAGAAATTTTAATTCACAATAAACATATTTTTAAAGACAGCAAATACTTTTTTAATTTTTTTCATACCAGGGATTGAACCCTGGAGTACTTAAGCACTGAGCCACATCTCCACCCCTTTTTATTTATTTTTTGTGTTTGTTGTGAGAAAGGGTCTCATTGAATTGCTTAGGGCCTCCCTGAATTGCTGAGGCTGGCTTTGAATTTGAGATCCTCCTGCCTTAGCCTCCTGAACTGCTAGGATTAGAGGCATGTGCCACCATGCACAACTATTTATTTATTTATATTTATTCATTTATATTTATTCATTTACTTATTTACCTTGTGGTGTGGGGGACTGAACCAGGAGTACCCTACCGTCAAGCTTCACACTTCTTTATGTTTTGTTTTACTTTTCCAGATAGTCTCACTAAGTTGCTGAGGTTGGTCTCAATCTTCTTATCCTCTTGCCTCAGACTTATGAGTCACTGGGATTATAGGTATATGCCACTGTGCCTTGCAAATATTATGAACATTTGGTTGAAATGCCACATTTCTTCAGGCAGATGAAAAATTATTTGAAATAAAATGCCTTTACTCTCAGTTACTACTAGTAACTATTACTAAATAACATCAGAGAAATTATATTCTATTTCAGTGGACTGGTTTTAGTTATAAACTTTTTCATATAAATATTTAGTGAATCCTACAAAATATGAATTATTAAATTTGTACATATTAATCCCTTTTGTTCTATACCTTTGTGAAAGCATTTGAATCTTAATCAACTGTTGAATCCGAAAATCAACTTACATGAACTAAACTGCAAAATCAGTCATTTTTATTCTTGTTTTATTTATATATTTTAAACTTGCTTTAAAATTAACTCATTTTTAAAACTTTGCTGTTCCAAATATTTAATTTGAAAAACTGGAATAAATGAGATGTTCATCACCTCAGATTATTTCCTCTTGTAATTTTGAAAATGGTACAAAATGAGATATTGTACTTTTTATGGTTTATGGCTATCACTTACTCTAACACTCAAGTTAAAATGTAAATGTTGAATAGAAGACATTGAAGAGCTAGACATCAATATATACTGCAAAGATACATTTACATATTCAGATTGGTATGATTATTAATGTATCAAGTATACTTGATTTCTATAATTTGTGTCTTTTTGTACTCTTATCCCCCAATTTAATGCTTTTAAGTCTTTTTGATGTGGCATAAATGGTAGTTAGCTTTTAAGTACGATTTTATTAACAATAAATTAAAAAAAATAAAATACATCCATTTTTAGATTTGAATTTCCATCTGTCTAGGCTGTCATTCTAATTTAACTCACACTTATTCTGTCTTCCTTGTCATCAATTCGAACTTTGTCTTTTTTCCAGTAAATGGTGGGTTCTGGGTGTCCCCGGGGAGGTTGGCACTCCAGGATTGCAGGCTCCCCAGCTGCCACTACAACATCTGTGGGGTTTTGCCGGAAGTCATCTCGCAACACTGCAGAGAAACAATTACATTAAAAGTATACTCAATGACAGTAACTTCAGCTTTCTCTCACAAAAGGTAACTTCAAGTCTTACTTGTTCTAATAAAAAAAAATTCTGAATATTTACTGAGAACATAATCATGCCCATCTTAAAATAGTCTAGAGCCAATCTAAATGCTCATCAAGAGGGAAATGACTGACTATATAGTCAGACGTCTTTGCTCTAAAAATTCAAGCTCAAAACTAAGATTACTCTAAGGATAATTATATGAGAAGTACTTATGATAAAGTCTTAAGATTTAATTAAACAAAGCAGGTTACAGAAACGCTCATGTGGCACGAGTCAAATTTCTATGAAGAAAAAACCATACATGTATATAATAAATATATTAAAGTCAATGCCAAAGATGTTCCAAAATCTGGAGCAATTCAGGTGCAAGTGGTTTGTGAGCGTGTGTCATTCTATGAGGGGAAATGGAGTGAGACTTATTGAGAAAGTCCTTTCTCATGACATGAATATGGACAAGGTGCACACTGTCCTCATCACACTTTAGAAGGCAGACCCATTGTTCAGCCTCGCAACGCTCTAGCACCCACATACACAAGGCTCCATTTTCATTCTCTCTGCATCTCCACCTGCCGAGTGACATCTGGGCAGCGTGACATTCAGGGCAGAGATATCCCTTGTAGCAGTTTTGCCAATCTGAATTTCCCTCCTTTCATTAAGGAGAACAGCAGGTTGGACCTCCATTGTAACCTCCAAAAATCTGGCACGCAAGGCTCTCCAAATGTCACCTATCTATGAGACTGTGCTCTTCTGCTGCTGGCAAGATGAAAAGCCTGCAGAAGTGACTTGGCCCTATCAGACGGCAGAAACCTATGTTTATTTGATAAAAAGGGCTAGGACTATTTTTGAACACATTCAAAAATGAAGTTGAGACCAGCTAATGTACCATATATTCCAACTGTCTCCGCCTTTCCTAACTGCCTTCGTTTTTCCTGTTCTTTGATATTCCAATGCTGACTGCTTCAGTTTTAAACTATAAAAGGGTAAATCAAGACTTTATTATATGTACACATACATAAGGACATACCAGGGTTATTGTATATTACATGTACAAAAATACAAAAACATTTATACACATATCTATATGTATGTATGTGTGTGTGTAGGTGTGTGTGTATATATACTGTGTGAGGTCAGCATCAGGCAACTTGTTCTAGCCTCTTATGTAAATTATCGCCTGCAAATGGGGATTAGGTCAAACCAACCACCTTCCCTGTCCTGTAATGAGACCTTCTTCAGCACTGGGTTTCTTTGTTGTGCCAAGTCTGTAAGTTAATTGTCATCTCCAAATAAATAAAAATCTCTACCCTGAAAATAGCTCCAGAGAGACAACCAAGTGACTTTTAGGGCTTTTCTGTTCTGTCCCCTCTCACATATCCTTTAAAATGGTTTTCCAACTTAATGAAGTCATGCCCCTTTAGGAGATTAGAGAACTGTATTTCCTATTGAAGGAGTACTAGGAAAGAACTCAGCACAAATTGTTCAGTCAGCTTATCAACTGATTAATTTACTGCTTTTGCTGCTAAGGAAATATGTTCCATTTTAGCACTGTGAACTGCATGCATATTTTGACTAATGGGCAAGAAAGGTGTGATTGATATGCATAAGTTTGCTTCTGAATGGGTTGAGGGAAGTGTGCAATTAAGGGTGACATTCGTGCAAGTGGTAAAAAGGGGTTAACAATGTGTGGTTCCCTCTTGCAGGTATATCCTCCAGGGAGAGCAAGCTGGTGACTAATTTATATTCTAAATACAGAACAGCTGCCTATTTATTCAATGTTAAGAAGTGCAAAAATATGGTAACAAAGTGATGGGCCCCCCTGCAATAGCCAGTACTGGCAACAAATGGTGTTTTGGCAGACCCTCAATCTGGTTGAAAATGGCACATCTGGCCAGTTGAAGAGCCTTCTCCTGCACTGGTCTCCCAACAAACACCATGCCAAAGCCTTTGATCAAATAATTTGTATGACCATTGTAAATCATTCAAAGGTATAGTGTTGAAATGATTTGCAACAATCCAAATTAAAAAAAATAAGCCCTTTAACATGGGGAATATAATGAAGAAAAACATCATAACAAATATAAGGACTGCTAGTCTTAAACAATATAACATGTTTTTATGCATTCACCAAAAATAAAAAAAAGGAAAATTACTCCAATTTGCACATGAAGCCAAGAAATCTAACATTGACTGTAATTTTAGGCTTTCAGACTATTCACTCAGAGAGTAGGGTGAGATAATGATATAATTGGTACTGTACCCTCTTCAACTTGTAATATGCTCTTTGGGGTTTGTATATAATTCAGCTAATTCATTTGTGCCTAGTGATACCATTTCATTTTCGCTAAGTTGTCAGGTGTATTTTGTTTCTTCTTTCTGGATCAAATGCCGTTTTTCAAGAGAAAACCACGGTGAAAGGGTATCACTGCTGAGATTCGATTATAAATAATTGTGACTTTCCTCTTTCTAGCTCGCTCTCTTTGTCTCTCAGTCTTCTCTCAGATACTTCCTCTGATCTTGCAAGATGTCATGTGGCCCAATGGTGAGGCACACTTGGAAAGGATCCCAGGGCAACCTCCAGTCAACAGCCAGCCAGAAAATGAGATCCTCAGTGTAGTATACTCTGAAAACTCAAGTTGATACCAAGTGTTGTGGAAATTTATATAAGGCAATAGAAAACTAATATGTCATAAAATAATACCCTAAAGTAATTTCAAAAATAAAAATAATACCCCATAAAAGGCTTTATGTCTACTTGTGAGTTTTTCATTTTACTCCTCTGACTCCTACATCCTCACAACTCCACATTCTTTCACTCACCAAGGCTTCCTCTGTCCTGAATCAATACTTCTCTGGCTTTTAATTTTTAACCTCAGTTAAGGCAAATCATTACTCAGACATTTCCTCCTTAGTTTATTAAAATAAATTGAAAATGACAATAAAGAGAACAAGCTTCTGAAATACTAGAGTGTACATCGGCTTCTCAGTGAAGTTCTTAGAAATGTAAAGGGGTGAACACGTTATTGATAAAAGTATTTATACACACTATCAGATAAAGAATGCCATTTTAGGTGAACTAAATTGGTCATGAGAAAGGCAATCTATAAAGCATGACTAGAAGCAGTAGAAAACCAAAGGCCACTATGAGAACATGAGCACAAAGCTCCTCCCAAGCAGAATTTGTGTGTGTGCATGAAAGCTGTGGGAGCGCCTGGCCAGATTTCTCAGGAGAACTGAACTTGAGGCCCAAGCATACACTCAGCTGGTGCCTGATTCACTCTGTTAATGCAAAATTTCAGTAAATCATGACAATCAGGATACACGGGGACTTTCAGTATTGCATATAGATGATACATGAAATTATGTGTTGGTTTTTAAGAAGAAATTTTTCTTGGTACTGAGGACAGAACCAAGGGCCTTCATGCACTACCACTGAGCAGCATACTGAGCTCCTAGAATTTTATGTTTAAGTTAATTTTTGGATCAAATAGCAGGGATTCCAAAAGACACTTTTGATCTGTGTTTAAAATAACTGCCCCATGATTGTCACTAAAATTTGTTGGGTACATGCTATGTGCCAAACACACCATCATGGATATGAGTAGGTCATTTGAACACTGCTTATTATAGGTAAGTATTTTAGGTTTAAACCCAGTGCCTGACACTGGACTCTGCAGACAATCAGGCTAAACTGATTTGTAACATCATCTGCTTCCACTTATAATGTTCCCACTGTGCTAGTTCAGAATGTTCTTATACCTTCCTTGAATATCCTATTTAACTTTTTTTCTCTGATTTCCTTTTTAAATTCTTCATTGAAGCTATTATGAGTTTGCTAAAATGAAAATGTGATCATATCAGTTCTTTTCTCATATTTTTAAATGCTTCTGAGGATAAAATTCTGTTTTTAATATGATTTCATATGTTGTTTAGAATTGGGTTCCTGCATATATTTCCAGGTCATCACAGACATATTTGCAATGCTCATGACATAAGTGTATAGAGAAACAATTCATTATCACTGGCACATGATGATCTTTCTGCCTGAAAATATTTGCCCATTTCCGGTTTGTACTCCTAATTTTGCTTATTCTTTTCTTAACGTATGTTGATCCTTCAGTGTTAGCCACTGACTCACTTATCTGAAATTTTTTTCTTTATATACTTATACCAAACTAGATAAATTTCCAAAAGACTTTCATCTTGAAGGACAGCAGAATAATTAGTGAAGTCCTTCTTCTTTGGTTGACTAAATTGATAAACTTCTCTTCAAGAATTATATTACAGTACTTTCATATTATATAATCTAGACCACAATTTTTTGATTTAATTTTAAAATGTCTTTCATGAATAACTGTTTCAATTGGTTGGATTTAAAGGATAGAACACTTGTCTTGAATACCTTCATGCTCTAATATAAAAGACATTTCAAGAAGTTCAGAAAACAATCTGGAAACAAGGAAACTGTAGATTTATGCTCAACTACCAAAACTGTTAGTATAAATTTTACTACATAATAGTATATATTATAATAAGCTAAAAGGAACACGTCCACATCATCTCCTCAGCTCTACCAACACCACCAACAATGCTCAGTACAGAGAATGATCAGGTGTAATCCCAACTAACAGGAAGCTCAGAACTTCCATTCTACTTGTGAGGAAAGCACCCTGTCTTCTCCTGGACTATGTGGCCATTTTCAGATGCCATACTGGGAGCTCAATTTCAGGATGAAAGAGGGCTTATGTACACTACAGCATGAGCTAAAATAATCTGGGTTCTTGGTAATACACATGGACAATTTAATTCCAAAAACTGTGCTAACTCTGGACTTCCTAGTTAGCTTCCCTTTCATATTGAAGCCAGTCCAAATTAAGTTTTCCCTTCCAAGTGAAAACTCCCCACTGATACAGCATAGTAATACGATACTTTTGTGAGCTTTTATTGACTCAAGCTCCAAATAAATGTTAAGGAGAATTGCCATTCACAGGAAACCACTTCATTATAATTGATATAACTGAACAGAATATGACCAGAACAACAGGTCAGTTACCAGCTAAATGGCCTATATGATCTGATATTTGGGGAACGAGTCAGAAGTGGTTTCTTCTGAAAAGAAGTGGAATAGGAAAGAAAGAACTCAGAGGGAACACATCCTGCTACTGCTGGGCAAGCTGACACTCTGGCACCCCTGCTGCATGCTGGCAATTCCAAACTGAGATGCTCTCAACCCCCACCTCCACTAAAAGTCCCTGTGTAAGCAAATTCACTCCACAAATGATCCAGATAAGCCAGTGGTATGAATTGGAGCATGTTGAATAAACACGAATGCCCTGTGACTTGCTCATTTTCAAGTCACAGCATTTTATGAAGCCTGGTATTCTGCAGGGAATAAAATACACAAACACACAATTCACGCAAGAGGAATGGCCAGCTCCGAGTTTCTTAGCCAAGTCTTTATTCTCAAATGCTTTTTTTAGCCCTGTTCTGTCCTCACCCACAGTATAATTTGAAGTCCTGCTAAGAGTGCCAAGTCTTCCTTCATGTTTTCCATTAATGTTTAAAAGTTGCTGAAGGATTCTTAGAAATTGCATGGCAACATTGTGCTCTCTGTAATTTGTATCCGTAACCTCTGTAATGCATATGTTCTCCTCAGGGACCAAGTGTTGAGATCATTCATAAACTCTTGGATCACATGTGGCACTGCAAACTGGTGACATCTGACCACGGCAGACTCCAGGCCTGTCTCTGGCAATCATTTCCTTTGCTTTGCAGTGAAGGAGCCAGCATTTGGCATATCTTCAACACTTGCAAGTCCTATTTTTGGCAAAGTCTAACATCTGATATTTGACAGGGATCTGCATACCCTATCCATTAGCTTATGAGGAAGTTGTGGATTGAGGCTAATTAATGTTTAATCATTCCTCTTTTTTTCTCTCTTTCTTAAAGAGCCAGCGTCCCCAAAAGTGTTCACGTGAAATTGATGTCTCCAGAATCACAGAAATTGCAAAGGAAGAGAATGAAGTTAGAGACTGTGTCCAACTCTAGTATTATGAGAAGACCATGGTATTTAACCATAATATTAAGCTAAACATGCTTAAGACAATGCTTTCTTCCACTGTAGAACGAAAACTTCTCTCCATGCCCCCAAATATTCTGTCCTAACTCCAGTCTTGGTCACAAATTTGCCTTTAACTCTGGACTGTAGAAGAGAGCACACATTTAATTCAAAAGTCAGAACAGCACAGGCTAGCTTCAAAGACAAACCACATTTAATACTATTGCTGTGTATGGTAACAGGGAAGGAATATCAGATTATTCGAAGTGTATATTTTTGCCTCTTATTTTCCTTGGATCTAAGTATTGATACTACTAGATAAATAAATATGTAAGTAAATAAATAATAAACAATCACACTGATTTTATAGGATTTACATTTACAGGATAATTACAAACAACCATCTGTCTACTTCTAGTTTTTCAATCTGGTTCATATCCCACGAGTCTCAAGTCTTCAGCCAAGCAGCCAAGCAGCCAAGCTATGAAGTATCAGGAAGGCTTTGTACAGGTGCTTGTAGAAAGCATTCCATGCAAACTGGTTTTTATTTCTCTCCAATCTGCACCCCTCACTTATTCCTCACCATTTGACCAATGAAAACAAAAATTTGAAAGGATCAAAAATCATGTGTGTATATATATATATATATATACATATATATATATGATTTTATATATAAATGATTTATATATATAAATATATACACATGATTTTCATATATATATATGAAACTTCAATTAAACCTATTTAGTATATCTTTAAACTTAAAATGTACATAAGAATACATTTAAATTCAAACTTCAGGATTCATTAGTTCCTTATAACTACACCTGTCAATTTGCATAAAGAAAATGAGAATGCTACCAAGTAAATATTAATGTGCTGCTTTATTCTGGATCCCAATAGTTTACCACTCTCTTCCCACCTTGTTAGACCTTATCCAAAGACATTAGCTTTTACAGCATCCCAACATTTCACAGTTCACAGAGGTACACCGTCTCAGCAGCTTCCTCCTGTCATTCCAGCCTATCCTAGTATCAAAGCATTATTACTCTGATATTTCTCTCCCATGGTGTATTTTGATGTGCATGATCAACATGAATTACAATGCCAAGTAACTGCCAGATGTCAAGAGTTATAAACTCAATAGTCTAAGGATTATTACACATTATGGCACCCTATAGTGCAAGGGTGTCCTGGAATTTATGTGTTATTTATTACCGATTGGCAGGGTCTCAAAGTAATCTCACCCCTGCTGATGAAATGAGGGTTGGAAGTAGAAGGTGGTCAAGGTCAACCTCCCTTGTCAAGAATGCTAGTTACTTTGAAACTACTGTTGCTTCATCTTTTTTCTCTGTATCTGAAATGCAACAAAACTCTGAATAAAAGAGAGATGTAATATATTGTCTCTTTGGGTTAGAACTTGATTCTGCCGAATTGACAATTTCCACTACTCCACCTGTTTTCCAGTACATATTGTTACCTTAACTACGGAAGGTCTGTCTGATTTAGAAGGTACTCAGGAATCTCACCCTAATACTTGAACTTGAAAATGACCAGTTTGAGAGTGCACTGTTTATTTTCCTCTTTTACACAGGAACATGGACCAAAGTCTACCTTCACTAGATGACACTTGAAATTTTAATTTAAAAAAAAATCATGTCCCAAATGTCTGGACTTTTCAATATTCTAATTTGCATATGTCCACATCCCAGAATGTGGGCATTACTCTGCACTGTCAATGAATTTTCCTCGAATGGATGCAGTTTGATGTATTCTTCAGGTAAGGTTCTATGTGATCACTATATGACAAGAAGCTTGAAGTATTTCCTAATCCAGAATACAGCATTTTTATTTTTAAATTGGCTAGTTAAAAAAAAACCCTCAATCACCTCCCACCTTATCCCAAAGTGCTAGTAAGCCCCCTTCCTTTTGCCACCAAATGATTTCTGAATGCTGCAGCTTACATTCAGCATTCTCATTACTCATCCACCGTAAATCTTCAAAAGCATCACTGTGTTTGACAGCTAAGCAGGAGAAGGCAAATCAGGGAGCATATCAAAGCACTTTTTATGAATGCAAATATCTGAAAGACTGAATTTAAATTAGTTCAGAAAACTCATAGTGTACCATTGACAGAGAATAGAAAACAGTGTTTGACAATGTTTGTTTACCTATGAAAAACACAATTTTCCATCCTACCCCCAGGTTTTTCATATACTCTATGAAATAAACATATTAAACAGCACATGTCAAATATTTTTTAAGAGTATAGTCATACTGAGTTTCTTTAATGAAAATTCAGTGTATATATGTTCTCCCCAAAAGTAATTTGATAGTTAAAATTTTTTCTATGCTTCAACTAAATCTTTTGTTTTATGAGAAATTATAAAGACATCCTCTTACATACATATAATGGTTTTAAAAGAATATCCCTCCTTCCCTCTGACCTATACTGGAGCCAATCTTGACCAGTCACAGGGCAGAGGCTCAGTCTCCTTCTAGACTAAAACCTAGTAACTATGATGTACCAGGAAGTCTATCAAGTCTCCATTATTTTGACCCAATGAAAGCAACTGAAAATGCCATACTATTAATATTCACAAATGATCTTAATCACTTATGTTGAACATTTTCAAGCACCAAAATATTAGCCATTTTGCCTCACTCCCTCTAAAGACTGGAAAAGAAATAGTATACTCGCAAACATTTTATTATTCTTCTGATATCCCAAGTAGCTGGAAAAAATTTATTCATTTCTTCTGAAATAAAAATCTTCCATGTGACCTATGAGTTGGATAACCATATATTTTAACCTCAGAACCAAAGACGTTAAGTCAAAGGAAACACTATCAGTCATTATGGGTTGAATATTACAATTGTGGGATCAAAGATGGGACTATAGAGATTTAAATAGGAGAGACCATATAAACATTGTAGAGAATGCACACCCAGTCTGGATTTCCAGGGACCATCAAGATATGACTGTCAAATGGTAACCGACTGCTAATAACAATTTCTATAAATGAATATCACAAAAGTTGGGTTTACATATAATAATATAATTTTATGTCAAACATTTTAGAGGTGATTATTTGTATTATAAAGTATTAGTAGGAAACACAATTTTAATAGTTCACCCAGTAAGTTTTACCATGCTCATTTTTAAAAAATAATTTTAATGTGACATGTAATTTTGTTTTGCTTATTTGACACCAAATTAGATCATCATTATTCTCTTTTCAACCAGTTCTAATTGTAACTATTCAACTAGGTAACAAAAGCATTTTTTCTTTTAATTATTCACTTTATTTTTATGTAGTAAGGATGCACTGAACATTTTGTTGATTGAAGGCACTACATATTTTAAGAATGTAAGATATTTCAAGCAGAGCTTTTCCCTCAAAGTGCTAAGAGATTTAGGAAAGTTACCTTATATAACCCAGAAATCACAACCAGAAATAAGTGTCTGAGAACAAGTCTACTGAAAATGTCATAAAGTCCAAAGGAGAGAAATCTTTATTAAAATGAAGACTTTTTAGAGGAGTGAACTTCAGATCTGGGTTTGGAATATGCACTGTGTGCTTTAATTAATTGTAAGAAGAAAGCAAACATGCTGGAATGTGCTTGCACATACATAAAACCATCGCCAGAAAAACACAGAAGAAACTAATAATAACAAATGTCTTTTGTTTTAGTCAGCTTTTTCCCTGCTGTGACTAAAAGACCAAACCACCACAACTGTAGAGGAGGAAAAGTTTATTTGAGAGGTTAAGATTCCAGGTCTCAGTCCACAGACTGCAGGTTCCAATCCTCAGGTTTCCAGGTGAGGCGGAACATCATGGCGAAAAAGTGAGGAGGAGGGAAACAGCTCACATGATGATCAGAAGCAGAGAGAGAGGTCTCCACTTGTCAGATACAAATTTATACTCCATAGCCAACACCCTCAATGAGTCACCTCCTCCAGTCACACCCCACCTGCTTCCAGTTACTACTCAGTCAATCCCATCAGGGATTAATTCAGTGATTAGGTTAAGGCTATAACCCAATCATTTCTCCTCCAAACCATCTTGCATCGTCTCACATGTGGGCTTTTGGGGGACATTTCATATCCAAACCATAACATCATTGTAGAAATAAAAATATTGAGAAATGAGGTACAGGAGTCGAAAAATTCACTACATCTACTTTATGCTCTTGATTTTTAAATTCTGAATATTTATTAACTACTTATTAATATGCATATTTAACAAATCATAAATTCAATAGAAAATATTGACCAAAAGTGTTTTTGAACCATACATCCTGTCCCAATTAGATTCCACTGCATAAGTTGTGAAGAAGGCATACGAATGTGGTTTCTTGAAAGAGTACACAATGTACAAACTGCAATTTTATACCAGAGGGATGCTTTGGATGCAAATGTCAATAAAATACCTTATGGTTGAACAAAATACCCAGCTTGATAAATTATTTTTAAGATAAAATAAAAATTTATAAGCTTTAGTTTTGAGGTTGTGTCTTTATTTAACATTAACAGAAGTCCTACTGTGAGCCAGGTATAAGAGATATAAAGGTAGATAAGATGAGATGCTTGTGATCTAGACCTTTGTCTTAAGTGTCATAACAGAGGACAGGATAAGCAATGAGCAGGTTTTAAGGAAGGGGCAAGTAGTGGAAGTCTTGCTGCAGTAAAGAGGTTTAAAGTTATCATACATACTTAAAGTTAACACATATTGTAAAAATCCCAAATACCATTTATATATGAAAAATTTCTTTATTTCCTTAAATAATATATAATGAATCTATAAGCCCACCTCAAATACATGAATTAAGAGAATTCTGAATAATTCCTCCTTTAAAAAGTAAAACTATTAATATTTAAAAGTTCTTTACTGAGTTCTCCTTAGAGAAAATGTAAGAAATCTTGCTGAACCTTATAAGAATTTTGATGTATTTTCTTTGATGTTCCTACAGCTTGAATACATAAAACAATCATTTAATTTTTATTTCAAAAGTGAGGTAGAAGATTATGTCCAAGTAAGTGAAATGACATTATTTGATCTCTTAGCATAGTTTTTCTTATAGGATGATAGCTGATATAACCATAAAATTTATCATATTCTACCTTAACAATAAAATTAACCCTTGATGAAACTTTCTCTTTACCAGTAAAGTCAATTTTGTTTAATCCTTGAGTTTGCTATAGTATCAGCTCATTAAAATGTTAAAAATCAATAAAATTCATGCTGAAAGGTAACAGCTTCATTACTATTATATGATGTAAAGAAATAGAGAATGTTTTATTATCATTTAATTGTTTTCAAAATTGAACACATTTGTATGATAAAAAACAGGTTCACTATATATTTTCAATAGTCATCAGAAATTATGCATCCTGAAAATAAACATGCATTTTTCCAAAAACAACTTTGTTATTGCTGAGTTTTTGTATGTTGTTCTTTCAATTAGAAGAAGTGATCCATATTAGAGATGAGGGTTATTAGAAATAGAACATCATACGAAATAATACTACATGTAACTTTGAATTGAAATAGGATTTCTATGCTATATTGGATGGTTTAATAAAATATTGTAATTAATTGCCTTCACTACAATATATTTCAATACCCTGAAACATTCAAGTCTGGTGGCAATGGAAATTTATTGGAAATTATATCTCCAATACAGCTGTGATTATTTCATGTTTTTTCTTCAAAATATTTTAGTCATATAAATCATCAATAAATACTTGCTGAGAGTCATTATATGTGATTTTTTTTGTATTCCCCTCCCCAATCCTTTATGATAAAACCATTACTAAAGCACTGCATAAACTACTTCTATTTTAAGTGAATATTTCTTCTTGAATGCTCTCCGAATTTTCTTCCCACCAGCCATTACTCATCTGTGTATTTTGTCGGAAATATCCTGCTCTTGAAACATAGTCAATACTACTAAAAATGGAATGTCCCTGCTATACATTCTTCCCAGTTAACCTTTTCCAGTCCCTCCTCCACACTGATGGCCTCAAAAGTAAAAAAAAAAAAAAAAAAGTAGTCCTCCAGCCCTGAGTCTTCCTGGAACATCAGTCTTTCACACACCTGCCTGCCTGACATTGCTATTTGAATATATTGAATTTAACATCTTGATTTTTTCACAAAAGTCTTCATCTCCTTAATCTTCCCTGCCTCTTGCATGTGGTACCATCATATACAAACAGTTGAAGGAATGATTATTTTTCCTCCATTTCTGTCACACATAGACACAAACACATCTACCCTAGCTTCACCGTGAGCGAGCCCCACTGACTGTGAAATGTATCCTTAGTCTTCTCGATATCTCCCTTCTGTCAGTCTCAGTCACCATCCTCTTGTTTTATTGTTGTTGACTCTTAACAATCTTGCCTTGACTCTTCTTTCTTGTCACTACAGTCAATTCTCCACACAGCAACAGAGTGACCTTTTTAAAATTACAAAACAAATATTGTCATACTTCTGTATAAAAATCCCAAGATTCCCTTTTATATATAAAAGAAAATAAAAATCCTCGCCCTGGCCTACAAGGTACCTTCAGATCTTACATTATAATCACTGTAACTCCTGATCCATTCTCCCCAAGACTCACTGACCCTTCTCTTCTTTGCCAAGACAATTACTTCTTTAGGTCTTCTTTATTCACTCAGTCCACCTGTGAAATGCTGTGCCCTCCAGACTTCCAGCAGCTCTCCTTTTCTTGCCAGTGAGATCTCATTTTATATGTCCCTTCTTCAGGTTCCCTCTTATATAAATACCCACTTTAAAGAAGTGGCCAGATCACACACATCAAATCCTTAGATTTCCCCCACCCCACTACCAGTGCACATATAGTTGCAAACTGGATCCATGAATGCAGGGACCTCATTCAACTTGGTTACTGTCATATCCCTAGGATCTGGAATGGTATCCTTGGCACTTAAGAGGTACACAATGAATACTTATTGAAAAAAGAAGGTGAATGAAGAATTTTAGTTCTTGTCACTAACTAAACTGCATATAATTACTATGCATCCTTATTAGGAAGTTCCAATATATAGGTCTAGATTTTACTCAATCACAGCATGAGAAATTGTTTGTCCTTAGTTTTAGCAAAATATAAGCATTTTTAAGAGACATAATTGTGGGATGATCTTCCATGAAATTCTGGTCATTTTTCATTATAACTAGCTAACTCACAAGTGCCACCTCAAGTGGTCAGAAACATGTCATGACTTGTCACATACATAAACTTTCAAAAATGATGTTCTGAATCTTTATTTTGAAATTCTTCATTTGTCTAGTAAAGTGAGATAAATTAGTGGCTTTTAAATGGCCAAGATTTCTCCATTATAAGGTCAATGGAAATTTCACAATGACCCGGTGAGGCAGAAAATTTCTGCATGAAAAGATAGAAGTTCTAAGATGCCCAGGTCGATTAAGTTAACAAGAAAAGAAGTCAGTACTTCAAAATAGATAAATTTTTTATCCTAGTTCCTATTCTTTAACAATATTATAATGGAAATTTAGCCAAAATGGATACATTTTATGATTCTGTAACCTAATAATCAAAGTATATTATAAATAATTGAACTTGGTAACTAAGGTCTTCATTATAATCAGTTATTGTACCCTGCTGTGAGATAGTGATTTTGAACATTAGGCTAAATCTATTTTTAATTCAAAATTCATGATGAAACTTCATACTTTGAATAAATCCTTAATATGAGCTTGATTCTGTACAATTGCCTTTTTAATAAAAAGCTAGAGAACAAAAGCTAATGGTGAGTGAATTACTGATCAGAATGATACTGCTATCTTTCGCTATAATGAATTACTGCAATTTTTTTAACTGTATGCTAAAACCCTCAGGATCCTAGTCTCCCCCTCCCCCCATTTAAATTAGTCTCCTCTTTTAGCAAAGGCATACCTAATTGGCTTCAATCATTTCTATCTTTTCATTTGTTTTTAACATAAAACAAGGAAATATGTGTAGACATCTTGGAGAGCGTTCATTTCTGAGAGTTATATCATCATTATAAGTTCCATATTTTTTTACATATTTTTTTGCACTCACAATTATGCACAGAACTTTGAACCTTGAATGTTTGCTTGTTCTTTGGGAGTTAGGCCCACAGATTTTGGTGAACAAAAGCCTGGGTTGAGTCCTGGAATTTTGGTTATTAGCTGCAGTTATTGGGGCAATTTGTTTACCATCTCACAGCTTCTGCTTCTTTATCTTCAAAATAGGACGAATTGTGTCTATCATCTAAGATAGCGATAAGAATTCAACAAAAGCATTTTTGGCATTTATCACATACCTCGCCAAGGGCAGCTATATGTTCATTTTCATGGTTTCACATAAAAAAAGAGACATTTGAAGATTTATATTCTTACTTATAAAGTATATATCTTCCCAGGTAATAACTCCTCTGAGTACATAAATATAAAATTAAGTTGTAAATGAAACACAACAAAATGGAAATCTTTCTATTATTGCATTAATTCTAACAATGTAATTCCTAATAATATTTTGTACCAGCAAAACAATACTTACTGGGCCTGGATTATCTGGTGGAAACATCTATATTAATTAGTGTAACTATGAATATTAGTGATACTTTAAATATGCTTTATATTATTTTAGAAAAGAAATCTAATTATTTACTTTTTAGATAGTCTCTCATAGTAAAAAACTCAAGAAATAAGAGGGTCAAGATTTTTAGGAAAAGAAATGGGTACTGATTTATAGCAAATATGTGCAAAGAATCACTGTGATTCTAATACCAAGCAAGTTCTAGACCTAATTCTTAGTGAACATTTAATTATTACTTTTTTAATTGAGAGTAGATATTTTAACAACAAAAAATCCTTATCATTTTTTACTCTTTTCAAATTTGTTAAGAATTTTCTCTTTCTTTATATTTTAAACTTAGGCTAAGCAAATACTTGGTCCTCAATATTACATAACTATTATTGGCAAAAAAATCTAAAAATGAATAATTTATTTCTAGCACACGGAAAGAAAACAACAAGTTGAAATTATGAGAGGGGGAAAAAAAAACTAAACAAACCATGGGCCTATTAATTTCTAGAGAACCCAAAATCACCTGTTCCTGACAGTTCCATCTTTCACTCTCCAAATGCCTGTTAGTAAAAGAAAAGCCGTCCAGCCCACCCCCTGACATCTTTAATTGACTTCCTAGAGACTGTTATCAAGAGCTACTCAAGCGGGGCTAATAGTGCCAGTAGATTGCTCACACATGGCAGGGCTGGGTGTGCTGGACTTTAAAGGGCTGGAGGGAGAGCCTAATCTCCACCCAGTGTGGGAGCAGGTACCAAGGGGTTATCGAAAACGCAACAAATCATCTGTCAGCACTCTTGATGCAGAAAGATTGTAATGGGGAGATGGGGAAATTGGTGCCCAGATACAGACTCTCCCAATTTGCCTCCCATCACCATATTTAGACTGTGACCCTGAGCTATGTTTGATGATGGGAACTAAATGACAAGACACTGGCCATATATAGAGCCTTCCTTCTCACAATTAATGTTGGTTCTTCTAACACTTTCTACCAGGAAGAGCCCTCTTATGTGGAGCTGAAGCAAAAGGATCTGTTAGAATTCGAGCCAGTCCACTCATTTCAGTAAAGTTCAAAAAGTCACCCCATAGGAAGAACAGCACATCTGGTGCCTAAGATCTTCTGCTTGGACTGCTACCTTGGCCCATCAGGATGGGGTTTGTTACTGATTTCCTTTATTTTATTTTGCCACTGAATTTCTAATTTTTGTACATGATATTTAATTGGAGCAGAATGAAAACATTGCAAATCAAATCCAGCATGTTATTTATCTTTTAGCTCTTATTAAAACATCGTAAGTGTAATTTCAGATGGATATTTGCCCAACAGTTCCAAAACTATTCTCTACCTCCTCCCCAACAACCCAAAATTGTTTCCTTTGAAGCAGGGCCAAGCCTGGAGATTTCTTCAATCCCAACAAAACAAAAATAATTATGTTTTATGTCAACAGACCAAGCTTCTCTTCACTTAGTTTTAGATCTTCACTTACTAATTTTCTCCGTTTGCTATGTCAAATGACAAAAAAGTTCTCTTTTCAAGTCAAACATATGATACTTGCCTCAGTGTTATTGTTTTCATTCATTGATAGCCAGTTGTATTATATTTATTTATAATTGTAGCTTTATATAAAATGTGACAATATTACATATGATATATTTTGAGGTACTGAATAGGTGTTCAGAATTCAAGGTGACAGAAGGAACACAGATAATATTTTCTGAATATTTCACTCTTATACAAGAAGAAATGTAAAGCCTTAATAATGACTTGTTTTGTTTTGTTTTCAAATAAGTGGAAGGAATATAAAAATATGCCTTTTCTTTGATGATTCTTTCTATGTTTAGGAACACTTTGCTGAAAAAAATTCCTTAGTTTCATCAACCTCTTACTGTAAGAGAAACATGAAAAATTTTTGCAAGGGAGATGATACTTATGACAACGGCATTTGGCAATTATGAATGACTGAAAAAAGGCAAATTACTATTGCTGCCAACATTTTTTTAAAAAGGAAGAAAAAAAAGATTTTTTCCTCTCTAATTTTGGACTCACCTATTCTGCTGTAGTGAACTATATTCAGAATATCTGCCATTATCGAAAATTTCTAGTTTGGTAATTGAATATTTGTTGTTATACATTCTTTCCCATAGTTATTTCTATTAGTGTAGCTTAAATAATTTTTTCAGTAGTGATTGTAACTGCTTCAATAAATTTTCAGGTTTTCTTTATGGATTGTCTCATTCTGAAAGGCAAGTATAAAGGTTTTTCATTAATCAAACTGGCAAGCATTCCTAATTACAGTTTTAATTCCATTCATTGTAAAGACATTTAAATTGGTTGTTTTTCTGTCAGCATTATAGTTTCATTCTTCTTATTGGTCTCCATGATTATTTTGCCCTTTGAAGTTACAAGCCAGTAAATACAAATATCTACTTTACATCAGCAATAGTAAACTACTCATCCATTTTCTCTTGCCATCTCCTAATTTTAGGCCACATTTCCCATTCAGGAGATGGTAGACTGAATTATAGACACAGTCTGGGTATGGAAATATATGCACTATAAGAAATAGGTGACTTATCAAAGCCATGATGACTCATGTAGTTCCAATAGACACATTTAGCAGTACCAATCCCCATCAAAAATGAATGATAGAAACAAGTAACATAAATAACTACAAAGGAAGAGAAATAGAATAGACCCTTAATTAAATTAGTTATACTACTATATAATTATAAATGAGTTACAATTTTAATTAATTAACAGATTTTTAAGAATACACAATGACTAATTATAACCTTGGAGTCGAAAGAAATATTCAAAGAAAATAACTTTCAAAATGTCTTGAAATATTATAGGTCAGATATACTATATATGGATTGATACTAATTTTTATGAGATGATGCAAATTCAGGCTTAAAGTGAGATCAACATAATGCTTTGTATAGAAGGTTAATATAAATCAATATCTCCAACTTTCTGTCTCTAGGTGTATTAGAACAAGTAATAACTAAATGAGGTTCCTGGATATAAAAGCTGGTGTGTAATCTGTCAGTTTAGCCTGACTGTGTGACCGATGTGAGGGAGGAATATAGGAATTGATGAGGCTGACTGGAGACTCGGCACATTTAGGCAGTACACCCGAAAGTGAAAAAACAGAAATGCTTAACCTTTAAAAACACACACTATGTTTATATGTTTATAGTGGCATGAAGCAGAGTAACCATCAAAATTAATGTCAATGTCTTGGACAAGGTTAAAAAAAGAGAAAAAGGAATGTACTATCAAATATTTATATCATAAACAGACAAACATTTCAAATTATGGTATTATAGAAAGGGCCAGACTAAGAATATGTGGAGGGGTGTTCCAATCTCAAAGAAGGTTACACATCGTTTTCTTTCTTCCCTTCCCTTCCCTTCCCCTTCCCCTTCCCTTCCCCTCCCCTCCCCTCCCCTCCCTTCCCTTCCCTTCCCCTTCCTTCCCTTCCCTTCCCTTCTCTTCTCTTTTCTCTTTCTTTCTTCTCTTTCTCTTTCTTTCTTTCTTTCTTTCTTTCTTTCTTTCTTTCTTTCTTTCTTTCTTTCTTTCT
>JAJEJO010000653.1:447866-500954 GCA_020662805.1 Glaucomys volans
TCTTTCTTTCTTTCTTTCTTTCTTTCTTTCTTTCTTTCTTTCTTTCTCTTTCTCTCTTTCTTTCTCTCTTTCTCTCTCTCCTTCCTTCCCTCCTTTCCCTTTCTTTCTTTCTTTCTTTCTTTCTTTCTTTCTTTCTTTCTTTCTTTCTTTCTTCTCTCTTCTTTCTCTAATGATAGTACTTGCTCAATCCAGGTGCACTACTTAAGAGAAATGAGAATTGAGGAACTGGAGTGCAGCTCAGTTGTACAGCACTTGCATGTGTGAGACTTTGGATTCAATCCCCAGTACCTCAACAAAGAAGGGAGGAAGGAAGGAAGGAAGGAAGGAAGGAAGGAAGGAAGGAAGGAAGGAAGGAAGGAAAGAAGGAAGGGAGGGGCAAGGGGAAGGAAAGTGCAAAGAATAGAAGGGCACATTTAATGATTAATTTAGAACAATTAACTGCCCACATAAAAGGCAGATAATAAATTTTCATGTGAGCTTTCAGGAAGAAAAGTGAAGACAGAACCCTAGGAGAAAGGGAAAGGAAGGAGGGTGGGAAGGAGGGAAGGAAGGAAGGAGGGAAGGAAAGGAATGAGGATTGAGAATGAATGTCCTGACTGAAGAGAGGGAGGGACAGGAAGGACATGTAGCTGTGAGGTACATAAACCCCATGGGTAGTCTTCCAGTCTCCTAGGGATCTGTCTTCACTTTTCTTCCCGAAATTTCACATGAAAATTTATTATCTGCCTTTGATGTATTTATTATCTGCCTTTGATTTATTTATTATCTGCCTTTGATGTGGCCTGTTAATTGTTCTAAATTAATCAAATAATGGTTAAAAATGCCCTTCTATTCTTTGCACTTTAATAGGACCTGAGAAACAATAGTTAATGAGACAAGTTTTTGTCTTCAAGGAACTAGGAATCTAATGGAAAGTACAGTTAAAAAAGATAAAAATGGAATAATTCTCAGAAGTTATAAGGAATATTAACTAAATTTTATATACATCACTATCATGGCTGCTTAACAAAGGAAAAAAACTCAAATTATTTGAAGCTTTATAGCATATATAAATTGAGGAGAACAGAGTACATCCAATTCATTTTCATCCTTACATCTGTAATATAAATGATCTTATTATATTGTCTAATATAATATGGTACTAACTGGAGTTTGACTCTATTGAAGGAATTGCCAGAGTAGATATCAAACAAAATTTAGATCAAATAATAAAGGAAAAAAGCCTATGATATTGTAACTAGTAAGACTCAATCCAAATAGATGAGCACTGGAGTAGACAGACACCCTGCTCTTTTAGACTCTACAGCCCTAAACCTTATCAGAGATGAAGAAGTTGTTCAGTAAGCATTTACTAAACAAAAGATCATTCATAGAGCAGATATTCTATTTTTATTTTATAAGTATTTCTTTAAAAATTGTTGAGTATTCTAATAGGTGGCGAAGAGTTTTATGCAAGTGAGAAAGGAGAGTAAGCTGTCTGTAAGACCTCCAGGTGGTGGATTGAGTGGGTTCAGGTATGTGATGCCCAAGCTGTAGATATGTCCAGGAAGTGTCAGCAATCATGAAAAACTGAAGACATGAGATTATAAGACATTAATAAGGAGATAGAAGAAGTCTTAAAGACTCTCAGCAATGTCATCTTTAAGGTAAAGTGGAAGAAAAGGAAACTGAAGAGAATACTACAATTCAATTTGCATTGGTCAATATGCGCTTTTGGCATTCAAACCTATTTCTGCAAATTTAATTAATTTTTCCATTGATTTTTATAAGTAAATTAGGTTTTTATAGAAAAAACATTTTGGTCTGAAGGCATAAAAAAATCATAATCATTTAATTAACCATGTGAAAGCCAATCTTGAGCAGGGAGAGGTAGTACACACCTGTAGTCCCACATACTATGGAGTTGGAAGCAGGAGGATCACTTGAGCCCAGGTGTTTGAGAGCAGCCTGGGTAATACAGCAAAACATCATCTCAAAAAAACTAAGCAGTATGAAAAATGGAGGAATAAGACAGACGTTATTACCCTATGTACATGTATGATTACATGAATGGTATGAATGTACATCATGCACAGCCATAGAAATGAAAAGTTGTACCCCATTTGTGTACAATGAATCAAAATGAAGTCTGTAAAAATTTTTTAAAATTTAAAAAACTAACTAAATGAATAAATAAATGCTAATCTTGCCACCTGAAGGTTGAAGCTAGTAATAATAGTAGTTACCAAGCTTAATAAAAAAGGTTGAGAAATCTTTTTCCTGTGTTGTCTCATTTTGTACATGTATTGAACATCTCATCATTCTGATTGCGATGAATGAGTATTATATGTTCTGATTTTCTGAATATTTGAAAGATTTTTAAGGATAATTTTTACATCACTTTGCCTTTCAAAATTGTTTTTTGCTTAAAATGTAATACAGTGAGGTGATTCTGTTGTGTGTTGTGTGGAGTGGGAATGGAAGATAGGAAAGAGGAAGAGGAAAAGTATAAGGGAGGCAGAAGAAAAGAGGGACGAGGAGGAAATTAAATATACTGTGTGTCCTGACTGATACTGGCATAATATTCAAAGAGTAAGATCTTATAATTATATTCTCATTTATTCATTTAATAAATATCAAATAAAACACAACTCTGGGTAAATGTTATGCTAGCTACAGGAGACGCCATGCGAGCCACAGACACGAATCTTGTGGACTTTCATTGCATAGCATTAGGTCATTAGGTCAAAAGTGCATGATCTAGAGAGTGAAAAACTTAGGAATTTATATAGGAATTTATATAGGAATATAGGAATTTATATATTTTATACATAAAAATATAGGTTTTATGTAGACAAGATGATTTCTACAACTTTAAAGTTCAAGGGAATTAAATGGAAAGATTTGGAAATTATAAATGCAACTTCATGAAACTTGCTTACACTGCACTTGAAACTATTGAAAGAAATTTTGATATAACTGGGAATTTAAAACAGGTAGAAATATACTTACATAGCAGCTGTTCTGATTTCCTTTGAGAAATAGAAACATTCTCAAATGCATTTAGATTCTTGAAAAATTATATATATGACAGTTATATGAAAATAGCTACCTAAACTGAATGATGAATGTAATGAAACACACACAACACTATGGGATTGGAGACATGCTTTTTAACTTGTTAGGATTTCAAAGCGAATTCAATGAAATGCACAATTTCACTATACTGTGCATTGTAATTAATAAGGGACAAAATTTAATTTTCTGATGACCTAGCTTAAATGTCATTATCATGAAAATAATTTAAAATATTAACAAAAATATTTCCCTGCCACTACTTTCACTTTTACCTTGCCTCAACTTATTCAAATCAGAAGAAAATTTCTAGTGTAAGAGCCTTTACATTTGTTCTGCATATTCTACCATTTCCTTGACCAATTAGAAATTGCATGTATAGCCTGGCATGGTGTGCATGCCTTTAATCCCAGTGACTCCAGAGGCTGAGAAAGGAGGATTGAAAGTTTGAGACCAGCCTCAGCAACTTAGGGAGGCCTTAAGCAACCTAGGGAAATCCTGTGTCACAATAAAAGGGGTTGGGGATGTGACTTAGTGGTGAAGCACCCCTGAGTTCAATCCCAGTACCTACCCCCCTAAAAAAGAAAGAAATTGCACGTGTAAATATCCACAAATAGTATTTAAAATTAGTATTGTAACTGATGGGATCCAAGGAAGAAAAATTCAAGTTAATTAAATATGCCAGTTCTAATAATGTTATTATTCTCAAGGTATCTACTTTCTGGCAGGTACCATATTTAGCATACAATCTATAAAATATCTTTCCAAGGAATTATCCAGTCCAATGGTGTGTTGCTGAGTTTTAGAAAGTGACTTCCCAAAGGTTACATAGCTCAGAGATGGAAATCCAGTGCTCTTTGTCTAATAGAACATTGGTCTTTTCACTTCCCTACTAGAAAGTGGCTAATATTAGTATAAGTTGTATTTACAGTATTCCATGTTAACAATAAAGAGTAAAGTGTGTCATTCCACAGCAAATTGTAGAAAGTACATTCAAATATCTTAACAACTGGATTCTCAATTCTTCATATAAACTTTACAATGTAGTTATTCTAAAATATAACAAGAGAAGTATCTAGAGGGTGTCTCAATATTAGCAACCAAATATTTCTCACATGGAAAAACAAAGCTCCTGGCACACATAAGTTTAAAAACAAATACTTTGTGTGTGTTTACAGAGGATTTTGCATGTGGATATTTCTTTTACTAGAGCTGAAATAATAGAAGCTAAAACAGAAAACTACCTTTTTAAATGGTGAGGTTTTTATTTTTGGATCTGTTGAAAATAAAAAGCCCCTTGTGCTTACCCAAAGGGTCTTTCTGCCTTGCTTCTAACAGAGCAGGGCTCTCTTGGTAATAAAATGCTAGCCGATCCCCCATAGCCCCTTGGAGGTCTGACTTTGCTCACTGTGAGAGACACCTTTTTTTTTCACTTGAATAATTTTGTATAAATAAACTCAGATTTTGCTAGCTAAGCACATGGAAGTCATGTAAAGCACACCTAATCACACAGTTTAAGCATTCAAAATGTAGCATATCGAAAAAACTGCAGTGCTGTTTCTGTCAAAACCTGTCACCTGATGCATAAAATTGTTGGTTTTATGAGTCATTTTTCAGTGAACTCTAATGGAAACATGGTTAGATGGGGACTTTAATGAAAGATGCAGATTTCTTTTTTTCCCTGCTTTGAATGTAATTCAACCAAAAATGTCCTCTCTATGATTAAAATTAACACATTTTGCTAAATAGAGAAAATCTGCTTTCTAATGTACTTTAAAATGTACAGAATTAGAGCACACATATTATCCCTTTGCATCCCTAAAAATAAATTCGCCAATCCAAGTGCATATCTAACAACCTGATATTCATTTATCTCCATATGCATTTTTTAAAATTTGAAGTTGAAAAATTAAAATATTTACTTTTGCTTCTTATCGATATTTTTTGATAACCTTAGTAACTACTAGGATCTGTTGCTAAAGTGATAATGTCCTTCAATCTAAGTTTTCTTGATAAGCCTTAATTAATACTGAGTTAAGAAATAGAGTATTAAATAAATGTTAATTCTGAAAAACAGTCAAGCTAATTTCATTTTTTTAATGAGCATTACACCTTCATGGGAACTCATCTGACATATCTAATTGAATATAACATTTTTAGAAAAGGTTGTCTCTCATTTGATAATTTGTAGTTGCAAAACTTACTTAAATACCAAAGATATTTATAAACAATTTATAGATATCTATAACAAATTTCTACTTCCAATAAAACAATATAATCACACTAAATGAAATAAATAATAGATAACCTTTATTAACATTTGCTCATATGATTTTTTCAGATAGATTTATTTTTACCTTGACTTTTATAAGTGATTTTGTGAGGACAAACTTAATGTTGGTCTCACGGCTAGAATTAAACAGAAGGATGAAGTGAATGACTCTGGTAGGCATAAATTCAGTAAATAATATCATTTCTTTGACCAATTCCCCAACTAAATTGCCAATCTCCTGTATCCAAGTTTTGTATCACTTCATTTCTTTTGATTCAATAATTCACCTTTATATTTACTCTATGTTAGGCAGTGAAAAGTACATACATATTGTCCCTTAAGAGATAACTATTGCTGTCTCATCATCACCCCAAACCACGGTGTAGGTCAGTGATTTAGGGTTGTGTTTGCTGAGTGGTTTTTCTGCTTATCTTGTTTGAGGCTACTCACCATCTACACTCATCTAGGATGCTTTATTGGAGCTGGATAATCAAAAACAGCCTCCTTCACATTTCTAGGGAGATGGTTCTAGTTCTGGTCAGTGTGACAGCTGTACACTGGTCCCCTCCACCCATTATCCCAATTTCAAAGATTGCAAGCCAGACTACAACACATAGCAGCATCAATATTCCAAGAAGACCTATGAGGAATCGACAAGGTCCCATTAAATTCAGGTTCAGCAGATCACTTCCTCTGAATTCAGTTGATTTAAAAAAAAAAAAAAGAAGTCAATGCAGATTCAAGCAGTGGAGAAATGGATGCCTCCTCTTGATAGGAGAATCAGTGAAATTCGTTAGAAAGAATGTAGGTGCAAGGATGAATGGAATAATTGTATTCATTTTGCCAAGATTCTGCCTATCATAACTTAAAAGTTTTACTGTGAATCTTTGAAGTGTTTATGTACAACATGCAGGAGTTTATATCAACAAAATATTCCTCATATAAATGGCCTTAAACACCTCAACATTGCATATTTTTGTCTTCATTTCTTACAATCTCTCAAGGATAAACATTTTTTTAATTAAAAACAAGACTAAGTAATAACATACATGAATTTTATCTTTATCATGTTTTGCCCTAGAATGTCTTGATTCACAACCTTAATTCTAGAACCTGCAGATGAGATCTTAACTATATTCTGAATTTTAAAAAAGTGATATTGGTAGTTCAAGGAATGCTATGACTGATATTCCTGAAGGAATTGTATGAATACTTAACATGAACTCCAACCCAAGCAAGGGGTGATGCCAATTTTTTTCTATACTTTAAACATTCTGTCATATGAACCTACTTGATTCTCTAGAGACATTCCATGAGCACATTACATGGGGACAAATGGCAGAGTAAGAACAATTAAAAACCTATTAAAAAGCTGTGAGTATAGCTCAGTGGTAGAGCATGTGCTTAGCATGCATAAGGTCTTGGCTTTGAGCCCCAGACAAAACCTTTAGTTTAGTGAATAGAAACCTTAATTCTTAAAAGTTTCTTTTAATTTTATGTTTTTGGGATTTAATATGCATTAATAACCCAATAGCAATAATGAATAATCCCCTCATCATTATAAGGGAACAGAAAAAGAAATCCAAGGGTCGAATATTACAACACACAGTGTATTAGTCAATTTTCTATTACTATAATGAAATACCTGATTCAGGTTTCTTTATAGAAGAGGTTTATTTAGCTCACAGCTTGGGAGGTTCAAAGGTCTGGCACCAGAGCATGAGCTCACTTCTAGTGAAAGCCACAGGGTGGATGACATAGAATTGGTAAGCATGTGTGTAGGAAAATGAGGTCACATAACCAGACAGGAAGTCAAAGAGGCTGGAAAGTGACCAGGGTTGCTCCTACACACAATAATCCTCTCAAGAGAACTAACTCAGGGATGCTACTTAATCCTTTCTAAGTGCACACCCCCAGTGACCTAAGGATTTCCCATTGGGGTCCACCTCTGCATGTTATCACACCAGGGACCAAGTCTTCAACAGATGATCCCTTGTGGGATAAACCACATCCAAACCATATGCCACTCAGAATATGGTGTCTCTCAGTTCAGCAAACTTGGTCAAAAATATTAATGGTGGCCTTTTTTCTGTGTACATAGAATATGTATTCATGAACTAAGTTCCAGCAATAATGCTAAGTAAATTAGCATTGGCTGTTGCCATGAAACATTTCTGGGTGTAGTATCCATTTAAATCACAATATACTTGAGAGAACTTGCCTTATATAGCAATGGTTTATAAGTAGATTTTTCTTTTTCAAACTCTGATCTCACTTTTCCGAAAGAAAAATTCTGACTCTCCAGGAAATTAAATGGCATCTGATTGGCTTGTTTACACTTTCTCATTTCCCCAAACCATTTTGCTTCATTTACTACATTCTGTCACAGTGAAAGTGATTTGGGGATTTAAAATGGATTCATTCTGCTCAAACAGATGTCAAAGACGAGGTACATTGGTTTTAACAGCTATTTAGGGGCCATGAGAGGAATGGCTTTTCCCATGTAAAACTTATTGTGAGCATCCAAAAGATTGTTGTCTATATTTTCCTATAACTATATTTCACTAAATTTAGTCAAATTTATTGAGCAATAGTTTTGTGCATTAGTGCAGAGAACTGACATGCATCTTTAATTTAAACTACTCTATTAGGGAAATGATAATACATGAAAACATTCATTTTACTAGAAACCACATATAGGCTTTGAACACTAAAAAATAAACAATGCATTTTACATACATACAGTGACTTTCAAAGAAGCCTGAAACTTATGTTCCTTATGACCTCAAAGGACATTAAAACATAGACACATGCTTATTGTTGCTGTACTTCTTTGTGGCAGCAGTCCTGGGGTGTCATGATCAATTAATACTTTCCCATCAGTTAAATTGGGCATGGCTAGAACTGAGTGATGCAGTTTAAAAAAAATCTTTCAAATTATTATTGGTTTCAAATGATATAATATGCATTGCACAACATTGCTAAATGAGTCAGGGAGGTAAGAAAGAAAATATTATGTGCTTGGGTTGTGATTCTCGATCTCTCTCTCTCTCTCTCTCTTCCTCTATCTCTCTCTCTCTCAGTGTGTGTGTGTGTGTGTGTGTGTGTGTGTGTGTGTGCCTCATTGATGTCTACAATTTTGTCTTAGTAAGTAATTCTTTGACAATTAGATGGTGCTGAAAAGTATTTAGTGACCTGAAGTATGATGCTATTAACATCAGCTAGAGAGACAGAGAAAAATCAATACAAATTTTGCTCACAATTAGCAAATAATTCAATGATTTCTTGCTGGTTCTCTAGAGAGCAGAGTTGTGGGATCCTTGAATTCAAGGGAAGATACGCTGGATTTATTTCTACAGAAAAGCTTATCTCACAAACCTGATGAATAAAGGCATAAATTTAAATGAGTCAATGCCTCAGGGTAATTGGAGTTACAGACCCAATTACTACCTGTCATCCTCAGTAATTATTTCACGTATGCAATATATTAGACATAGTTTCTAAATGATATTTCTATGGTTTATACTTCAAAGAAAACCTGTTCTTATTATTGGCAAAACTATATTTTATTGTTAAAAAACCACTGTTACCTTTATATGCTAATATGATTAATAAGATGATTTTATAAAATACAACTTTATGTCTTTTTTTCCTAAAGACCTATCACGGAAATTCTACCTTCCACAGTTACCAAGTTAAGATTATTGCCTTTATGCTATGCACTTATTTATTTACTTTGTGAACAAACTTCTGAAATCACTAAACTTGTTTTACAAAACTGTAATTTTAAGACTATAATTTTAATCACCTTTTCTTTTTTCCTATTAGGAATTTTGGTCTAAAACCACTATTTCCTATCATTTATCACCATATTTGAATAGATATTTAAGGATGAGACTGAAAAATGTGTGTGTGTGTATGTGTGTGTGTGTGTGTGTAGTGTGTGTGTATAATTTATATATATATATAAATAAGATCATTGGTGGAGGGGAAACTTAGGGTTGTTCAATGCTCATGTGACACCAAATAAACTTTGTTTAACTTTTATTTCACTGAATTAGATACATGTGGCAAAGACTAAATGTCACATTTGTTCAAAGAATTTTAAACTTTAAAATATTTTTAAACCTAATTTTAAAAAGTTCCTAAAATTAACAAAAATTGTATCTTTTTAACTTTATTTCTGTTATGGCCATTGAGGGGCTAATGATGCCAGAGGCCAGGTGCCTGTCTTTCTGCTCCAATGTGGGTCATCCTCCTAAGACACTGAAGTACTTGGGTCTTTCAAAGGCTGAATTGAAGGAAGAAGCAAATTGTGTCAACAATATAGAAAGAGACTGTCACCAAACTGGTGTGGCACATTAATCACTTACTGGTTTTATTTGCCAAAAAATGGCAGCATGTCATTTAAAGAATGAATTAGGAAACAAAGCTGTCAAGGTTTGGGGAATGTTCTGTGGACACATCCTGACTCAGTTGTAGCAATTAGTAAGGGTGCCTCCTGATATTCCAAACATAGATGACAATTCTGCATGTCTACTGACAACTCCTAACTGGAAATACTAACTAATCAGCTATGAAATCAATGCACTTTCCCAATACACTACATAGCTTAAAGAAAGGTCTTTCCTAATTCCCAAAGCCTGACAAGAACAGATGTGCTCTTTTCCATAATTGCCACACTTTTCCCATACAGCATTTCATACTTGATATACTTAGAGGTCTCATTCTAGAAGCAGCAATTCTAAAGAATATTATAACCTCTTTTTCATGTTTGCAGGGTGGCAAAATCTTAGTTTCAATTAATTGAAACTAGAAAAATGTAATTTTTCTGTCAAATACGAACAGGCAAAACTTGGTATAAGGTATAACTCAACAGTTACTGAAGAGTTTCCAGACAGACATATGCACAGAGAATTTCCATTAAATATGAAAGCTTTATACACATGTATATCAACAAATAAGATTAAGAGCATAATTAAAATTCACCAAGCACCACAGAAAGTTTATATTCTCTTAAAACTTCATCCTCAGCATTAATTAGAAAGATAATCCTTCTAGTGAAAAATATAAAGACATGAGCCTGAACTTATTTGTGTAAATACATATGTAGAATGGGGAGATCTTAATATTAAAATTCTACTCAACAGTATTCTGGATTTATAAGAAGTTTAGAGAGAAATGTTGAATAAACAGAAAAACTAAAATTTAAAAAATGAAGGCATGAACAAAAATAAATGAGAAATAAATGCAGAGGCAATCACTAAGAAGAGATGGTAATAATTAGTTACATTCTCTGCTTAATTATTACAGCAGACTGTGAGACTGATTCCAGGGACATAAGAATAAGGAAAAAAAATTAAGATTGAGTATAAGGAAGGAGCTCCATACTAGGTCACTCATGGCACTTTCTTTATCTGTCTTTTAGTTCCAGTTGTTTGACTTAATAGTATGTCTGCATGGTGAAAGAAGAGAAGGACTCTCCAAATAAAGCCAGAAGACATGAACACTTTTTATTAATATGGGTAATGATTATGATGTTCAATTAGAAATTACTTACATTAGGTTCTGATAAGGGTATAGTATAAATGTTTTGATGGGAAAAAGAAGAGAATTATGGCATATATTTTTCCTCAAATTGCTTTCTTATTTTCTAAAATGCAATTTTAGTACAGGGGACCTGCCTCTAAAGCAAGAAGTCCAAAAGCAAATGTATTTGTCTTTCGATATTATTCTGACAAGCTTCTTTATGGTGCTGAGAATTGCCTAATAGTTACACAATTGAGAAGAACTGCATTGTTTTGATTTGGCAATTAGTGAGACTCAGGATATTTTATTGCCCTCCATATGGACATGGTGCTGCCACATTCATCCAAGACATTATATAATGTGGTCTCAAAAATCTAGCATGAGGTCAAGCAGTACCAATTTTTCTACTGAGTATATTTCTATTTCTTTTAAAAAATTGATACTACTAATAATAAACATAATACTACTAATCATAATAAAAATCATACTACTACTACTACTAATAATAATACTAATAATAATTCCTTTTCTAGGAATTTCATAAGAATGATTAGAAGATTACTAAAAATGTTGAGTGGCAAGTGGTTTTGTAAACTGATAGAGCTACACAAAATTATTGGAGGCAGTTATTATAAGTGAAATTATTATAAGACCTTTCATTTTACATTTATTATCTTTCCAGATATATCCAATCAAAATCTTAGTTTTCCATGGAAGTATCTTTGGGATGGATAATATCAGATTTGAATATGATTTTAAATGTGGTTTTAAATGTAAAAATATACCAAGATACTTATATTTCAATCCTACCAGATAAGAAACCTGGTATGTGCTGCCAATTTAACTGACTTCACATAGAGATTAGACTCAAACTCTTCCTAAAGCACTGATGTAAATTAAAGAGTACATTATTACTATTATGTGTATAGCACTGTAATGTTTCCAAAACCATTTCTGACATTTAATATGGGAAAGTCATACACAATATACCACAATGGGTGTTGGATCAGAAAGTTGTTATTTGGCACTGGACTTTATAATTCTCACTATTTAAACTTTTCTCTTTTTTTACTTGTACAATTTTACAAATGAGAATACTACATATAAACTCTAGTTCTCTCTGAGCTTTGTGTTCTCTCTCTCTCTTTCTCTACTTCTATCTCTATCTCTCTCCCTCCCTCCTGGCTGCCAAGAACTCAGCAGCTGTTCCTCCACCACACCCTTCCTCCATGATGTTCTATCTCACCTCAGGCCCAAAGCAATTTAGTCAGCCAACCATGGACAAAATCCTCTGACATGGCGAACCAAAATAAATCTTTGACCCTCTATGTTGTTTTTGTCAGGTATTTTGGTCACAGCAAATGAAAAGCTGACTAACATGATATCTCTTTACATATGGTTTAATTATGTTTTATATGAAGGAGTTCTGCTATTAAAAACTTTTTTCATTGGTTGCAAATAACATTTGAAAATTGCAGTGTTGTCTCCTACATAACTGGGTTACAGCATTATTCTTACATTGTGTCCTTTTTGATTGCTGAAAAGAATAACCTAAAAGAGCATTCTTCTAATATCTTTAGGCCTTATTCACCAAAATTTAAAGTTTAGAAACTAGCAACTTGTTTTCTACAAGAGGCAAGAAGTCACTTTGAAAACCTTGACTAAAGACATTCATCTTGTAGCTTTTACTCTGGATGATCATTTTTCTTCAGTTTGATCCCAAAGGCATCTTGCACAGATGTCCTTTGGAATACTGATTTCTTATTCAGTACAATTCATTTATGAAGGACTTTTCTCTTTCTTAAATTCTGACATGAAGATACATATTCTTGTAGTATTTCAGATTTTTAATCCTTAATATGCTTCCAAATACTTACTGGTTTTGAGAGTGCTTACAGAAAATATTAATATGTTAATATGAGAATTCAGCTTTTCTCCATATTATTTTCTGATTATAAATATAAAAATATAAATTTGTATGTATACACAAATATTTATGTAGTTACAAATTTATATTTTAAATGAAACAGTCATCTCTCAACCTATCCCGTCTTAAAATAAACACATTCACTTTACCTATCATTCTTTTGAAAACATTGTTTTACAAGAAAGACTTCAAACTATATTTCTTAGATTTCATTAAAGAATATAGTGCTAATACCAAAGAGGAATGAAAAGGAGCTGCTCTATTATAGAATGAGTTGGATAATGAAGGGCTTGTGGGGTCCAGATCCAAAATGAAAGAGGAGACATTCACAGGGACAGGAGAGTATATACAACAATACTCTCCTCACTTGTGTCTTACTAATCCATTGGACATTACATCACCAGAATTAGGAAGATGTATTTGCCGAAAGAATGCCTTAGAATTTGGAAAATCTAGACTTGGGGACAAATTAAGGAAAGAGGAAAAATAAAAGAGGGAGAAGGAAGAAAAGAGGATGCAGACTTTGTTTGAATCTGGATGCCCAGTGAAATGGCCTTCCCACTTATTTCTGCCCACCCCTCCCCAAATATTCCTAGAGAGGGGGTCTCCAGAACAAGATCAGTTCACAATGGTGAAAATAGAAAAGGAACCAGTTGGAACTTTTAAGAATGTCCAAGACTAAATTCTTGGCAGAGTATTCTTTATTCTTTCTAAGTAAGAATCAATACCAATACAAGGAGCAAAATGGGTTCTTCACATACCCATGAGATTTACAGGAATTTCAGGATATATAATCCAAGGATAAAAAATGGAAACCTATCAAATACGCACTATTCTATATACCTACTGAATTTATCCTTTTATTTTTCATACTGCTTCTACTAGAATCACAAAAAAAACTTCAATTTATCAATTATGGTCCCCATATATGCACTAAGATATTTACTCTGCATACATTACAAACACTAAAATTGTATATCCTTCTCATTATAAAAATTATTATTGCAAATGCAAAATAGTTACATTTATTTGAAAACTGGCAATAGGCAATTCTAGCAATCTAACTTTAATTTAGATCAAAGACTCTCAAATCATCACTGAATTGTGTTACTAAGTACAAAAGACAGATGTAAAATGACTTATGAAAATAATTTCATGAGGAGAGTTTGGTTTCAATAAGTATACTATAGAAACCAATATGGAAAACTAGACATTTGAATAACCAAAATGATATAAATAGATATATCATTTACATACATCATACTTAAAACTAATTTGTCACCAAAATAAAGAAATGATATTATCAATGGTCATTTTATTGAACAATTTTTCATTGTTACTCTAAATATACAGTAGACTGGCAATCAGAAAGTATAAAATCCATTTTTATTTGTACCTTCTTCTGCTTCATAATTCATTCAATAAGTATTTCCTAGTTGCCTGCCTGACCAGTGCTAGACTAATGTGTATTTACCTTGGTTAAAAGTCACCTAGAAGATTTAGTACGATATGCACACGCCATCTAGAATAGACCTAAAACATGTTAAAAATGAAATATTCAGTTAAAATTTTTCTTTTAAGAATGGGGAAGAAAAAAGAGAGTAACCTACAAACTCACCATTTTTTATTTTGTCTCAAACTTGTGATCCCCCTGCCTTAATCTCTCAAGTTGCTGGAACTATAGGAACACCCTGGCTTGTGCTCCCAAATTAAAATGGTTATGATTTCAACTTTCCGCTGAATTAATAAAATTCCCTTGAATTTTATTTTAAGTCACCATGACAGTATAGAACACTACAGATTTAATCTCCATATATGTACAACCATCTCAAGACACTATTTCATTTTTTCTTACAAAGCCACTGTGATGTGAGAGTTATATAGTAGCATATCCTCTGCAAAAGAAATAGATCCCCATTTGTTTGTACTAAAAAGGTGTAGTTTAGCACATGGATTGACAAACAAACTCCTATGATTCAAATCTACCTGTTGCCTGTTTTTATACAGCTGGAAAGCAAAGAATGGCATTTTCATTTTTAAATGCTATTATTTATATATATATAGCATTCATGATTTACATATAATGTAATGTGTCATATATATATATAAAATATTACAAATACACATATATTACATGTGTTTGCTTTCCTGTCTGGTTGGTATATACTCATTTTTCAGATGCATACTTATTGACCTAAAGAGCCTGTTATAGCAAACTTGCTTTTTCTCATGGATTGCATATGTTCACTCTTTTAATATTTATATTATATGTTGATTTAATACCTGATAAAATTGTCTCCTACCTAAAATGCTCAGAAATCAGTCGAGGTGAGTGGCAGTTTGAACTACTGCTAGCCCTGCCTGAAGGTCTTGTTCAAACCAATTGCTCAGCCTCTCAGAGGTCAGCCTGGTCTGCCTATCTATCTATCTAGAGAGAGAAAGAGACTGACGCTGAGACACAGAGAGCCTCAAGAGACAAAGAGCACACTTGGATTTTCCAGCCAAATAAAGACTATCTCTGATGAAAACTTTATGTCTTAAACTGAGGGTATACAAAAGATCAGGATGTATTAAGATAGTGTGAATCTCCCATGCATTATATACATGTGTTAAAGTGAATCTTAAAAGTATTTTAAGTTGTTATAAGACATAGATTTTTATTACCATACTGCACTACTTTATTATCCTAGCTTTGCATACTGTAGCATCTGGGCTGCAAATTGGTACAAGACTGGCATCCAAATATTAAGATCAAGAATGGACTGGCTAGAGGACAGCATATGTTCACAAAACACTGTCATATTTTACTGTAGACATTTTCA
The DNA here is from genome assembly GCA_020662805.1 of Glaucomys volans. Lineage (NCBI taxonomy): Eukaryota > Metazoa > Chordata > Mammalia > Rodentia > Sciuridae > Glaucomys > Glaucomys volans. The sequence continues at coordinate 463,471 of JAJEJO010000653.1, forward strand.
AAGGTTTCTTTTGATGTTCTAGGAAGAATTTTGAGTAAGCAAGCAAGCACTAATTCAAAAACTGTCAAATTGATGCTAGATTGTGAAGCAATGTCAATGTCTTTAAAGTTGTGGTGCATGATATAATAAATAAAGGAGTTTTTCTAGTTCCATTTAGCTTAGAAAGCTTAGATATTTTCCAGTTTATACAGGCAATCTTTCTGTAATAAATAAACAAACTAAAATTAGATGCTTTCAATGAAATGCTTAGTTTGTTAACTTACAAAAATAAATTAATATCAGATAATTTTATAATTAAATAATAATCACTGCTACTGTAATGGTCTTTCCTTTTGAATATTATTAAACTTATAAATGCATGATTCTAGTTACATTATAATTTCAATTCCTGAGAAGAAATTTTATAAGATGAAAGGAAATACAGCACAATAGCACTTCAAGCTTATTTGAAATGGTATAAAGTAAATCTTCACATTATGAACAAAATTTCAGAAATTATCTATTTTTCAAATATTAAAATAATTTCAGCAACAAGTGAATGGTGAGCTGGTTTTATGCCTCTTCCACAGACAGTACCACTTCAGTGGTTAGAAACAGAAATCTGTCATCCAGGGACAGTGAGTGACAGAAGATTTGGATTATGCAAGGTATTCAGGAGTACATTTCCTTGCATGAATTGCAATTGCTATGTATTAGTACCTCTTTGGGCCTAAATCAGAAGGCATGCAAAGGTAGAAAATCATATGTATATCCAAGGATTGTTATTCTAGAGCACTCAGACCTCTAAATTATAAAATAAGTTACACAAAGTCTGAATACACATGATGCTTTACTGAATATTCCTGAATTTAGGATTGACAAATGTTTTCTCTGGATATAGTCCATCATAGTTTCTTCCTTCTTCCTTACATTTTAAATAGAAGTAGACATTCGAATTGGTTTTAGAAACAAAAATAGCATATCAGTAAGATAATTCCAATATATGTGTTTTGTTGGAGTTAACATTCTGATTTTAATTTGGTTTAGTTTCTATTTCTTTTGTCTCAACTCAGAAGTTCACATAGGACCATATTAGAATTCTCAGAAATCCCCAAAGACATGCTAACTTGAATAATTCATAAAATATTTTTATTCTTAAAAGAGCAATATTGATACAGACTGGGACCTAGTTTTGCTCTTAAAATGTAACAAGTCCCAGAAAATGAAAATTGTAGAGAGGGATAAAAGAAAATTTTTGTTAGGCCATTTTTTTCCTATATAATAATATCACAATTAGCTCTCTCTGGTTCTAGCATTACCTTTAGTTACATAACAGAGTGGTTATGACTATGCAAAAGGAATTTTTTGCATATGCATATATTATACTGCAGCATATTAAATTTTATTCCACAGGGTGGAAAAGCTGGCAATTTGATGAATTATTACTTTATGATAATACCAGGTAATATTTCTCCCACCTCTCAGCCTCTCACCAGCCCAACATGATATATCTGATCTTTTAATCTGAAATGTAAAGAAATATGCAAGTAATATAAAACATGGATTAGAGAATGAAGAAGCAAATATATTACAAATCAAACATTCAGTTCTCTAGGAATAAATATAGCTATAGGATAAATATTAATTGAGGAGTTCAATTCAAACACATAATACATATATTATGTTCAAAGTAATAAAAATTTTATTTTAAAGAAATTAATCAGGGTTCATAGTGAAAAGTAGGTAAAGAGCTAATCAGATTATGAACTAAATAAATATTTCTCCTTGAGAAGGGCTTGATCTGATGGCACCAAACTATCAAGAAGACAAAAGAGTTGACTGGATTCCACATTAGAATCTATGGTCAAGTTGAAAGAACATACTCCTAGTCTAAACAAAATCTGAAAAGAACTAAAAGGTAAACAAGCCCTATTGTTGTAAGGGATTATAAAGGTCAACTAGTAAAATCTAAAATAAGGCCTAAAGGGAGGTGTCAGAGAATTATGGATTGGAAACTATTTATTTATTACAGTGTTTGATAGAGGGAGTGAAAGCAGGCTTTCAACAGAGATTTCACATAGGGTGAAATGAGAGAAAGTCTGAGTTCAGATCATGTCTTTAGTTTGCAAATTCATTACAAACTCATTCTTGATTAAAAAGTGAATCTTAATTTCTTCAAAAAAGCTCCCAGACCCTGGGCATGGTATTTAAGTCATTAAATATTTATGTTTTGAATTTTTGTGCACACTAAATCTGCAGAATTCCTTTTTAAGTACTTGTAAGATGAACTTTAAGCTATGTTCATTTTGTAGTCTTCAATAATCTTAGTTACTCTGTTTCTTGCATGACCTTTGTCCACCATGTTTCATTCTTAACTGTTCTAAGCTGCACATTCACATTGATTTGTAGACAAAGCATTGTCAGATGGAATCAATATATCATTCCTTTGGTATTGAGACTGGCTCTTGCTTAGTTTACTTTCATTTTTTTTAACAGATCAATAGTGCTAAACTGATGCATTACAAATTGGGGGTACAATTAGTATCTGTCTTTAGGCTAGTTAACATGGGACTACAGCTTGATAGGTAGAATCTAGTTAGAAAAACATCTTATAAAACTGTTAAATCTGTATTCAAGATTATTTCTAGAATATGAACATGAATATGAAATTTTAATTTCTTTGAAATGATGGTTTCCTTTTACATTTCTTAGTATTTACTTGGTATAAAGAGAATTTTTGTATTAGTTTCTTAACAAAATATAATATGAAATATAACATGTTTTCACTAAAACATCAGGAAAAGGGAATAGCTAGTTTAGAAAGAAGATAAATAGAGTAATGAATTCCAAGTTTAAGATACATAAATGTGTTGATTTTAAATGGATTTTGTTGTAAAATTAGTTTTACCCTGTTATCTATACCAAAGAGTATAAATTTAAAAATTTTGAACAATATTAAGAGTAAACTTTTTATACTTATTAAATTGCTTTGTTGCCCTCTTTATGTACTTCTTAGTTTTGTTATACAGTTCATCTCATAGTGACAAAAGACTATTGAGCCCATTTTCCTTCAATCTCATCAATATATTCATTAACAGGACTTCATCAATCTCATTGCACTAAGAAAATATTAAATCTTCCAAGCATGTTAAAATTGATTTCATGATTTGGAGATCAAGTATTCATTATTTGTCCATTTTTCCATTTTTTATGTGAGGACATTAAAAATAATAATACTCAGAATAAGTAGTCTTAAAATTAAAGGATATTCAGTGAAGTCATTATCTATGTAAAGGAATAAGGTATGCAATATATTCAATTTGACCCTTAATACCAAAAACACTGTTACATATTGATTGGCTCTTCTTTACCTATGATCCAGTAGCAAGACCTCATCAACTTTTCATTATACATGGTAATGGGAAACCAGTAGGACAGCAAATAATCCCTAAACCTTCTCTACAAAATATTCCAGCACATGGTTTGAGGGTTCAATAGCCTACTTTTGAAACTTAGTTATATTTAGTCACCATGAGTTGTGATAACAATAAAAATCTTATGGGTTTGTATGAGTTGAATGAGCTTATTTAATCAGCTAGCATATTAATAATTTGACTAGTTACAGAAGTGTTGTGTTATGAGATGGAAACTCAGCCCTCAACAGGAATATGTACTCCTTGTCTTTCCAGAGATTACACTATAGCGAGATTCACAAATTTTACATACTTATGTACTCATTTACTTAATTACAATTTTGATTGCAGCTGCACATGAGAAGTTGAGTCTTCCTTGCCCAGTCTGATCATTTTTGAAAGATTTCTATGAAGGATAAAACTTAAGTTCTACTGAAAAAGATTTCAGGGCTAGTATAGTCCCAGGATAAGGAAGCAGAAGCCTTCTTAACAACAGGAAAAACAAATTCAAAGATGGAAGAGTGGCATTTGGGAACAAGTGTAAAAGGCCAGAGAGAGCTCTATACAAGGATCATGCAGGGCTTCTGGTAATGTTAATGATGATGGAATTTTTCTGAAAAAGGCTAAGGAAAAGTTTCAAGTAGAAGAGCAATGTGATTAGTTGAAGAGTGACTTCAGGTGTCCCAAGTAACAAGCTATTTTATACTCCTAAGGAGAAATGTTACACTTTGATCAGGATGGTTGGCAGTGGGAGTAGAAAAAAGTAAATGGATTTACAATAATATTCGGCACAGGAAATATAGTGGATTTGGTGATTAGATAAAGGGGATAAGGGCAAGGGAAGGAACAAGATTGACAGAAGAATTAGTGGACTGAGAAATTTCATGGATGATGGATATATTTACTAAGGTAGACCCTGATGGATCAGTAGGATAAAAAGAACATGAAAGAGCAGAGTGGAAATGTATCTAAGCAGGTAATTGGATATACTGATCTGAAGCTCAGAAATTAGGTCCAGTAGAAAGTTATACATTTGAGTTATCAGTTTATAGAAGACACCTGAAGCCAAGAAATAAATGTGATTGTCTAGTGAGATAATACAGAAAAAAGAGGTTATGAACGATCTCAGCTATGTCTGGAGGAACTCAATCATTTAAAGATTAGATGGAGGAGGATTACATCTAAATCGAAGGAAGAGGAGTCAACAAAGAAAGAAGGAACATCCTCAGAGTGTAGTGCATGGAGAATGCTTTGCACCTTATCTGTTCCGTGGTAAACACTGCATACGATCGTCTTGCAGTTATACTGACAGCACAACAGAATAACATAATACAGAACAGTCTAGAAAAGCATAATATAGGATGGAAAACACCAGCTTATGTTTACCTCGACAACAAGCTAACAAACTATCTGTAATATCCCAATATTGAGAATTTCCTTTTCCGTCTCAAAAGGCCTATGATCCCCCTTTATCTCTCTCTAAGTTTTTTCCTTGTAGCATTGTCCCTTGCCAAAAACCACACCTTTTAACTTTCAACTCATTTCCATGGGTCTCATCCCAAGAGCCATATTGACCAGGAACTGGGATGTCCAGGCACTGTTGTTGGGAATAGTGTACTGAGAGAGAAGCAGAGAAGCACATGGGACTCAACCCTATGCCCAACTCCTTTATCACTAGCCCCCAGGAAAAGGCAGTGTCTCAAAATTAAGGCACATGTCTGCACTTCCCCAGTAGACTTGAAACAGAAGAAAGAATCCAGTCCCACTCCTTTATACCTAAAGCCTGTCCAACTACAGTCCTTTTCTCAGAGCTTGAAAATCATTTCCTGCCACATGAAGTTGTACCAGCTATCACTATCTGGAGGGGCAGGCTGATATGATGGGATATGAGGTACCATAAGCCGCTGGAGGTAGTAGGATGTATTCCTGATCAATCTCTAGAGCTGAAACACTTAGTGAACTTCCTCATAAGTTACTCTCCATTGTGAAAGACCTACCTAAGGGAAGGTCACTTCTTTCTCTGAAAAGTTTGGTTTTATGAACCAAGAGATCTATCTTACAATGACTTTAATTTGATACTGAGTTCTGAAAACAGCCATAGATAGCACACTAATGCATAAACATAGCATGTTTCAACAAAACTTTATTTACAAAATCAACAAGTGGACCAGATTTAGCCCAAAGACCATAATTTGCCAAACCTCAAATTATAATTCTATAAGTCCCTTCATGGATACAGCTAAATCAGGTTTTATAGACTGATGTGGAAGTAACTAAAAACCATATTTAATTTTGCCTCAATGAAAAACCATGTGCCACATCTCAAGCCATTGTTGACAAATGAATTTTGGGAACACAGTCTCATTCAAAATTCACTTTAATAATGCAGAATTTTTAATGAATCCTCTATGTAAAATGTTATTCTAAACTCCAATAAATATCACTGGTCTACCTTGAAGACACAAATGACTTTTGTTTTATAATCCTCTCTTTGAACTTATTCATATTCATCCTCTTTGTTAGCAAAGAAGAAAAGTCAAAAGAAATCCCCAAAATTTTATTCCAAATTGCTAATACAGTCAGAAACATATGGTATGTACACTGTAGAGTGCAGAAGGAATTGTTTTGCTTATTTTTACTGAATATTTATAGCTATATCAGTATCCAACATGTGCCTCTTAATCCTTATCCTTAGTTCCAGCACTTAAAAGTTCAAGGGCAACTACATACAATGAGCACCGGGCTTTTCACCATGGGCACATATATATCACTGTCAAGCAATAGAATTTTGTTACTGAATCTTCCATGGAAACCTCCTTATAGACTGATAGACTTGCCTGGAATCTGAAAAGACCTAAAAATAGCCTGTGAAATTTTAATGCTGGTCAACACTTTCTCTGGGTCTGGCAAGGATTGAAGTCAACCAGTCTGCTTCTTTTCGTAAGTGGAGCCAATTATAGATTCTTTACTACTTAACTCAACACACATTTACTGAACAGTTTGAGCCAAACATTGAGCTAGATGCTGGGAATGCAGGATAGGAATGAGACAGATTCTGCTTCAAGAGGGCTCAGAGTCTGATGAGGGAACCATTTCAGAAAGAACATGCATGTGGGGTCATCACTAAAAGCTGAAAAGAGAGGTTTCATTTAATAGAAATCATTACTTATTCAGATCTATTTTTGAACTGTAGGTGACTTGAACAATTAATCAAAAAACAATCTTATAGAGTACACAGAATGTTTAGCTTTTTGCTATTAGTATTTGTTCTACCATAAGTATTGGTTGAATGAATGGATTCTTATATCCTTTCTCTACTATAGATCTTCATAACTCCTTTACCAAAGCATAAACTTAAAATTTTCTTTAACTTCACCTTACTTCCATGTGCAATCAAGTCTCACTGAGTCTTTTGCAGATTTCCCCATATGCTACTGGCCTTCCCATTGTCAGTGTAATTGAGGGTAGCCTCACCTCTCACATAGGAAACTGTGTTTGCCAGAGCCAGCTTAGTCTGGATCACAAGAGACAATTTGCTAAATTTTCAGATATTTTGTGAGTCTCTTGTTGAATGGCATACATTTGTAAATGATATTGAAGCTGGGAATATTTTCAGTTGAAAAGGATATAATTTCTCTGTGGTTGAGAATTAGTGTAGCAGTAGATCACATATCAGATTTAATGGTAATAAATTAAGTGGGGAAAGAATAAACAGATGGGATACAATCCCAATTGGGAAATCGTGGTTGAAATGCAACCATAGATTGGCTAACGACATCAGAGTTTGACAAAATTAATGACAATATTATGGGATAATAAAGTAGGTACAGGAAATGCAGAAAAAAGAATAATATACATATCTATATCCATATATATTTGATTCTCTTCGAGCTGTTATAACAAAACACCTTACACTAGGTAACTTATAAACAACAGATACTTGTCCTTACAGTTCTGGAGATTGGGAACTCCAAGATCAAGTTGCTATCAGTGTCTAGTGACAACCCTCTTCCCTCATAGGAGGAATGTTCTAGTTGTGCCCTCATGGGGTAGAAAGGGCAGGGCAACCCTTTGGGGCCTCCTTCATGAAGACACTAATCCCATTCACAAGGGCACTGTCTATTCATCTCCTAGGACGCCCCACATCATAATCTAATAGTATCACCTTGAGGATTAAAATTTCAACATATGAATTTTGGAGTAAAATGAACATTCAGACTATAGCAATTTATTTTATTATTATTTATAAATGCTATGGTCCTTATCATTTATGTAAGTACATTTTTAATATTTTAATATATATGCTTTTTTTTAAATTTTGGAGAGCTGGTTTTTAAATACTGACCAGCACACCTCTGACTAGTAGCCACTCCCCTCTAAACCACGCCCATACAGACATCTAAGGGTCTTCTCATAGATATTTCAAGCTATATTATCTACCCCATAAGGCTTTTCACAAAACTTTCATTCCCAGGATTCCATAACATCTTTTTTCTTTTCTCACTTCCTTCCTTTCTTTTTGCAGATCTGAGAATTGAACCAGGGCCTCACCCATGCTAAGCAAGTACTCTACATGTAAGCAAGCTACATCCCTAGCCCTCCATAGCATCTTTGGGTAAACTTTCAACTCCTCTGATTTGTCTAGTCACCATTCAGCAAAATGTTCTCGGAGGCTCCAGTCTTAGCCTTTACTAATACTACTCCCCAGTCTGAGTTGCTCTGTCTTTCTTTCCATCTGCCAAGTTTTACTGGTCCCTCAAGAATCAGGTCAAGATTGAATTTGTGACCATCTCTTCGTAATTTATTGAGACCTGATAATGAACTGCCTTGGGTTTCTAGCTATCATCCCATTGCCTCTGCAATGTTTTATAGGTTGGGATTATATGAACCATGCTTGCCATTATCTCTTGTACTAATAGAGGTATTGAAACTAATCCTATGGTTAAAGCAAAGAGGAACAAGTCAAGCTCTCACTCTTGGGCTGTACCATGCTGATCCAAATACTCTCTCTCAAAATACCAAAATTGTCAGTAAGACCAATAGTGGGTCCCAGAATTAAGGGGCCATGAAATTGCTTCTTTGGTGAGGTTGTTTCAAGTCATAGGTAGGAAGAAGAGCAAAGAATAACAATATACAGGTAAAAACAACACACACAAATGGTATGCTTTTTGGTATAGAAGACTACAACTTTTGTTTTTCAATTTTCCAGGTCTGATTCTCATGAACTTCCTTTTCTGTGTTTAAATTTCATGAAAACATGGAAGCACCTTTACAATGATCTTGCTCTTACACAAGTGATTTTGATCTGTTTTTGATTAGTTGCAACCAAAAGACCTGTGGACCAAACAAAAATACAAAGTCCTTGGTTCTCTGTACTTCATTGGTTCCCCACAGGGACTAGCAGACTAAGATTTTGTTTATTGATTGATTGCATAAAGGGAGGATTTTCCATCAAGGTTAAGGAAGAAAGAAAATATCATTTTAAAACTTCAATACAAATCTGTGCTTTCTGACCAGTTGGGTATGAGTTAGGCTATAGCAATGACATAAAAATATGTGTCCAATAAGTCTGGAAAAATAAGTCAGGTGCTCCTACGGGAGGACAATAAAATGTAGCTCTTGCCTATTCCCAGAATCAGTGAATGAAAAAAAGATAACATGTAAGAGAGAGACTGGATTTGCTAACTTCCATTTTCTCACATTAAAGAATAGGCAGAGATACTTTTAAATTCATACTTGGGATATAAATAGCTACCTTGCTAATCATAAGATATAATTCTAAAATACTGGTTTGGAATGTTTTCAGATTATAGAAGTAAAGCATTTTCATAAGTAAAAATTTCTTAGGTGGTATAACTTTAGAGCAATATTAATTATTCATCTAGTTCCAGTCTAAAGTAAATCAAAATTCTATAGTATGACTCTGACTTTGTCTTCCACCAATAGGAGTTTTGATGCATAATACACTGTTCTCCCAAGGTTAATATGAAAATATTCACTTTAAAACTTCTTGATGTTGTGCATATATGCATTATGCAATATAATTCCATTGTGCAATAGACCAAATGACTACAAAGTACAAGTATTTCTTGTAATATAACTTTGTTTAGCCATAGCAAAACCATAAAAATAAATTAAAAGATGAAAAATAAGCATTATTCTGAGAACATCCAAAGGCAACAATACACTAAAATAGTACGTAATCCTTGATAGGAAAGAAACATAAAGTATTTCCATTGTTATGTATTACAGATCAAATAACTTTCCTGTGTGTGTAATCCTGGGGATTAAACCCAGGGCCTTGTGCATGAAAGGCAAGCACTCTACCAACTGAGCTATATACCCCATCCCCAAATGATTTTTGTACTTCATTGCTGTTAAATTTCAGTACCAAGCGAAAATCACGTAATTCCTTTATTCTAAGGGGAAAAGACACTCTCTTCTTCTAAATTAATGGGAATAAGGTACCTGTCTGTACCTGGGTAAATGAAAATGATGAAAATTTTCAATAATAGTACTAAAGGCGCCTATGTTTCAAAGTTCTGTTGCAATGATTTTTATTAAAAAGGTAACATTTGTCTTGTTGTGCTTTCTTAGTAAGTCACAATATTTTTCAGTTCCTGGAATGAGATATCACAGTAAGAATTCAATGATAAGATGAATGCCACTTTTTTAATAATACAAAAAAAAAAAAAGACCAGCTCAGCTCAACTCTGGGAAAAGAAATGACTAATGGTTGCCTGTAAAAAATAGAATGTAAAATTAATCTTTTTATATCAAGGATCAATGCAAGCTGAATAGTCAAAATTCTTTCTCCTTATTAACCATATCTTTAATGATTTATTGCATTCTTTATTGATAGTTAAATTATTCTAGGGAGGTAATTAGCAATCTTTGCAAACACAATGAAGCTGACTAAATGATTCAGGTGAGATGAATCAGCAGTGTAGCAGGTGCAGAAACTGCAAGCATTGCAGTTGGGAAAATTACATTTTATGAATTAACTACTTGCTGTTATTTCCCTTCTCCTTCCTTCTCTGCCAGTGGGAGTTAGCAGACCATTCACTCCAGGAAATAGCTAGAATTTCTTTCCTCTGGGATTGGACTCTTTTATCTACAGAACCATTCATCCCAACCAACATACAGTGATGGCCCTACAGAATTCTGATGCAAAGAAGTTCAGGTCTTCACTCTATCACTCAGGAGCTTTGTGAGATTAAACAAATTATTTAAGGTTATCTCAATTTCTCCATTTATAAAAGAGACAATGACAACTGTACCCATTTTAGGAGTATTGTTAGAATTAAATTAATTATATCGAATACTTAGAACACTGCTTAGCAAGTCCTAAATAAAACATATGTTAGCCATTTATCATTAAACTGGCCCTGTAATTTCAGTAGCCAGCATTTTATAGTCTGGCAATGCTTATAACAGAAGTTGCAGTGTCTAATCTCAAATCCAGAGGTCTGAACACTAACTTCATCCATGTTCCAAAGCCCCCAAACATGTACAAATTGGTTCCCCATATTCCACACACTCCACATGCCCTCTCCAGTAATTTAGGACACATCCCATGTAGCAGTGCCATTTCTAGAGTTTTTGGCTCAGTGTTAAAATGTGAAGTTCACTGTTAGCAAATAATTTATAAGTATGACTCTTATGTGAGAAAATTAAAGTTCACATTTATTCAATGCAAATCCTTACCCTAACATGAACTTTGGAAACTGTGTTAATCATACTCATATTTTTTGAGTTTCTTTTTGCATTAATAGATAGCATTGTTGGGAAGATTAATAAACTGAATTAGCCAATTAGTTCAATTTCAAGAGGTGATTTGAATACAGCTTTCTTTGGACAAGCAAATATCTCTCTTTCATGTCGTCCCTCACTTTCTCACTGTTTCTTTTTCTTCATTTCCTTTCTGTCCAAATGCAATTGCTCACTCTTTTTACTCCATAGGCTTTGTGTGTGTGTGTGTGTGTGTGTGTGTGTGTGCGTGTGTGTGCGTGATTGTGTGTGTATATGTATACCTTACATCTGAAATATATATATATATCTATAAATGTATATATATATATATGCACATCATACACACCACATTCAAACAGGGTTTTTACTCTAATGATAAAAGAGGGAATTTTTATAACTTAAATCATTTTTATTTTCACATTTTTCAAATCCATATCTTTCACCTAAATCTTACCCCTGTTTTCTTTTTTTTTTTTTTTTTATTTTCATAGTTTTAATTTACAAGAATATGTAATTAAATTACAGAAATGCAATAACAAGTAAGCAGACATAAATTGGTTTGGAACAAGCCTGACTTTCAGAGAGCTTCTCCACCTCCTTGGTCTGTGTTGTCTTCCCTATCTCTAAATCCCCAGATTATGTCATTTCCTCTTGAATATCTAATCACCTTTTCAAGTACGATAAGGTCAGAACAGGTTTCATTTCCCCCATCCAAACTGATGCCCCCACCAGTATTCCCCATGTTCAGTGAGTGACATCTCTATTCCTCCAGGTGCTCACATTGTGATAATCTAGAAGTCATTCTAAAACTTTCCTTTTCCTCCATGTTCAATCTATCATGAATCTTGATACCCTTAGCTCCAAAACATACCCCAAATCTGTTCATTTCCACCCTCATTGTAGCAAATGTGATGCAGCCACTACAGCCTGCTGCCTTTCTTCCTCTGCCATGATGTGTTTTCTGCATTATCATTAGAAGGATCTCTTAAAAACCAGTGAAATCCCTCTCCTCCTTTAGGTTCTCCAGTTACTTTTTATTGTTCATAGAACAAATTTCAAATTCTTCATAGTAGCCTATGTGGCCCTACTCGATCTGCCAAGCTGCTTTACCCCTGTTTTCTAAACACTATGAAACATCTCAATTTGAATGATAATCAGACACCTCAAGTTCAGCATACAAAGCTGGACTCTCATTCTGTCTGCACAAATCTGCTCACCATGAGGTCCCTATCTCTATTAATGATTCCTCTATTCATCCTTGGAAATCCATAAGCTCTCCTGGATCTCTTTCCCTCAAATCACAAAGCCAGCCCGTCAAGCTCTTACAACTCTTACAAGTACTTCCAGAATTTTCTTTCTTCACTTCATTTCTACTTTGGTTTTTTGTTGTTGTTGTTGTTGTTGTTCGTTTTTTGGGTTTTTTTTTTAATCTTTAATGTCTCCCAAAGGCCATGGGTGAAGGTTTGGTTACCAACCTGAAGCATTATTGAACATGGTGAAATATTTGACCTGAAGAACTATGTGGAGGAAATTTGGATTGATGGTGGTGTGTCCTTTAAGGGATTATTGGGATCCCAGTCCCTTTCCTGCTCACTGGCCTGCCCCCCGCTCCCTCACCTCTCTGTTTCTCTGATGGTCACCATGAATTGAGCAGCTTTGCTTTCATTTTAGGTCTCAGTTTATATGTGAAAAAAAAAAAAATCTCTGGCTACTTTCCCCAATATAGGACATCCTCCTAAATTATGCCTTCCCCAAATGTCTGTTTATTTTTCTCAAAATACTTTAAATAATTTCTAATGAACTTATTTGTCCTTTTATGAACTATCTCCCCACTAATAAAAGCTCCATAATAGCAAAGACCATACCTATTTTTTGGCCATTGCATCATTAATAAGTAACACATTCCTAGGCACATAGAAAACACTCAAAAAAGTGGCTGTTAAATAAAAAATGATTTAATAAGGTAATGTTTACCAATTTGACCCTCACTCAAGTATTCGTCATGGGTAACAATTTAACATATATGTGTGTCGGTATATATACATACATATACTTGTGGACATATGTGTATATACACAGAATTTTAAAAGGTTGTGCCCTGAATCATACTGATAATTATATCTTGTGTTCCAAGTCACAATAATTGGAAGGGGATACCTGTGGTGGCTTTCTGTAGGAGAATGTTAGAGTCAAGGTGTAATACACATAGGAAACAATACATTTAGTTATAAATATTATGCTGTGCTGTGTGGGGAACAGGAACTCTTAATACATTACAAAGGGTCGTTTATCTCTACTAATTCCCTTATAACATCCTTTCTTATGACGTCACACACCAACACACACACACACACAATGTTCATATATAAAAGAGAACTAAGTTATGTGACTAAACTTCCTCAGAGGGTGTGTGTGGTCCTGGGGATTGAACCCAGGGACACTTTACCACTGAGCTATATTCCCAGCCCTTTTTATTTTTTACTTTGACACAGGGTTTCACTAAGTTTTTGAGGGCCTTCAGTAATCTCAGTGATTTGGAAGCTGAGACAGAGTGATTCCAAGTTCAAGCATGGCCGCAGTATTTTTTTTATTGATTAAAAATAATTTGAGGGTTTAAAAAAGGAAAAGAATGAAAAAACATTTACATTATCAAATGTGGAAATCCAGCTGTTTTAGTCAATTAGAAATATATGTGTAAAACGTGTAAAAATATGTGTAAAACAAGTTTTGAAATTTGAGAATATACTAAATTTGGAATACTATTCTAACTTGTAGCATACTTTTATAAGCTGTTTATTTTGCAACCTAGAGAAAACAGTCTCTGAAATGTCACATATACAGAATCTTATATCAAAATTAGAAAGCCCAAATATATATCCCATAGTCCCATGACTAAAGCCACATACTTTGTAAAGACCTACAAACAGCCATTGACTGATTTAATATTCTCTTGTTTTTCTCTTCTCTAACATTTCATGCTTTTCTCCCATAATATCATCTCATTCATCCCATTTCCTCTGCCTGCCCAAATGCTGCCTGTCCTTCAAGATCCAATTTACATTCAATTCTTCTACAAAACCTTCTCTGATCTTCATTGCTTAAATTTTTGCTGGAGTTACTATTTCTTTGAGTGAATATCTATGGTAATTATTATCTACATAATTTTAGATGACTTTTAATATTTTACTTTTGCTATCCCAGCTGTAACTCAACTCTTAAAAAGCAATGAGGAACTACTTTTCTAAACCTGTTTTTCTCATTTGTAAAATGAGGTAATAGAAGGAAAGAATCTCTAAGATATCTCCCAGTTCAAAAATAAAATGTTACTGAATTAACACATTCACATATACATTTAGCACTTATTTAGCTCTTATTATACGACAATCACATTAATAAGTTCTGTAGATACAAATATGTTATGATGTGTACTCTCAAGAACATGAAGAAGTTATGACACTAACCTTGGGGGATTATTTTTCAAAATTCGCTAGGTGGGATTAGGGGTATGTGAAATCATACACTATAGGATGTCCACACACTGAAGGATTTTAAATGTGAAACAAGTATAACCAGCAATGCTGTGCCTCACTCTTCCTGTAAATATTTTTTAAAAAATATTGAGAACATATAGGGCTTCAGCTGAGATGGTATAGATGAAAAGTAAATTCTCACTCAATAGGAAATTTCACACTCAATAGGAAATAGGATTCCAGGAAGGACCAAGAAGAACAGAGAGCTGGAATCGAAGAAGTGCAGTTTAAATCTAACCTTTAATTTATTAAAACTGTAGGTTAGATTTAAAATGATTTTAATTTATTAAAACTGTAGGTTAGATTTAAAATGTTGAAAACTGACAATACATTTTAACCTATTACATCCCTAATTATTGTTTATTTTTAATTTTTACTTACCTACACTATTGGTGGTTTTGTATTTCATATGTATCTCTTGATTTTGAAATTATTTGTAAAGGTCATGTCAGCAGATGTCCATTTCTAATATTAGAATGTCCCTGAATTGAATAGAGAAGCTACTCAATAAATATACAAATAATAAGATATGATATGTCACTTAGAGTTTTAAAGATATTTGATCTGAACAGTATCTTAGGGACTAAATAATATGATTTTTAAAAAATGTTGCTTCATATGCTGGTTAAAAGCATATTGTTATTTACATAACTACTATATATTTTGGTGATTTTTGCCTAATAAGTAGTGAGAGGAAAAACAATAGCTATTTATATCAGCACAGCATTGTATTGCATCTGATCCCAAGAAATCTGCTTTTTTAATCACTTAACATCTAGACTGTAACAACTCTGACTGCCACAGAGAATATACTTACACTATGTATAGGGCAATTGGGAATTGGTAAATAATGAAAAATAGTAATTTACATAAAAGACCAAATGATTGCCTTCCAGTGGCATATCATGTCTCTAAAAGTGAGCAAAGCGTTTTATTCAAAGGGTACTTGAGTATTCAAAAAAGGAAGGTACATTATTTTCTAAGCCTTCAACACTTTTAGAAAAAGTCATATAATTATATAATCAGATGCTGACAAATCCAGGAAAAATAGGTGCAAATCACTGTGAGGGTCCAGGCCATGCTGCATGCATAAGCAGCAAATTTAGAGCAATTCAACTAGGGGACACCAAATAATTGTTAAAACAAAGCAAAACAAAACAAAACAAAACAAAAACAAAAAAACACATTAGTTGTGCTTCACAGGAAAATATTAAGATGATCATTTTTAAATCCATGCTTGAAATGCAGTTCTCTTTAAATAATTCTGTGGTTCAATATGATGGAGCTAACTCTAAATTTATAAATAGCAGTGTAGGAACAGATTGATTCCAGAGTCATACATATATCTCAAGAGGACAAGGCAGAGGCATTTTTAAAAATGCACTGAACGTCCATCATTTGCAACAGTTTGTGCCAAGAGCAATATGGAATGCAAAGATAACCATTACACAATCCCCTGGTAAGGTAGAAAGTTACATATTAGCTATAAACATCTTCTTAGTCTTCAAGTCCATTTCTGGGAAAGATTCTCTTGTCATCAAAAGACATGGTGGGCATAGTATGGAGAAAGTTGTACAATGTGAAAGGACTCACTAATCCTTTATCTTGTTATACACCAAATTGATTTCACCTTCAGGTACCAGCACCATTAAAACCTCCTAGGCCATTCATGCAGCTAGACTGACACTGCAATTAGGTAAATGGCTTCTTAACTTTTTGACTAATCTGCCGATGCTGGCATTTTCTATGGTGCTGCCTCAGCATTCAAAATTGCCAGAAGAGTATAAAGCAAAGTGCCCATTAAATGCAAGAATACAAATCAGCACATGAATCTAATTTTTTATGATATTATTTCTAATTCATTTGAATGAATTTTGATGAACTCCAAATTAGGGGAGTCAAAATTAATAATATAGCATGTTAAAGGATATAACATCTTTGAACAGCACATCTTGTTTTTAAAACTTAAAATTATTTAAGGTTTACATATTTCATTTGCTTATTATAATAAAATTTTACTAAAAATAAGAAAATCAATGGATTATTGTTAAGTCCCAAGTATTCTCTTTTGTTTTCCTTTTTCCATCTACTTTCCATTTTCATATTTTATCTGCTTTAATTAACTTACATCTATAGGGGTTTTAACAGTATTGTGCTCACTGAAGGTGTTTACTAGTTCAGGAATTTTGTTGATTGAAAGCTCTGAGGTCCAATTTAAAAAATGCATAAACAGAGCATTTTCCAGAAATTATTAAACAAATTTTATGGACTTTTAAAATTTACTCTATGGTATTAGGTAGTCTAAATCTTATAAAGAAGTTATCCCCTATCATTATGGAAATATTCTTACATATAAATTCATTGCATTACTGTCAGTTGAACATTACTGAGAGCATTATATTGAGTATTTCAAATGAGAAAAAAAAGATGCTATACAGGGTCAGATTGTGATGAAACAAGATGACCATAGAAATGAAATTTCTCTGGATGCTTGCCATGATATAGACATCCTTGAGATGAATAATCATATAAAACTTGAATATGTCAAACTCTTTTTAAAACAGACAATGCTAAATATTTACACAAAACAGAACTCCCATGATAACATTTGCAGACATATCTCATCCATAAAATAATTCTATTTTACTGTTAACCAAAGTATAAAACAGTTAAAGATCATGGCCAAGGGAAAATTATGGTGGAGACCAGCCGGCTTTCACCACTAACATCATTTTCCAATTTTACTTTTCAATGTGATCTTTTCCTTTCATGTTACTCTGTCTTGTGTTATAGACAGTTTTAAAGAATTCCAGGGAGACTGAGATGGGAAAAGGGATAAGTCAAAAACTGTTTAGGAGTTTGACATATAATTAGTAGGATTGGGAACATACATAATCACATACTAAAGGCAAATTGTCAATGCAGAAAAAATGTGCCTAAATATGCTCATTTTAGAAAGTACAACAGTGAAGCTACTATGAAAAAAAAATATTCTAGAATGTCTTATATTTCCAAATGTTAACTCTCCAAGCTACCCCCACCCTTCCTTTTAGAATGGCACTTCTAAATCCATGGAGTCTGATAACCTGAAAGGAACTTTAGGCACTATAGGAGTTAACTAACAGCACATATTTTCTGAATATCTGACCAGTTTGATTTATTTTTTTAAAACTGAATCAGAGTGACAGACAACACATTTGGTAAGGCTTCAATCCTGTCTGTTTGGCTGAAATCATTAGAGGAGCAGGTGGCTTTCATTCTGTTGGACGTCTCCCAGTTGTACAGCTGCTAAATGGGAAGTAAAGAGAGCAGCCACTCCCAGAAGGATGGATGCCCAGGAAATTTGGCCCAATTGGTAGAGCCAAACCCATGAAATGTGAAGGTTTCTCTCTGAATAGTAAGAGATTGCATGTTATCTGCTTTAATTCATTATTTTATGAGACATGAGCATACATACCACATAGATAGACATTTTCAGGCCTACTAAAAAGAATTCATTAATAGATGATTACTTTCTCCAACATTTTTGATTACCCAAAAGTAGCTTGTAAAATAGATACCTTAAATATTTACTTAAAAGAAAACTTTTTGGAATCAAAACTTAGGGAATCATTGCAGAAAGACTGCTCTCATTGTCTCATTGTATGACCCTCTCTACCATCTTACTAAAAAAGTTTTTAAAAAGTAAAAAATTAAGCAATTTTGAAACAGCTTTTTAGAAATGCTGTTAATACTCATTTCATATGCTTGTTATAAAGAATGATCTCATATATATCTTTAAAATGAAGATTCCCTCCCCCTGTTCCCTGATACTCATATTCAGAAGGTATAAAGATGTACACAGTAATCTTGATTTTAAACTATTCAACTAACCCTGTTTTCAGGAACAAAGTCATACTTGAGAAATATTAGCCTTACAAGGTGACTCAAGAACTTCAGGATCTTCTAGCATAGAAATAAAGTCATTTCAGAGAAGTTCATGTGCTTTCATTTGCTTTTTAACAAAAGTCCATCATTTATATGGGCATTTCATATTAAATTCTACTTCATAAGAAAAAGCACTCAATACCAAACACTAGGGTTTCAAAGCTGCATGTACTCTAGCTTTTATTTTTATCATCACAGTAAATAGCCACATAACATTTTTATATAGTGTTTTGCTGGCAATAGCAGAAGCAGAAAGTACTAAAAATTAAGTTGCTTATAATTCATACAGTTCCATTTCCTTTGTGTGGTACTATTCTATCATTTTCATATTTATGCCTATTTTTTCAATTTTATAGTAATATGTGGTCTCATGTTCAATTGATTATTCTCTGCTTATCACATAAAATATTTCAGATACCATCATTAATTAACCTCCTTAAGCCTCCGTTTTCTTATCTCTACCAAGAACATTCTAGTACTACCATTAAAGTGAGTATTAAATGAGGCATATATGTGTAACACTTATCTGTGTACAATACATGATAGGTATTATTAATAATACTTATTATTATTCTATCAGGTTAGTGTATCTCTGTAAGGTGACAAAATATGATTTAAGATTTTCTATAGTAGGATATTAGTGAAAGCACACACAAGAGTTTATATTGTCTTTGAAGAACTTTACAGTACCTACTTACTTCTCTCTTTGAAAAAAATAAAAACAATGAATAGAAATTACAATTTTTCAAGAGTAGACACAGGAAGGTTTCTCCTCAGAGCACCCAGAAGGAACCAAATCTTAATATTAGACTTCTAGTCTCCTGAACAGAAAGAGAATAGGTTTCTGCCACTGGCCCCCCATGTTACGCTATTTTTATAAAACCCTAGCACACCTAACAAACCAGTTATTTCTTTCTTCCAACTGTCTTTTGTGTACCTGTGAACAGTTCTTCCTTCATCACTCTTGGTATGTGTGCAGGCCAATCTGAGTGGGCTTTGTTGATTTCTTAAACTTTTTCCTTTCTGCTTCCATAACTGGACCAAACTAGTTCATAATACTTCTTAAAAGTTTTATAACAAAAGGTATTACATTTTTTTCTCATTCTGGTGTGCAAATATCTCTCTCCAGAATATTACCAGTTCTCGAAAGGCAGATTGGGCCTTTCTCTTCTATACCTCTTAACTCCTAGTAAAATGGGAAATTTGCATAGAAGTATCCAGAATATGAATGTGTGAACCACAATATTTTTTTTCACATCACTTAAAGAGATTTTGTTTCAGATAATACTTGGAATTGTGAAAATAATACCTGTTCCACATTCCACACTAGACACAGCTAGTATCACTTTGAAGAGAATCAAGAATCACCAAAAGGGTTGTTGTGACAACCCTTCTTCATGTTATCTGTCTCAAGAGAGAAAATCTTACAAGGACGTTGCTTTTGTTGAACAACTAATATTGTATCAAGAAAGATTAATTTGAAAAAAAAAAAAAAACCGAGGTAGCAAGAAGGCTTAATTATTAGTTCATATTACTTATTCATTCCTCTATCTTTTCTATTGCCAAGAGACTTAAAGCAAATAATAAATTCATTTAATAAAAAGAATTAAAGAGAAAATTGTAAATACATTAGCAATAAAAGCAAATAATGTATTTGCCATGATTATGGATTACATTTAGCTGTAGGTTTCTAAGAAAAAAGCATTGAATTAAGTATATGCTATTTCACAATATAAAATAATGAATTCATATGATAATCTACCTATTGATAAATTTTTTGAGCATGAGCAAACTATGATAGTGTAATCAGAAAACAAATAAATATGGTTCTTTAATTCATTTGAGAATGATTTTGCTATTTTTTAAAGATTTACAATTTTTGAATTTATAGACGACAGAGGCACAAATCAGTGTAGCCTTTGTGGAGTGTTCAAATAAGCTTTCAATTCTGTCATTTTAAATGATCTTGGTGTATAACTAATGATGAAATGAGAGCTTGATACATGTGTTATGTATGTTATATCAATGTTTGTAGAAATTTTAAAACTATAATCCCAAAATATTTTCCACTGGGCATATAACCTATGTAAGAAAGGGATATCTTCAATTAGATTATTCTTTGTCTTTATGGCATTTTTATTTATTACCTTCTTTTAACCATATCTCTGGGTTTTATTTTTCCTTTATCAAGATATAGACCAAATATGGACATATAATAACAAGGAAGATAATAAATTACTTCTGGTAAACATTGTAATTTACCAAAAATTAGTTCAAACAAAGCTGTGGGTACCCTACACTAAAATATTGAGAATCTCTGATTTTGCTAGTTATTTAATGAATTTCTTCTTTAGAAGTCAATGTCCCTTTCATTCTACCTGCTGCTAATTTTCCTTTTTGTTGTATTCAAATGGCAAATTCAATGTCCATTAAAAGAAAGAAGTAAAAAACAAATCCCAGATTTTCTAGCTCCTTGAAATTGCCTGACACTCAGCATCAACATAGTGAACTCATTATGTTTGATTTCCTCCTGGCCAAAATTGCTTATCCTGAGCATCCTGTATTTTGACAAATGACATTAAAGTTCCCAAACAGAAACCTCAATAGTTTTTGCCACATTTTCTCATTCTTTGCAAAGCAGTGTCAAAACCCTGGTTTTTCTCCCTTAAAAAATTAGGACCCACCACTTCCAATATCTATCACCTCTGTCACTTCTTATATTTGTCACTATTACTGCAGAGGACACCTAATGGTTTATGACCTTCAATTCTGACTAGTCTCTATTCCACATAGGTACCAGATTTATCTTTCTAAAATACAGTCATAATTATGGCACCCTTTATGTTTATAGAATAATGTCCACACTCCTTAGAATAGTTTTCATTATGTATTATTCTTATCTACCTACCCAGGCTTAGCTCCTGCTTCTCCTTTTGGTTCAATTATCTTTGAATCTTTTAACTTTGCTTCCTTATACCTCTCCAGCAAAGTTGAACATTTGCTTCTCAGTTATCCTATAACACTGTTTGTTTCTCTTTATCAGCACTTACAAACATCTGACACTAATTACAGTAATGGTGAACACATGCCTGGATCATTACTGGATGACCCTCATACTAAACATCCCTTCCTGTTGTCAGGCCATAGAGTGAGTGGAAATTCTTGAATTTTATCTAGAAAATATGGTCATGATACTTCTGGGCTTGTCCCACCAGACAGGGAGCTCTCTGAAGGTAGGGATGGGGTCTTAAAAATCTTCACGAGCACTCAATGCTCTGTTGTGTAATGAAACCAACCCAGAAAAGGAATTATCTATACAAGTTGACTATAAAAGGAGCCATATGTAATAGATTATCCAAGATCTCAATGCCATCTGGAAATCTGTTCTCTTTCAACAGTTATTGTTCTTCTACTAAACAATGTAAGCTCCCATTTTTTTCAGGAATAAATGTAAAAAAATGAATGTACTGTGAATTAGAAACTATGAAGACCAAAGCTACATAATTAACCACCCTAAGGCCTACTGAAGGGTCAGGAAATATGAGCAATAAGAACTGATTATTATGATTGCTTGTGGCCTCTTATCTACTTTCACTCTTGACACTGCATCATTTGTCTCTGAGCCTAGATTAGAAGATCAGAGCAACTTCCCCACCTAGGCCTAGTTTCCTTCCTCTTTTGCCTACTCAGACTTGACTTTAGCAATCTCCCCCTTTCTATATTATCTCATCAACTTTTCCTTCTTAGCTATATGATTTCCAAAATCAATGGACATGCCTCTATGTATCCTATGTTAAAAACAAACTAAAACAAAAACCTCTATTGTCCCCACATTCCTCTATAGATACTCCCTATTTCCTTCTCTACACTGCAAGAAACTAAGAATGACATAATTACTTACTGTCTCTAATTTCTTCTCTCTATTCTCTCTTGAGCCTCTTGCAATAAAAACTTTCCCCCTTCTACTCCTGCAAAATTGCTTTAATAATGGTGACCTATCATCTTCACATCACTATTTCCAATGGTCAGTTCTTATTGCTCATATTTCCTGACCCTTCAGTAGGATGTGACAGAGTGGAACGTTATCTCTCTCTTTAAATATTTATTTCCCTTGACCTGCAGGATAACACACTCATTCCATTTTCTGCCTACTATCCAACAGTGCTTTTTACAGTCTCCTTTGCTAGGTTCTCTTCATCCACTCAACCTTTAAAAATGAAGTAGTCAAGTTCAGCATTGATAATTCTATGCTCACAAACTCTATTTGTAGTTTTATTAGTTCTCACAGCTTTAATTACTTCATGTATACTAAGATTCCAAATTTATATGTCCATCCCAGACTGCTTCCTAGGACTCATCCATTCAACTAGCTACTTGACATCTCCATTTTTAGAGGTCAAAAAGACCTGTCACATAAAATGCTCACATCTCATAGTCTTTAAATAAAGGACAATTCTGTCCTTGGAGTCATACAAAACACTAGGGTCATCTGTGATTCCTGTCCTTTTCACATAAAATGATCTAATCTTGATAATACTCATTTCATTTCCAGGTTCTAATCACTGCTCACTATCAGCACTTTTTCTCCCTGGTTGGTTGTCACCTAGGTCATGGCAATTGATCTCCCTTTTCCAGATGTTGCTGCCATTTGGAAATTTCTCATCCAAACACCAAGAACATTTTACTAAGATAGGTCATATAGGTCATCTCCTTTAAATCCTTTCAATGGATTCCCCTCTCACTTAGCACAAAAAACCAAAGCCCCAGAGGAACTTCTTGAAGACGCCTCTGTTCTCTACTCTCACTTGACCTCATCCTACCCAGCCTGCTCCATCATCACTGAGGGACTCCATTTACATCTACCTCCTTTCTCTCCCTAATTAGAGTTCTCTGTATTTCCCTCTTCCTAGAACATTCTTTGCCCCTACCCCAATTCTAGCATATGTAATTGATTTTTTGTTGTTTCTTGCTTTATTCCTCATGGGGCTTCAATTAAAACTCACCTTCTCCAGGAGACCTTCCCAGGCCTCTGCGTTTAAAATTGCAACCCCTAGCTGACCACACACACACATACTTCTTTTTTCCTCATTCATGTTTTTCTCTTGACACATCTTATTACCTTAAACAATAATTTTTCTTTATTTGCCTCATTTATGGTTTACCTCCAGTACTCGGAAGGAAGCTCCATGGAGATATTTTGGTCTCTTTTGTTCCCTTCTGAACCTCCAGAGCCCAGAAAAGTGCTGGGCTCAAAGTCTGCATTCAATTGATTTTTTTTTTAATTAAATGAATAGAGTTGAGAGAATTCATTGCACTGACTCATCCCAAATGCCAGGCAGCAATAGCTAGGGTGGGAAAGGAACATACTCACTAGCCCAGTGCCCCAGGGCAGAGCCTAACTATCAGTATAAAACAGGATTTGTGGGGCTGGTTTGGAGTAAGCAGAAAGTCCCCAGGAAATGAACTAGAAAAGCATTTTTAGGATCAGTCCTGGCAGGCTGGGGCTCTGAAGGGCTTTGTAAAGATTTTTAGATCTTTAACCCAGAGAACCCTGGACTTGGCAGCTCAAAGATTGCCTGCAGCTTGGGTGTTCCAAGAACAAACACTTCTTGATCCAGTTCCCACTCTTACCACTTACTGGGAGCTGGGAAGCAGCAGAAAGGTAAGGTAGTTGTAGAGCAGCACAACTAGAGTTCTTTTCTTCAGTGTCTGGTTTGGCACACCTTGGGAAAGGAGGGTCTAGAGTCTTCCATTTTAGCAAAATTCCAGCATAGAGCTATAGCTCTTATGGTATCTGTCTTTATGGCATGAGTCATAACTACACTGGCTTAGAGCTCAGCAACTCTATACCTCTGAACTAGTTTTCCAGCATGTTAAGTTACCAGGGAGCCTTTGGTCACCAGTCTCCAGATACAATCTAGGTGTGAGTGATAGTGATTATTTGGTCCTTTTGTCAGGGATCTGACCTGCTGACTTCACTTTCTGTGAGCATAACCTAGAAGTACTTTCAAGAACCGCCTGAAATTTAACCAGTCAGAATTCCAAGTGAGGTAAAAAACTTTCCACTTCTAAACAGGAAACATACCTGGGAAATAAAGAGGTTATCAGTCACCTACATATTAATGACCTATAGGTTGTTTTCCTAATAGTCAACTAAAACTGAATAAGAAAAATAATCTTAGAAATAGGTAATTTAAATATTAACATATCCACTAAAATCTTTGATATATAGGGACAGATTCAACTGATTGATGTATTAACCCACTTATCTGTTATGTCTTAAGCTATTTTTTGACAGCAGGGATTGAACCCAAGGGTGCTTAACCACTAAGCCATATCCATAGTTCTTTTTAGTTTTTATTTTGAGAGAAAGTTGCTTAGGATCTCACTAAGTTCCTGAAGCTGGCTTTGAACTTGTGATCCTCCTGCCTCAGCTTCCTGAGTTACTGGAATTACAGGCATGTGTCATCATGCCTGGCTATGTTTTAAGAATTTTTGGAGAATTCTTTCTTTGATATTAATTCAAAACCAATTTTGATACCAGTACATACTTATACTTAATTTTGTCAGGCAGCTACCATTTCTAAGAGTGCATATAAATTTGTTACTGCAAGCAATATACTGATCACAAAGAAGATAGTTCAATTAAAGAAGTGAAAATTAGCAGATATAAATTTAATTGCATAGTTTCCAGTTTATTTTCTGTGCTATTCTCAATGTGAACATCTCTAAACTTTGATTTAATTTTTTGTACAGAAACACTCTGAGGTCAAAATTAGTGCATGTGTGTGAATGCATATTATACATTATTCACTTTTATCCTTCCCTTGGCCTGATAATTGGAAATATTAGCTGGAAACACATTGCAGTTGGGCTGTATAGCTTCATCAGAATCCATTGAGCTGCCAGAACATTTTTAATGCTATTTGAAACCGTTAATGACAAAGAATCATTTGCTACCCATGGTCCAGTCCTTCTCCAGTGAAAATTACTGGTCATGAATCTGGTGAACATTTACAGGAATCTGCAAATGAAACAGCTAAATCCTTGATGACAGGGAGCCTCATAAAGGCGGCTCATTTATTCTCAAGGGGCACTCATCCCTGCCACTGGGATCAATAGAAAATCTCATTTGATATATTCTTAAATGCCATGGTGCAAATGCTCTCTTTGCAATTTTGCAGAAGAAAAGCCCCACTCCTGTTTTAAGAAATTGACATCAAATTCAGTAAATAAACATAAACAATGCTACCCTGAGTTTTCTTTAGTCTTTAAGTCTGTAGAATAAAAATGAGTTTTCTCTTATTAAGAGGAAAAAGGAATATTCAGAAAGCTGAAGATTTTGAAATTGGCTATTAGATAATAATTTCTGATTTGGCCACATATCTTTCAATGTAAATGATAATTACTCCAGGTTCGCAACTTGCTACACTGTGGTTGCTCTGCAGTCTTCACAGGTTTACTTCACAGAAATGATTTTAATCC
This sequence comes from Glaucomys volans, assembly GCA_020662805.1. Lineage (NCBI taxonomy): Eukaryota > Metazoa > Chordata > Mammalia > Rodentia > Sciuridae > Glaucomys > Glaucomys volans. Next base: position 489,557 of record JAJEJO010000653.1, read on the forward strand.
TAATGTAAGTTACTTTATAATATGTATCTATATATACAGGAGATGCTACCATAAGAACTTGTCTGAAAAGAAAAGATTAATTCAGTATAGGCTACAGGGAAGTTAAAATTCTGTTAGTAATTGGGAAAACATTTAAAAACTCAAATTTATAATGATAGGACTTTTAGCCTGGAATCTGACAGGATATTTTACAGATGAAATTTTACTTCTATAAGTTCCCTCCATTATGAATGCCATAACAATTAAACTAGCAATGTGCTGTTTAATTAATATGGGGGGTTGTCAAATCTAAAATCTTAACTCCCTAATAAAATGCTTTGGGCAAGAGTAGAGATCCTAATATGGTTGGTAAGTTAGAAAGCTAGGGAATTAATAAAGAAGCACATGATTTTCTTTCAACTTAGAGAAGCTTACCAAAGACAGTAAATCATTATTCTTTTCTTCCATTAAAATAAATAAATAAAAATACATACACATTTGCTCTCACAAAACTTAGTATGAATCTAAGCATATTTAACATGATATTTATTCTAAGTAGGTTACTACACAGCAGATGTAGCAAGTGAATTGTAAAGTCTAAAAAGTCTCAGAATAAAACAACTGGATGCAGTACAGGGAAGCTTTCCTTTCCCATCTCCCCACCTTATTACTATTATATATTTCTAAATGCATAATTAATTGACAAATGTGTATAAGAATATAATTTTCTTGGGAAGTGTGTAACTTTTGAGCATAATAAAATCTAAAGATTTATACTACAACAAATTTCATTTGATCTGTTGGAAATACATAAAATAAACAAATGTAACCCTGTATCTGCTCAATGATAAATATGTATTTAAATAGAAGTCTCCTTTTTCTGTTTAAATCAAGACCCAGGAAGAAGCTGATCATTCATTATACTTTTTCTATGCAAAGGCCCTACTTAAAAAATAGTGACAGGCCTAAAGAATTAGGAATCACGGTTAAAATAAGCATGAACATCACTTTTTAAAAAATCTGCTTTTCTTTCTTACACTGTGAAAATTGTTTGGTTCAGCCAATGGCCTAGGAGGCAACAGGCCAGCAGGAGGCCAGGAGGATTAGCCCTAATTACCTCATGTTTCACCTTAATTAACTCCTGATACAAAAAGTAAACGCTGCAGGAATGATGGAGAGACCTTGGGCCAGTAGGCAAGATATCTAAGCTCTCTTTGTTTGCACATGATAATCTTTCTTTTGAATATTGCTTAATTCCTCCAAAAGATCAAACTGATGGGCACAAGCGGCATGGTGATGAGCGGCGCTACAGTGACACAAGGCTATTTTCACACTTGTTCTTGGCACAAAATCTGCAGTCTCAACAAAGCAATATGTCAGTCAATGGCTACAGTATCTTTATTACTTTGGCTTATTAGGTCATATAAATATCTAAAGAAACTCTTCTAAATGACCCAGGGCAAACTAGTCTATGGTGATTTACTTCAAATTATTTGACCAAGCAACTAATAACTTCTTAGTCCACCAAAAGCCTATTTTTCAAATGCACTTGCATCCAGTGTTCCGTGAGGTTATTGGTCAATTTGAATGCTGCCCCAGTCCCTGTCGCTTAGGGCAGGTTAATGTCTGCAAACATGAAAGGAATTAAAGCTATGGAAACCAATAGAAGCTTTCTTCTGTCTTTGCTTAAAAGGAAACTTCATTAGTTAGTACTCATCACATTCGACCTGAACTTGAAATACAAGGTCAATATGTTTGCAAAGTTAGAAAGTAAACTTCAATAAGCTCATTTAATTTGCATTTTCAACCAAAGTCCTAAGCTGCTGAAAAGAAGCATAAAACCATCCAATCAGCAAAAACAATCAAAATTATGACTTGACTTGGAAAAATGGAAAAGCATGGCGTGAGGACAGGAAAGGACACTGAATCCTTGAACTTAAAAACAGGTAAAACCAAATGAACCACCCAAAGTTTCACCTTAATATTCAACTTATACATAAATATATTCTAAATCCAGAGGAAAAAAATAAGGTGCTGCTAATGTTTATTATTATCCACAAAATAACAATTACTAGTCATAATTTGTTTTCCAGTAAGCAAATTACAATTGAAATATAAAACTAATAAAGGGCAATACTGACAAAGCATTTGTTAGCTGAAACTTCTGGCCTAGGAACCAAGAAAAATAACTAATCCATTATTTTTTAATTCTGTTGATTTTAACTCTTTTATTTAAAAAGTAAAAATTAGAATAACCATATATGTATAATTATGTTTTGATCAAGGATGGACCATTCATATGCCTGGGGTTAAAGAAGATTACACCACTTGGTGATTTAGCAGTCAAAATACTCTGTGGTATTTGCACAACAATAAAATCATCTCACAATCCATTTCTCAGAAGTCTCCCATCACAGTTGTATGATACATAACTGTACATACAACAGCATCACAGATTTTCTAGATGAATCCCTACATAGTTAATACCTCTAACTTTTTCCATTCACATTAAATTCAGATTTATCTTTTCATGGCATTCAGATGGTATGCTGGGGTCACCAAACCCTTTATAAGGAACTGGACAGACTACTTTGCTGGAAATGGTCCATGAGACCTTATTCCTGAATTTTGCTCCATCAAATTGCATCTTGCACTGCAAGTCATTATCTTTCTTTCCCACAACCAACCAACCTACTACAAATTTTAAATGCTTTGGTAGACTCAGAAAAATTTAGATTTATTAGAAGTTTATATTCTTTGTGACTAGGATTTATACTATAAGTTTGTATAAGTATATTCATTTAGAAATACATAAATTTATTTATATGTAAACACATTATAATAAAAATATTATGAGTAGACTGAGTAATAAAAATTCTTTTTTTTTTTTTTTTTTTTTTTGGTACCGGGAACTGAACTGAGGGGTGCTTAACCACTGAGTCACATCTCCCAGTCCTTTTTAAAATATTTTATTTAGAAACAGAGTCTTGCTGAGTTGCTTAGGGTAGAAAACTACTACACACTCACTTTAAAGACTTAACTACTCCTGAAGGCTTAATTTTAAGTAGAATATGAAGATCTGATTTTCTTATGGTAATTTTGATTTTTTAGAATCAAACATCTCCTCAGTAAATTTTACTTTAATTTACCTCAGTAAATTAAATATCTTTTAAAAAGAAAGCCTACAGAAGTGCTTTATCCCTATGAAAAGGAAAGATCTTCATATTTTCTTATAATTAAAATGGAACATCTCAAAATAAGATAAAATGTCTGTGCAACATTAGGGCACCAACTGATTCATTCATTCATTTTTTTTTCACTTATTATAAATTCTTATTAATCACTTATTGGATTTTCTCAGGCCTGAAATGTCAGTATAAAAAACAAGAAGTTCATGATGTATTGAAAATGATTAGAGATGCAAAGTTATAAGAGAGGCCACTACTTCCTAGGAAGTCAGTCTGGTGGGATTGGTGTGCCAAAAAACAATTCTGTGATATTTTGCTCTCCAGGAAGTATGTGCATGTGTATGGATTGCAAAGAAAATAAGGTGGGGGAGAAGCAACATCACTTGGAGAGGCTTATGAATGCCTTTTAAGGAAGAGAAAACACCAGTCCTAAAAACTACTCAACACACACTGAAATCTGTGCTTCATACTTGATTCCAAAACCTGAGGGTATCTTTTTTTATCATGTTACTATTTGAATACAATTAATCCCCATTTACTGAAATTACTGTCATATTATTCTTCTGGATCTAAAAAAAAAAACTTATAACAAATATAATTATAATAAAAAGAGCAAATGAATGTTTCATTTCCATTTTGCCAAATTTCCCATAATTGATTCCAGGTAACTTCCCCTTCCCCCATTAAATTCTAAGAGCATCCATATGTCCCCTGCAAAACATTACATTAATCATTTGGAGAGAATTTTCTTTCTTTCATATTTTGCTTGAACATATGCAAAGAATGACATGCTTGGAACTACAAAATGCATTTTTTACATTAAAAGCAAGCACTCGGATTCCGTGTTTATGCCATGCCATATTTCTGACCTTTATGATTCCTTGTATTTATATGTTGATTCCTAGACTGATTGCAAAGTTTAATAATGACATCTGTGGGCTCTCAAAATGTCCAAGCATGTTGTCCAACAACTGTGAGAAGAAATACTGTAAGTGACACAGAATAAGAAATGTAATCATAAAATTATGTTTTATATAAACATAACTAAAATAAGTTTTGTCTCCTATACTTTATACATACACACACACAATGTTTATGTAGAGGGACTATGTACATAAACTTACTTATGAGACTTTACATGGCATAAGACTTTGCTCCATCTAATGATTTCCCCATGCTCAATGCTTATTTTAAAACCAAGGACCCATTAATAATGACAAATATATAGAGAGACTGTGACATGACACTTTTGTAAATGTCAAATGTAAAATTCCTCAGTGTACTAAGGAATGTCATCCTCCCAATTTTTCTTCACAGCTGTAAAGGAGCTGGAATATTTGGGCACCTTTAATTGAATGTGTCCATTTGCTAGTGTTGTTTTATTCTAACAAATACCCATTTGAAAAGCCAACCATTTTAAAGTATATAGCCTGTAATGGACACTGATGAGACCCAGGTTATTCAGGGTTGAAAACAAAGTAAAGTCTTGAAAAATCATGCCACCTTGTTCTGATTTATACTCCACTATTAATGCTTGGATTTATTATTCCATTAAAATGTTTGGTGCACTGAAATCGACCACATGATCCAGCAATCATACTACTACATACATATACAAAGGAAATGAAACCAGTATGTTGAAGAGGTGTCTTCACTCTCATATTCTCGTGTTCACTGAACCCTGTTTGCAATAGCCAAGATATGGAATCAATATAAGTGTTCATCAGTATATGAATGGATAACGAATATGAATGAATAAAGATGTATACATATATCTTTAAAAATGAAATCCTGTGATTCGTGATAACATGCGTGGTAAATGGATAAACCTGGTGAACATTATGTGTAAAGTAAGCCAAATACAGAAAGGCATATATTGCATGATCTCATTTGTATGTGGAATCTAAAAGTCAAACTCATAGAGGCATAGAATGGTGTTTATCAGAGGCCGGAGTGTGGGAAGGATTAGGGAGATGGTAGTCTAAGGACATAAAATTTCACTTAGAAGCAATATATTTAAAAAATCTTTTTGTAGAACACAGTGACTAGTGTTAGTATATGCCTGGAAATTGCTCAGAGTTGGTTTTAAGTGTTCGCCACTCCCCCCACACACACCCCACATACAAGATAACTATATGAGACAACACATATGTGACTTAGCTTGATTTAGCTATTCCGCAATGTATACATACTTCAAAACATCAAGTCCTATAAGATAAACATGTGCAATTTTAACCAATTAATTTTTAAAATGTTTGTTTTACTACTGTTTATGAATTCCACAGAGTATGTCCCTTTGAGCTTTTATTCCAATATCTCAAAGCTCTCTGAATGCCACTGAGTGTGGAAGTACATATCCTAGTATATATCCAATAGGTTTAAATCTGTGTCTCCCCATTTAAAGAGACAGGATTGTCTTCAAAATGATTCAGAGTGATTCAAAATGATTCAAGAAGCAATTGATAAAATTCTGAGTTTTAGCCAGCATATATACAAAGCAATATTAAAATATCCTGTCCCTGCACCGGAAAAGTTTAAAATATAGCTGTGAAGAAGAGACCTGGATTCAAGAAAAGATCTGTAACACAACATGAATGCTACAGAAATACAGTCCTTTTTGCTTATAAGGATTAGACTCCCCCTCCCTGAGTTATAAAAAATGCAATCACCTCTGTAGTAGCCCATGATAAACTAAATGAAATGATGTAGAAACTCATAAGCTATTCACCCAGAGCTGGTCTTTTCAATTAACTGCCAGGACTGATGAGGAAGCATACAAAAGGCAAGGGATTTTTGGACCAATTTTCTAAAATGCTTTCTTATCGTTCATGACCATGGTTTCTATGGAGGAAATGACCAAGAACAAAGAGGACGATCTGAAAACCCCACACAATATATTTTTATGTAGGACCTTCCCAGGAGAGCAGGAAAAAAAAAAATCATTCTAATATATTAAAACGTACTTTGAACAGAATAAAGACTAGGAATTAAGAGCAAAGTAGTGTACACAGAAAACTGAACTGTAATTAGAAATTCATTAGGTGTAGAATTTTGAATTTTTACTTAAATGGTTTCTACTTAATTTTTTTTGTTTATGAAATGGAGATCTGAATACCTACCACAGAGAGTTGATGCAAGCATTAAATATACCTGCAATCAACTTATTCCTGTATTCATAATAAGCCATCTATAAGACAGTATAAATGTGTTCTTGAACCATAACAAGGCAACCACATAACAAGTACAATTTATGAAAAGACATGCTCCTCAGAAGGAAAAATTGAACATATTTATCTCTTAAAACTTCTATGCAAGTTAAACATTTTAAAACAATTAGAGCCATTCTCTCTTATCTGTGGGGATATATTCTAAGACCCATAGTAGATGACTGAAACTTCAGATGAATGACAGATCAGATATTTACCATGAAACTGTAACAGTCAATTGGTTAACCAAGAGGGCTACTAACAGGCTGGTAGTGTATACTGCATGAATACACTGTAAAAAGGAATGTTCATATCCCAGAATTGACAGAGCAGAATGGCTTAAGGTTACTTAGAATGGTAACCAGTCTCAAATTTCCAGATTGTTAATTTCTGAAAATTTCCAGTTATCACAGGCAAATTTGAATTTGACCACAGATAACTAATATCACAGAAAGCAAAATTTCAGATAAGGGGGAATGTTGTTTTGTGAAGTGCTATGCTTTGAAGTACAAAATATTTTGGAAAATTTTTAATATCAAAAGTGAACTATGTTTTCTCTTGAAATTGTTCCTTTTTCTCCTTTTCATAACCCTTCTAATATACTTTGTTTTTCTTACAAAAAAAAAAAAAAGAATTAACTGGCTTCCTTTTAGAACTACTTTCCCCAATATGTGATTTACTTAACAGTCTTTCAAAGAGAAACTCAAGAAGAAGCTGTGGTTGCTTCCACACTATCAATCACTGATAAAATTTCAGACAAGAGATAGGTTAATTCAGACAACTTAGTAATTATTCCCAGTAATTATTCAAAATGTCCTCAAAGTTACTGAAGCTTCTCAATAGTACTGTTTTACCAATTAGAATTTACCAAATCAAGTAAATCACAACATCCAATCAATGCCCTTTTAGCTAAACCTATCATTTTTGAGGCCTTGATTTTGGGATACATAATGACATCATAAGGAATTTATTTCAAAAGCCAAGGAACATGATTAGAACAATCACGAAATGACACTATTTTGAATCAATTTAAAAATCAATTTCAATGTTTCCTCTCCAACTTCCATGTTTTCTTCTGTCTGCCCATCCATGTTCTCTCCAGCCTAACCACACTTTCCTATTCTTCCTCCCTTTTCCTACCCAATCCACACACAGAAAAACACTTCCCAGTTCATCCAGGCCAAAAAGTATACACTGCACATTTCAACCTACCCTCATGGCAGGCTGATGGGTTCCAGTGTTAGCAACACGACTTCTATAGGTATATAATTTGGGCAGGTCGGTTAGGCTTCTGGGGACTCAGTTTTCTGAGAATAACGCAACTTTCTACTTTAGTTAGTGTGCCACTTTTTTTTTTTTTGGGGGGGTATTACATTCTTTAATTTTGAAATAAATAAAATGGATTCAGTTGGATTGACATCAAATAACCACTCACAACTATAGAAAATTTCAATATAATTTGATACAATGATGACAACAAAAATCATAAAATATATTTAACTTTAAAAAATTATTTACTGATTTGTTGACTACTGCACAATATTCATTACCTAGGATTATCACACGAATCATGAAGTATACTTTTTAAAATTAAAAACTCTACTATTGGAAACTACAAAATCAAAAAGTTAGTTATCTTCATGCAGAAAGTATGTGAAAACAAGATGCACATCCAGTAATCCAATAGATATTGAGGAAGGTATTTTGAAGTGAATTTATCTGATCTTTCTGTTGGAAATACACTAGAATACATAATGTTCTTAAAATGGTACTGCAAAGTGTAAGAGCATCTTGGTAACAACAAAACCAGGCCTTTTAGGGTTGTAATATTAACTTACAAGTTCCTACCCAGAAAAAGCAGTTCATGAGGCATCCTGGTCCCGAGTCACTCTTCCATTCATGCTTCTCCTATCTGAGGCCTATTTTCCAGCTTCTTTCTCATTCATTCTTTGAATGAGTTAAGAAGTGAACTTTCAGGTTATTTGACTGAACAAATCTCTTGTTACAGCCTGGAAAAGTACAGGCAAAACGCTTTTCCCCAGTGTGGATGTGCACATGCGAATGCAAATTGAAGTCCAGAGAGAAGCGTTTTCCACACCCTTCGAAGGTGCACCGATATGGCTTCTCTCCAGTATGAACCAGAAAATGCCTTTTTAATTTTGAGCTTTCTGCAAAGCCTCTCCCACATTCGGTACACATGTGGTCTTTGGGACCATGAATAAGGAGGTGTTTTCTCAGGGAAGATTTATCACTCAGCCTTTTGCTGCATCCACTCTGAGGACAAACAAGAGTCGCAGGAGTACCATGGCCTATAATTTTTCCTGGTTTCTTCCTAGCAAATCCTTTGGGCTGCTTGGAATCTGCTCTGTCAATGCTGGTTGTCTCTCTGGGAGGAAGTCTCTTGCCTCTCCTATGCTCAGAGCACCCACGAAGTGACTTCTCTTCAATGGTCTGTTGAGGAAGCTCTTGTTTTGCCCCCTTTTTCACATATCCCAAAGAAGATTCAAGAAGGGAGCTTGCTTCAAAAATCTGCTGAGAAAGGTCTTGCTCTGATCCTTCCTCCAGGCACTCAAAGGACTTAAAAAGTGAATCTTCTCCCAGGAAAGACTCAGAAAACTCTCCTCTGACTATGCATTCTATGTAACAGTCAGGGAAATCATCCTCTCCAAGAGCCTGAGGGCTGGGGTCTTCATCATAGGCAGCCCAAGTGCTGCTGGGAACTTCCATTTCTGCCTGCTCAGCCTGGTTTGGCTTGCCTAGCTTTGGTTCAACTTCTTTCTGGGCTCTTCCTCCCAGGCCTTTCTGTCCACAAGTCTTTGCCTTTTTCTTCATTTGCTGATTCATGTTGTCCCAACTGCTTTCTTCTTGAAGATTTACACAGGAGAGTATCAACCACTTCCAGGTAGTAGTGATCTGGATATGGTCTTCATCAAACACCTGCTGCTAGACTGTAAGCTCTGTGAGAGCAAAGGCCTCTTCTGTCTTGTTCAGGAGTCTCAGCCCTGTACCAAGCTACCACGATGCGCTCCGAGTTTCTACTCCTCTTCCTTTCAAAGGTAAGACAAAGGCGGCACAGCAGCTCACCTCCGCGATGCGCGGTGGACACCCACCCTGCTCCGCTTCTCAGACTCGTCCTCCTTCTGATGGGCCTAGTGTACCACTTTTTACAGTCTTTGGAAAAATGGAGAGAGATAGTACACATATACATATGCACACCATATGTATTCTTATTCATAAAGGAATGCATGAACTTTATTTAATACCATTAAATGCTATATAAGTGTCAGTCATTATCCTGGCCATTTAAATCAAATTACTTTTGGATGTATGTTCTAATTCTCATTAAAATCTGATTTCAACATCAAGGAATTTAGGGACTTAGAATTTGAGGCTTTAATAGGCATGATTTGAAATCTGTGCTACGGAACAGACTGCAGATCCCAGCCAGACTCAGTAGTTGAAGTTGGACTGAGTTGTGGTCTAAAAAGAAACCCCAAACAAAATTATTGGTTTATCAAGCCAAATATTGTAAAGAAATCACGAGGAAACTTCCATTAAAAAGTGTTCCATGAAAGGAAAAGATAAAAATATCAGTCACCAAAGAATGTGTTCACTGGGGCATACTGTTTGGTAAGCTTTTCCAGAACAGTTGAAATATTAAAGGAATTAGTATGCCCCAAATCAGCTTAACTCTCTGTATCATTCATTCAGAGCATTTAATCAGGATGTTAACTATTTTAAGTGGCTTTCTAGAAACATTTGTAACTGTTAACACAAATATTTGCTTGAAATCTACATCTATTCAGAAATGGAAGGAAATATGAAAAAAAAAAACAACTTGGCAATTTAATCTGTCTTTTCAAAGAGACCCTCAAAGATACGTGTAAACAACCAGCTACAGAGAGGTAATGACAAATTCTTATTAATTTCTAAAATAGGAGCTTGAAATTTGCCACTCATAGAAAGAACATAATAATAATAATAAAAAAGAATGGACTACTTTGCAAGACTTGCCTTAAGTAAGGACATGAGAAAAAGAATTAGTAAAAATGTGTGTTGTCTATAGACTTGACCCAAGAAGCACCTTTAACAAAGTGAATGATAATTTTTTGAAGTAGATAATTCCACATTGTAGAAAACACAGAATGAACATCTATCTGCTCCTCCCCCATTGTCTGATTCTCTCTCCCTCACATTTTAAATAATCAAGAACCAAGTATTATCACTGCTTGAGTTAATAATGAACAAGCTCTCCAGCGGGGCATCATTGGCACAACCTGGCCTATTTGCCCTAACACTCAATTCTTGCCACCAAACATTCCAAATTTGATAACTCCTGTATCTTCCTTAAGAATCCTCTATTTTAATTTTGCTGAGTCAAAAAATATCAAAATGGGTTTGATATCTAAAATCTAGTTAAGCACAGAATTTCATATAACTCATTTACAAATGATACTTTTATCCCATTACTGAAATAAATACTATAAATTAATTTGCATATAAAATGATGTATATTATAAAAGACGTGCAATATAATTGATAATTCTCATATGTATAAAACATGTAGAAGACTATACTTACTCTTAAATATTAAACATTCTGCTCAAGTTCTAGGATTAAAAGTATTTTCCAATTTCTCTTTTTCTCTTTGTCTCAGTTTCTCTCCTTTTGTTTGTCATTACTTCCTAATTTTTCTGAAAGTAATATATCTTACTAAAATAATGTATGTGAAAGTGTTTGCTGGTGAATTCAGAACCCAATATATAAAACTGGAAAAAATACTTCAAACTTTTTTTTTCCTACTCTATCATAACTTAGGGCCTAAAAGTATTATACTAGATGGCATTAAGGAAAAAAAGAGATGGAAAGGAAGAAAGAGAGAGGAGAAAGAAAGAAAAGAAAGAAAGAAAGAAAGAAAGAAAGAAAGAAAGAAAGAAAGAAAGAAGGGAGGGAGGGAGGGAGGGAGGGAAGGAAGGAGAGGAAGGAAGGAAGGAAGGAAGGAAGGAAGGAAGGAAGGAAGGAAGG
>JAJEJO010000653.1:500964-512875 GCA_020662805.1 Glaucomys volans
AGGAAGGAAGGAAGGAAGGAAGGAAGGAAGGAAGGAAGGAAGGAAGGAAAAAGGAAGGATTTTTCAGCCTAAGTGACTGATTGTATTCACACCTGTAAGCCTCCATCTCTAACCTGGACTGTCAAACAAAAGATGAGCATATCATTTTGGGTATTTATGATGGGACTCCTAAAGAAAGGAATGTTCTAGAGGATACATTTCCACTCTGATTTAACAACAAACACCCTGATAGCCTTGCTGTCAGCGATGGCTGGTGTAAATTCATTTTCATAAAGAGAGTTTCTGCTGCTTAGACTTTACACAGTTGGAATTCACAGAATCTATTCATTGGTCCAGTACAACAGACACACACAGGCCATGATCAATCTCACTGACTAAGCCTTTGGGTCACAGATCTCCAACATGTATAGATGGATTTCCTTTTGGGTAAAGGAGACAATGCTTTTCCAGAAACTTGATTTATTTTACACTGACAATTAGAACACCTGCTTTGAAAAACTGGGTCTTATGATGATTATGTGTGCTACTTACACAGTTCACACATATCTGGAATTCAGATATGTGATATCTTTAAATATCTTCTAAATATTAATAACCTGGACATTTTTACATATATTTATATTTAATCTAAACCCATCATGCATTGACCTTTACCACAGAGTTCAAAAGATAAATTCTCCATTCCCTTCAGAATGGAAAACTAATAATTGCTTCACTCATAGGCTCAGAGTATCATAGAGTAAGTAGACCAAATATGTGTGTTCTTTTCTTTGTTTACCTAATGATATAAAATGAAATTGACATGATTAAGACAAATGGCTTGATGAATTTTTGCTGACTGACTAATTGTAAGATTTGAACTATTCATCCTCATTGGGAGCTGACAGACTTACATAAGAGAGACTCAACAAACAGCAATCTACAAGGGTGGCAGAATCTAATAGGATGGTTGTGTCTAGAAGGTATTTAGCACTGTGAAGAGAAATAAAGTAACAGATACCAACACCTAGAAGGAGACACAAGTGTTTAAGTACAATAAACTAAAAATCAATGGTTCTGCATAATTGCCCTCAATTAGTCTCTAGTGGCCATGGTAACAACAATAATACCAAGTAGGTTCATAATAATTTGAAGATCAAAGTGCTTCATGGGTTCACTCTTTTGTCACTACACTGTGACTGGAAGTTAATTAGGAGGATCCTCGTAATTTGATTATTTTGAAGATGAAACAATTGGAACAGCAAGAAATAACAAAAATTAAGTATATAACAGACTGCCTAGCTTTGGACTCTCAATTTATTTTTGTATAATTTTCTCAAAATTATGATTCTTTTTTGTTTGCCTGGTATTTAAAAAACACCACTTATCAAAATAACTTAGAATTAGAAATGTAAATGCAATACAGAAAGTAGGCCCAGGTAGAAAATGAGACAGAAATTTTCAGAATTTTAATTTTGGAATGGATGGATGAAAATGAGAATGTCCAAAATGTTGTTTTAATGTTTTCAGATGTAATTTAAAAAACTCGTAAGTAAATTCAAAAACACAAATTTTCATTGATCATTTGGATATCAAAGGGATTAAGCTACTGCAGAATGATTTCCTACTTGTTGAAATTTTCTTAATGCTTCCAGAATAAATTAGTTAAGAAAAGAGTCCTGAACAGTAACAAAATTATAGTACATTCAAAATTATGACTTGTTTGTGTCTTAGAAATTTGGAAGTTTTTTTTTTTCTTTTAAATAAGTATAAAACAATGTACAAAAAGCACAATCTGAAATTAAAATGAAATGAGCCTGTATAGTAAATCAAGGTATCACATATTGAATTCCTTTAGTGATTTCAATAACGATTAAACAGTCAAATGTTATTACTGTTATTTCTCATAAGGCCAGAACTGTATTGTATCATACTCTATTATATTTAGGTACGCCAAAGAACTTACCTAAGACCTGTACATGCAAAGATTGGAAAAATAAGAGTCAAATGAACTAATTAATGTAGCCATTACCTAATGCCAGGTTGGATTTCAAGCATGTTATTAGTCCAGATACATAAAAATTTTGATTAAACTAAAATGTTAACAATAAATAAGAGCAAAACTTGTACTTAAAAGTTAAATTAGAGCAACTCACATTCTTCTGTAATTTCACTGCTCTTCTAAAGCACAAATCTCTTCCCACTCCCTTCAAAATGTTCAATTTTTAATAAAGTAACATCTGGTTTGGGGATGAGGCTATGCTACCTGCTGTTCCCCCACCGCTTCAGGAAAGTGGAAAAGTAAGCAGTTATTCAAGATTGTTTTTGTTATCCTAGCAACAGCTGTGATTTTTCAAGGACTAAAGCAGGAGAAAATAAAAATGAGAGTACCTAAACACTGGGTGTGGAATCTACTTTCATATATATTAAAATTAACTTATCCTAATGCAAAATTAGAGTGTGGCAATCCTATGTAGGGAAAATAGGGTAGAACAGAGCAAATGCTGAATTAGGTGGTTAACTATTTCATATACAAAAATTTAAAAAATAGCAAAAGAAATCACTAAGAAAACAATTTCTCCATAGTTTGATGATGAAAGTCTAAGCATCCAGTTAATTGCAGAAAAGGAGAAGCCCTGGAGTTTTTTAGGCAAGTAGAAACTTAGATTGTAAAGTAAATAATAGGAAGTACTAAAGAATGGGCATTGAACCTCAAACATAGTGTAATATTAGAAGTATGTTGATACCTTGATGCCAACCCTTGGTAACACGCATGCCACATGAAACCTAATTTGTACATGGAGATCGAGAAGATATATAAGGCTATGAAACCTATTGACTCATTATTGGAAATAATAACAATGCAGTCATTCTTGGTATCTTTATTGTTACTTTTAAAAACTTTAAAAAACTGTGTCAGTGTTATTCTAAATGTCAAGATGGGTATTCAGGCAAAGGCAAACTGATGGACCCAAGACAAATAAGATATGGTCACTTACTCTTTGCCTCACTGAAGCATATATTTCTGAAGTATTGCAAGAAAAAGAAGTGGGGAAGCAAAACTCTCCTGAACACAAAATAGGACACTGTGATGTTGGCTCTATTATCTTCTTAACAATCAGTATAGAAATATGTTTTCATTGGATTTTTTTTTAATAGCAGTTCAATCTGTGGCCTGTCTTTTAACTGGTGTTTCTTCTTTCCTTTATTATCCTTAATATATTCCACTGAGAGTTTTCTTTCACTTCAAGAACAGGGAGGCGACCAGCCAACGGCATCTCCCTCCCAGAAGCCACTGCAGTGAAAACCTGCACACTAATCAGAAGTGGGTCAAATGGTCTTCACATGAAAGCATCTAACAAGGTCCCCAAGGAAGCCCTTCTAAGTGGCAGCAGGGAGAAGCACGATTGCTTTTCTATGGAAGACTGATGCTAGCCTCCATTGGCCCATCTTCAAGTACAGATGCTTGCTGCTTTGAAGTTACTATAATCACAGTTGCTTTTGAAAGACTATTATGGTGTTGGAAACAAATTCCCTGAGATTTGGGATTAGAAGCAGTTATAAGGGTTCACTATATGGGGCAAGAATGCACACACACAAAAAATCAACATAATTTTGCCACTGTTTGGTGAAATAAACACTTGTAACCTTCAATTTTTCAGGTTTCAATTATAAATATTTATATTGACTTTAAGTTTAATAAAATCTACTTTAGACTTTAATACTTGCAAATATATAAAAATCTTGGACACTTGTTATTATAAAAGAATTGCAAATTTGGTTGCAAGGAATTACCAAATTCATCAAATTAAATATTCAACAGCTGTATATGCATAGTAATTTAATAACTATTGAATGATAATATATGACATTTGAATGAGGCTACAGAGCATGTAAAAAATGTAATGAATATTCTCCAGATATGAATATTCTTAATTATGTGAAGTCCTGGCATCAAATAATATGGAGAAATTTGCCATCAACTATGATATTTAATCCATTCAGAAATGTATGCACTAATTTATAGATAACATTATGTGCTAATCATACTGCACTATAGTCATAAGGCAATTTTTCTTCTCTCCTTGACAAAATGTGAGCATATGGAATAATATAGAACGTTTACACTCATGGTTTGCTCTGGAGAAGTTTTAGCTCACAGTGTTCACTAGCTTCCAAAGTTCTAAACTGTGTTTTTCCAAAACAAAATTAGCAAACAAGCCCAAGTACAAATTTTCATTCAAAAACAATGCTTTCATCTTGCCTCACATGTCTTTAAAAGTAAGAGGAGATCAAGAAGGTAAATTGAGATATCATTCAATTCTTACAGGTAGACAATAAAGATATGTCAGCTGATATGATGTCAATGAACAAAGGGAACAGAAATAAGATTACATTAAGAACATTTTCAATAAATGCAAATGTGTTATTGGACATGATTTGAAATATAACTATAAAAATTAGCTTTTCCTCATACTGAAAATATTCAAATGATTTATTTAGTAAATAATGTTTCAAATTAAATTAGAATTCTATTAAAGTCTTCTGAACCTGCTACTTTAAGAACATGTCTGGCAAATTTTCTAATATTAGCACAAAATAATAAGAAATGTCAAATTTAGTAACATCAGAAACGTGCTTTGTCCAAGATTTGCTGTGCATGTGTAACACGAAACAGACCAAAGTTCATAATACTTCTGCAAATTCAGAAGGAAGAAGACAAAGGAGTAGCATCCTTTAGGAAAAAAAAAAAGTACTATGTTTAAATCCCACAAAATTAATGTTTAGCTCAAGGATTTGCTGTTCATCTCAGAACCCCTCAAGCCTGAGGCAGGATTAGGTCAGACTCATGTTCGAACAACTGGAGGAAATCAATGGATTTCACTTTATTAATAATTAAAAGGCTAATGCAGACTGGCAAGTGATTAAAAATGTGTAGAACACATATTTATTACCGCAATTTCAAATACCTCCACAATATATAATTTTCAATTGGGCCACACTGTGAAGAAAGAGGTCATATGAAATAAGCACATGTAAGAGAAAGAAGAGGCAGGTAGCACTGTGTTCATTGTAGATTTAGCAAATTCCTGCCTGCAGTGAGGAGAGCAAAGCTTAAAACTAGTTTGGATCGTGACAGAATGCTGGGAAGCTGTTGCAGCTTATTCTGTCACCCATAACTAAATTAATCCCTATTAGGATTTGTCAAGGGTGGCAGAAAGAAAGTTTGCACAATCAGGAACATTAAAGTTCTTAGGCAAATAGTTTGAATTTTAGCTATTCAAAAACAGTCTATTAAAGATACATATTGAACTACAGTAGCAGTACCTTGTTTCTATAATCCACGGAAACTTCATTATTGTAGCCACTAATGGTTTAAATATGATTTTTTAAGTCAAAGAATAGATGAGTAGACCTCCAAACTAAAACACGAACTTCAACTTGACATCAGAGCTCTTCTTAAATATTGCCATTTTAGCGGTCCTTATTACACACTGCAATTTCCTCCATAGATGGACATGTGTGATGCATGGACTGACTAAAATTAAGATTTTGAGAGACCAAGTCTCAAGGGATTAGAAGGGATTGTGGTAGATCCTGGAAAACAAAAGAGATGGTCCACCCCATCGAAGGTACATAGACCTCTTACTTCACAAAGAATGCCTTTTCTTTTTGACATTTGCAAATTATAAATGCAAATTACTGTGCTCCATTTTTAGGAAAGTGTTTTACTCTTCTTTCCTCAATTTCTACTTCAATACTGAGAACTATAAATAAATTAATTAATATAATACAGTGTGATATAATATTATCTTCTAAAAGTGTAGACCCTTGGTGTCCAACAAAGAGAAAGACTGTGGAGATGAGATAAATATCTTCTGCAGGGATACACTGGTCTCTAAACTATTTGACAAAGAACTCTCAGAAAGGTCTCAAAGGTAAAGACAGACATGGAGTCTGAAGAAAATGGAACATATTCAGAAAGTACAAAGAGAGAGGAAAAGTGTATCCACTGTCTATAAACTGAAAAAGGTTCATATTTTTTGTTGTTTTTTTTCAGAGCCAGGGACTGAACCCCAGAGGGGATCTAACATTAAACTATGGCCTCAGCTATTTTTGTTTTATTTTACAACAGCGTCTTGCTAAATTGCCCAGATTGATTTCAAACCTGAGATTCTCCTGCTCAGTCTTCCAATTCCCTGGGATTACAGGCATGTATCACCTCACCCAGCTGAAAGTTTCTATGGGATATGAAAACTGGAGACATGCCTTGATCTCTTGGGACGTTGGGGATTTATCAAGATGATAATCCCAATAAGAACTATGTTGGACACTGTGAATATTGAATATGGTGCTCAAAGTTACAATGGGTAATTGAGATTGCCTTTAAAATGTAAGTGGTTCACATGTTATTTTAAAATACAGTGGTCACTCTTCATACTACATTTTGATTATAAAAGCTATAGACTAAAAACAATACCAAAGTATTAGAAGCTTTCTAATATAACAACCTCAGATGTTACAGAAAAACTCTAGCCAATTTATCATTTATATATAGATAAAGTAAAATAAGGAGTCCTATTTTACTTGGCTGAGGTGGAAGAAGGGACTCAGAGAGCAGCCTGAGCAAATAGACTTACTATTCTCACTTCAGTGACCCTAGTCACCTAAAGATGGCCCAGCCACAAGATTGGTATTTGGGAAAACCCAGTTCCTCTCTTCTCTACACAGATCATTGAGTTGACTATACACTTAGCAGTAAAATCACAATTTTAGAATCCTATTTGAATTCCTGTCTCGTGTTTGTGTTTGAAATTATTAGGAATCAGGCCAAAGTCCAGTCCAGTCCTTCCATGGAATGGAGAAACTATCTTTGCTCTTTATTCTTGGTATAGTTGGGTTCTTGTATTCCTCTAAAGACCCATGTATTAAAGACTCGGTCCCTAGAGTGGTGCCATTAGGAGATGATGGAAACTTTAAAAGTTGGACCCAATTTGTGTTTAAGAAATCAAAATGCAGTCTGTGAAAATATAAATAAAATAAAATTCTAGATGTCAAAAAAAAAAAAAAAAAAAAAAAAAAGATAGCTTCTGGTGTAAGATCTTCAGGTCACCATGCACATATACTTAAAGAGGACTGGGAAACTCAGCCACTTCCTGTTTCTCCATCTTTCACATCTGGGTCACGAAGTGAGGAGTTTTGTTTTACTTTGCATTGCCAGCCATGATGAGCTGCCTCCTTACAAGCCCAAAACAACAGAGTCAATTAACCAGAGATAATGGATTAAATCCTCCCAGCCCATGAGGTAAACTAAACCTTTAAAAAAAGATGTAAATCAATCAGCTTAGGCATTTGTTATAGTAATAGGAAGATAACTAATACAATCCTCATTCAGATCTAGCACCAGACAAGTTGCAAATGATTTAACGAACAATGCAAAAGGGAATATAATGTGGCTAAGCCAATATGATCTTGCTGAAATGGTTTTTAAAAAGGTTAATAACTTAGGTTGAAAGGAAATGTATTCCAAGAGAAATTAAAGAACAGAAGGAAGTAGGAAAGGAAGGAAAGAAGAGGAAGAAGAAAAAGATAAGGAATGATGGAAGGAAGAGAAGGAGGGAAGAGGAGAAGGAGGAAAGAAAAAGGAGGGGAAGAAAAAGGAAATATTTATTTATGAATATATAATATGCATAGAACATGATATTGTTTGAATGTGTCTTCTCTCCAAATTTCATCTGCCCTCACCAATAGATTAGGACCCTATAAGAGGCCTGGAGGGAACTAGCCTAGGTCTCTTGACCTTCCATAACTTCCATTGTTAGGACACAGTATTTGCCCAGGAACAAGATGTCTTGATCCTTCAAGAAAGACCTGGCTCCTAACTAGACACTGAACTTGTGGCAATTTGATCTTTTGCTTCCCAGCTTCCAAAACTATGAGAAATAATTTTTTTAATAAACTCCTCTATGGTATTTTGTTGTAGTAGCTCAAACAAAGTAAGGCAGCATACTTCTAAATTTTAAGAGTGAATACTGCTTCTGATTCTCCTTGTTAGCTGAATACCCACATCTGTTGGGCAGTGGTGTTCAGTACAACTCTCTGTGACAATAGACTTGTTCCAAATCTGTGCTAATAAAGTAGTCACCATCCACATGAGGATACTGACCAATTAAAATGTGGCTAGAGTAAATAAGGAACTAATCTTTTTTATTAAATATGTTTTAAATGTGAATAAGGAAATGTAACTACTGGCTACTGCATTGGCGGCATGTATCTGTGGAAGGGGAAGGAGATTAAAAAATAAATTTAAAAAACATACAGTAAACTCTGCATTTGCTTTATATTCTATACTTTAGAATGCTCAATCCTTTCTTTCTTCCAAAATTGCTGTTAGACTACAAGATTCTTTAAGACAGTTTTTAATAGATTTTATTAGTATATTAAGGTTCCATCCTGATTTACAGTCAATTATCTGTGGTTGTAAAAGGCCACAAATTGAAGAGCAGTAATAAAATACTTAAGACGCAGCACTCCTTCCCAGCAGAAACTGGAACCTGGCATTAATTGTGAGAGAAGTCATCAAAATATTGTGCAGTACATTTTATATATACAATACAAATCTTTTTAAATATGATAAACCACAGTAAAGTCATCTTTAATTCTTGAAAAACTGAGAAAAGCCAGAAGTGAAATAAAAATTTACAAATAATGAAGAAAAAAAGGGAGAAAAGTCAGGAGAAGGAGAAGGAGGGAGAAGAGGGGAAAAGTTCAAACATACTTTTATTTATTTGACATAAAATGAGAAGAGAACCTTGCATCCTTTTACTTTTTAGTAAAGTAAGTGTTTGTGCACATGTGCGCGTACAAGCACATGTTGAATTTGGACTGTTATAGTTATTAAGGGAGTATAACTAAATTTCCTATAAATATCATACCACTTTGCAGGGTAGTGCCACAAGGCTGGGGCCTTCTGGGAAACTGAGGCAGCATGAAGAAACTCACTTCAAACCCTGATTCTTGCAATCAAGTCAGAAAGATTTCAGACATATCACTAGAATAACAGGCCTGAGTTTACTGAGGGATAGGAAAAGGACACTCTTAAGCGAGAGAGTAGGTCCTCTCACATTATGCCTCTCCTCACTCCAGTTTTATTGGGAATCCCAGAGAAGTTTCCAGAGAGTCCCACCCAAGTCTACCTCTTGATTTATGACTGACAGCAGGATGACTTCAGACTTTCACGTCCCTATTATAAGGATAACACTATGTCACATTGGCCCATGCTGACCAGTTCTAATTGGATTCTTAACCATAAATTCTTACAGATTTTATGGTTAGGAGGCACTATCTTTATCTCCCAAAGTTTGGGGTTCTGGTCTATGAAAAGGATCATAAAATTCTCCCTTACCCAAGGTAACTTGGGTTCTTCTCATCAACATTATTTCAAGTTTGCATTTCTCCAGCAGATAACAGGTAGTTTGCTAGAAATGTGACATATCCTATGCTCTTGAGCCAGGCAGGGCTGCAGGTAAATTGCTTCTTAAAAAGAAAGCATGTGTGGATCAGCACAGTGGGCCCATTTTATAGAATTCTTCCCTTAACCTGTGTTTCCACCACTCACATCTGTCTGTAACCTATCAGTAGGACAGACTGAATTGTATTTGAATACAAAATACTTCAGTATTTGTATTCACCTTTTTCCCATTTGATCAAGCAAAACTAATTTACAAGAGTAATCAAGTTGAAAAAATTAATTCTGAGTTTAACAGTTATGAAAACATATTTTAATAACATATCCTATGATCCTCAAATGTCACTAAAATGTCCCTGATGTAACACAAAAAGAAATTCTACAAAAATTATTCTAAAGATTGAATTTTTATAGTCTGAACTTCTATACTTAAAATGCCAAAACATAAAATATTTTCTGGGTGCTTTAGAAAATTATGAGTTCCACCCTCTTTTTTTCTTGTTTTAGAGGAGATAGCTCTTCGGTACACATCACGAGTAAGTTAGTCTTGAAAACATTGTAAACTGAAATCTGAGATGGGTAATGAGAACCAGCTCAAGTTAGAATTGAAATCAATTTCAGTTGGGATATCTACTAGCTAAGAAGGTTATTTAACTTTACTTAAAACTTTTTTAAAACCATACTTTTTTCATTTCTAAAACAGAGTTAATATTAATAACCACTTCTAAGGGTTCCTGTAAATATAACAATAAAATTCAAGTAAAGTGCTTAGTGCAGTGTGTTTATCCACAGAAAGCACTGGATAAACATTAGCTATGATTAGAATAATGAAATATAAATGTTTTTGCAAATTCACTTTACAGGACAGTATTTCATATCTTTGCTTTTCTTTGCTGCATTATTGCTGTTGCTATCTGAGATTTTATCTTTAGATTTAAGATGAGAAGTGATGTGCTAGGAAAATCCTATTACTCAATTTTCTGAGGGTGTTGGGTAAGTTATCTAAACTCTACAACATAATGCCTTCAGTGGTACTAGGAGGAACACACAGGTTCATCTATGTGACCAGATGTCAAATAATTGAGAGCGTTATTAAAGAAGATGACTCACTCATTTGAGGGGTTCACTCCAAAGAACTCAGGGAACAGAAAACTTGCATTATTCAAGCAATTTTTCTATAAGAATAGGTATGCAAACTGTCTGCAGGTGGGGCTTCCTCAAATATATCAGGACAGACTTTTTTCTGAACTTTTTGTCATTGCTAAACTTAGTTCCAAAGTTATTTCCACGTGTTCTCTATGCACTACCATTTAAAAGTCACATGGATGACATTACAACGGGGTATTGAAAAGATTCAAAATGATAATAGTTGTGATTGTTAAAACCATGACATGTCACTGATTAAAATCACTCACAGATGCTCTGATAATGGTTAAAAACAAACAAACAAATGAACTTCATATTTGAAACAACACTGCCAGGATTCTAAGAGAACAGAGGTATTTCTATTTTCTACAGAATGGCACTGCTTCCTAGAAATAATTAACAGTGCTATGAGTCCCACAGGTTTGAAATCATGGAAACTTTTATAAAGGTAGGCATGGATTGAACAAGGTTTAGAGTATTTAAATGTTTGGTCAATAAATGAAATCTATAATCATTTTCTACATCTCAATATTTCCAATTCTCATACTCAACTTCTCTCTGGGTCTTATTTATGCTTTGTGATTCTACAAGGAACATGAAAATGTGATGGAGATTTTTAAAGATCTTTCATTTATTATTTTATGTATTAAAATGGCATATATGAGCATCACTTGCATTTCAAGCCAAGGACTAGCTGGAGGGCCACAGACCAATGAAGCACAAACTTATCTTCGAGGAGACTACAATCTTCTGAGCAAAGGGTAACTGAAAGCTGCGATTCATTGTTTCTACAAGGTGAAGGGAGGTATTTATCTTTATATTTAGATAGAGGGCCAGTTTATCTACCTGAGAGGTCTTAGTAGAACCTCTATCTTGGACTTCCTTTAAAAGAACTTTGAATAAAAAGGAGTCATTAAAGCTGTACAGATTGCAACATCAGAAAAAAGATGAACTTGCTGGGAAAATTGTTAATAACTTTAGTGTGAGCCAGGGCACAATCATCAAGCATTTCTGGGAGAGATTGATTAATATATGTCAGTTTGGCATAATAAATATCCTATATTAGGATTTTAGTTTATATATATTTTAGCACACTGGGAAATAATTTATCACTAATCTCCACCCACATATCATTTTGATTGATGATAACTGCATGTGATATACAAAAATGTATTATAGTACTCTTAGCATGGTCAAATATTAAATATAAAATTTCAGAAATAAATAATTCATAAGATTTAAGCAATCTGTATTATAGTTAGCATATTGTTATAACTGTTCTTTTTAATTATTATTTATTATTATTATTAATAATAA
>JAJEJO010000653.1:513275-612737 GCA_020662805.1 Glaucomys volans
GCTTAATTTATTGAACTATATCATAGGTGTGTATATATAGGTAAAACACATATAAGTCTGGGTAATCTTCACAATTTCCAGCATCTAATGGGTCTTGGAAAGCATCCCCTGAAGGCAAGGGTAGACTACTAGACTGACTGTTTTTTATGCAAAAAATATTTTTAACACTTTCCATGTGGAAATTGTCAGGACAGCCCATTCATTTTTGTCAATTAGTCAGTTCTTGCCAGAATATTTCTCAAGTTTTTGATAGAACTCATTTACTTAAGTATTCTAAATATCATCACTTCCCTCCCCAAATACATATATTTAAAGCCCCCCTCCCCTTTTTTAGTGATTGTGTTGAGGTCATCTTTGCAATTTCACTAAAACTGAAGTGGTAAAAGCATGCGGAATATTAAAGATTACATAGTAGATGAGAACATCCTTCTGATAAAAGTAAGTGAAGGTGAAGTAGAGTGAAAGAAGATACCTTAAATCTTAATTTCCCTTGGGTGGTACCTAGTCAATCCACTTTTCTCCACGGTAAAGGAAAAAAAGACAGTTTCTGACTTAGTTTCTAGTTGCAAATCGGTATCTCTACCTTTGGGGACCTAAATAAACAAACAAAAAATCTTAGTCAACTTTCAACTCAAAATTGAGTTGTCTAATAATGGGCCTTAAAGTTCAATACCAGTGAGTGTGGGACTAAGTAAAAACTTCAGTACACCAAAAATACACATGATCTTCATTTGTCAATTTAAGAAATAAATTAAAATGAAGGAAAAAAGATGGTGTTATATGTAATAATAAAAGTTTCTTAACTCTATAACAATGTAAAGTGAAAATTTCAGAAACATAAAATATTTCAACACAAGGATTGTGCTTATATTTAACCTTTATGTATTATCCTAATGTGTTGAAAATAATTTAAAGCATTCATCCATGCATAACTGATTTTACTAGAGAATTGTTTCTCAAACCACAGTGTTCATCAGAATCACCTGGAAAGGCTGTTAGAATAGAAATTATCGGGCCTCCCTGGAAGGTCTTACATTTAGTAAGGGTTAGGGTAATAATCAAGAATTTGCATTTCCAGTGAGTTCCCAGGGGGTGCTGATGTTGTTGGTCCAGGGACCACAGGAGAATGCTGTGGGGGAAGAATGCAAGTTGGCTGAGCACAGGTTTGGGATTCAACCAAACCTGGTTGTGATTCACAGTTTCTGGTGGGGTAAGGCAAGTCTTTGTGGGAGAAGTTGTGAAGTCATGGGGCTTCAAGGGAGGAATAGGAACAATTTGATGGGCAAGATGTCAGGAGGAGAATAATGAAGAGTTCCAGAGAGGAGCTGACCTGGATAGCAGCTTTGGCATGAGAGAGAAGCAGAGACTCCAGAAGGTGAGAGTAACAGGTTCCCTGTGCCTGGCCATGAAGTTCCAGAAGGAAAAACAGATGCAAGATGCAGGATGGTAAGTACACCCAGCCATAAATAACACAAAGTGTACTGACAGAGGAGTCATGGCCACCACTGAAGGATAAAAGCACACTATGATTTTTTTTTTTTTAGAAACTCAATATTTAAAATGGCCTGTAGCTATAGACAGACAGAAGGCCCCACTGGAGTCTGTGATCCTGGGAAGAGGTAAGGAAGGCCTGAACTAAAGTCTAGGTTGAACAGTGAAGAGAAGTGGAAAGACCCAAGAGAAGAGAAGAATCAATATGAGTTAGCGACTGGGCAGTGTGGTGGGTAAGAGGAAGATGGAATGTGACATTGGAGCAAGGGGACAGTGACACAACTCCTGCTGTTCAAGCCAACCTAGGTGCTGAAAGCTGGTTCCAATTACTACAGGTCCGAGTCCTCACTCCATTCATGAAATGAGTTTAAATAAAGAAAATGCATAAATTAATAAAAAGGAAAATAAACTACAAAATTATTAAAGTAAAACATATTTCCTGATAAGTTACTCTAAGTTCCTGTGTTAACTTTTCCTAGAACAAAATAATAACAACTATTTCATTATTGAGGGCCAAGCTTTTTTGCAATGTGTCTAATCTTTAGCCCTTTGACTTAGGTGTTATTATTACTCCCACTGTACAGATGAGAAAACTGAATGAAGCATATCCAGAGAAACACGGTTAAAACGAGGTTTTAGAATCTTTTTCATCAACTCTATGCAAAATAATAATGACATCATTTTCACTCAAGTAGATAAAATTTATTAATGAAAATTAATACAGTATAATTCAAATGTTATGATTTTAAATACATATGCAAATAGTTGGCTATTTTGTTTGCCAGAAACTTGCAAATTAAATATATCTGTAAAAGAGGATAAGAGAAAAACAAAAAGTGAACATCAGTTTGAAGTGCTCAGTCACAATAAAATTATTTTGTTGGCATGTTAGCAATGAGGGAGGAAGTCCTAAAAGTAAGTCATCTTTTATATTTTATAAAGGTGAGCATGTTTGCTATAATTCAGTGTTATAATGTAGAATAAGTTAAAATAAATTTTTAATCATGTTTTTAAAGGGACTATCAAAATATCTCAATTCTTAATCACAAAGTGTAATTTGAGGTTTTATTTGTTTTTCAATTCCATCTGTGGGTTCAGTCTACTTGTGTACAACATTATTCTCTCTTGGCAGTTCTGCCATTTATTCATTCACTTGGGAAGTAAAGTTTAGATCAAAACAAGCTTTAATTTTATAATGGACATTTGTTGGTATGTCCTCCCAATTTTGGATTCCACCAGAGACTGATCTTTTGGAAAATATCAAGGACAAATTTGCTTGAGTATATTTCATGCATGTCATTGAGGTGGGCCCTCAGATTTTTCTGTAAGAAAACTAATTTCATGTTGAATAGCACTGTTTCAATCCATCTCCACCTCCCAAAAAATTAGAAAATCTCTATGATGAATTTTCTCTGACTAAAGAATAAATGAAACAAAAAAGGACATTCCCAACAGATCAAAATAGCAATAACAAAAGTAAAGAGGAATCATGAGGGAAAATCCCTAAGTACTCCCACATGTGGATACATGCAGATGGAATTTTCAGAGATTTTTTTTTATGATCATGTTGACAAGTACCCTTGCCTGCAGTCATTTTTCTTCTTCAGAGCCTAAATATTCACAAATATCTAAACTTGTGATTATCTAACCATGGGTAGTGTGTGTACCATAATATATGCCTCAAGGGAACTGCAAATGTCAGGAAGATGCAAAAATAGCCAGAGTGTGAAATCATCAAAGGAATATTGGAAGTTGAGAAGCTAACGTTTAAAAGGCCCTTCATGCAGAGTTTCTCTGTTGAAAACTGCCCTGCATTATCCCTCTGAAGATCTGTGCGAGGCTCTAGAGACTGGAAATCTGATAATGGTTTTATGGGCTAACAGGGCATCCTGGATACTTTAGACATTCTATAGATTCCATGGAAACAGGAAATGTAAGGACATTGCCCTAATTATTCTAACTGTGTGCTTTAGGAGGAAACATGGGGAAAATGCCAGTTTCTTTTTCAAGGGGAAAAGGGAAAAAGAACACTGTGATCTTATTCTCTTTGAGTTTCGGGCTAGGGTGGGGATCAGGAAGGGCAGCAAAGATTGGGGTTTAAAACAGTTGCCAGTTGTGAATGTTACTAGTCAGTGTAGGAAATGAAAGAGACATTCATCCTCACACAGAATCACCTCTGAAATCATCTCTTTAATACTCTTGTGAAAAGATGGAGGGAAGGAAGAGAGAGAAGGAGGGAGGACAGAAGAGAAAGAGAGAGAAGAGAGACTTCAACCAAAGATCTCTAAGTGTTGTGTAAGAACAGAACGCACTATCAATTCTATTACCCCTTTAATTCTAAAAAATTCCTGGCTGCCATTTTTATCCTTACCCTTGAGAGTTGTTCCTCTCTCTTTGTATTTATTTCTTTTCACCTAGTCTGAAAAGAACGTCTTTAAATATGTCACATATTGGTCATCTATCAATAACCTTCCCCGCAACCATTCCATTTTCTTCTTTCTCACTGACAAAGAGCACCAGATAATGAGACTGCATTCCATAAAATTACTACAGACAGGTCAAGGCCATCACACTTCCAGCAGGAAAACAGTCCAGAAGGAAATATTTAGACAGCCCATGTTGCTAGTGTGTTTGATCCTCTGAAGTAAAATTTGTGTTAGTTTGAATTCTTCCAAAAAAAGCAAAATATTTTTGGCTTGGAGCTGGTTACAAGAAAAATGGTTCATTAATGGTATTTATTTTGATAACTTTTCATTGTTTCATACGTTTAATATTAGCACTCAGTTCTTTATTGCACAGAGGTACAATATAAAAGTGTCAAAATAGAGTGGTTTAGAAATGATGATCCATTAAGCATTTTAGGGCCATTCAAATAACTTTGTTTGTCCTTAGGGATAAAAAGACCTATGATCCACCCATATTCAGTGATCTGAGAGGTGGAGGGTGAAAGCTAACAATGGAGTGGACACAGGATGAGATGTTCTCAGAGAACCTGGAATGGTGAATGGAGCCTGGAACTGACTGTCAGTCAGGGTTTGAGTTTGGAGCACCAAGTCTAGGAGAGGGCTGGTGGATGGACAGGCAGAGAGCCTGACCAAGCAAAGACCAAGCTCCACCAAAGTGAAGGGAAACACTGAGAAGGGCTAGCAGGTCAGGAAGAGAAGTTCTGAAGAACTGTAGTTTAAATTCATTATAGAGTTGATTCATGAATGTGAAGAAAAGGTAAGAATCATTTCAGATAATATTTATAAAATTTTAACCCAAATCAAGAATACAAACATTCTATAGCATACTTAATCAAACAAAATTCCTTTTCTTCAAGTTCTATTACTCTAAGTCATTATATGAGGTAGGCAAATATTAAGTTTGACAAATATAGGGCAGTATGAGTCATCTATTTTTAATTTTTTTTGTTATTGTTGCTATTATTGTTGAACAACTATCAGGGGCAGACAACAAGCTACGTGCTTTGGAAAAACAAACAAACAAACAAACAAAAAAAAAAAACAGTCATCAAGATTTTTTTCTTTTTCTTTTGTACCAGAGATTGAACTCAGGGGCACTCAACCACTGAGCCACATCCCCAGCCCTATTTTGTATTTTATTTAGAGACAGGGTCTCACTGAGTTACTTAGCACTTCGCTTTTGCTGAGGCTGGCTTTGAACTCACAATCCTCCTCTCTCAGCCTCCTGAGCCACTAGGATTACAGAAGTGTGCCACCATGCCCAGCACATCAAGCTTTATTTAAAAGTATCATAGATTAACAAAATACCCTCAGGCATAAACAAATACATATAATAAAGTGTCCGTAAGTAAGTTACACTAAAAAGATACCCTAATACAAAGAGAGATGGATAATCTTGTTTGCTTACATGCTGGGTGAGGGAAGGCTTCACAGAAGAAACAGTAATTGAACAAATCTTAGAGATTTTTCAGACATCTATGCAGAAGTAATTGTACTCCTAGCCATGGCATGGAATTATAAAACAGCTCAAGAAGTCTTTCACTGATTCAGCAAAGTCACAGGAGAAAATTCACTTACTAAAGATCACATAACCAATTTTAAATATGCATACCTCTATTTATGTATCTATACCTATGGTTTTCCAAATCTATTTATCTGTGCAGAGAATAAGGTTATGTAGATTTTGGTGTCAGACTTGTGTGCAAACCCTGACTGTGCCTCATAGTAGATTCATAGTACAAGTTTTTAGTACAAGTTTATTGAATTACAGTTCTTCATCTAAGAGGCTAAATAAATTTAGTGCTAAAAAGTAATGACACTGGTTCCATATTTCTTATTTTTTGCTGTTATTTGTTTTAAACTGCCTTTACTGGGTCCTGTTTCTGCTGTCTTCTTGAGCCAGTCCTTAGGTTCTGCTCCTTGTCATCTTTGTTCTATAAAATGAGGAAGAAAGCATAACCTACCTCATATGGTCCCTAAGAGTTAATATAAGTAGTTCTCTTGAACTAGTACTTGACAAAGGGACAGTTCTCATTACATATTAGCTGCATCTTCAAATTTGGGAGAATAATAGCTATGAAGTTATAATAAGACTACAGAAATTTAAAAAAAAGTTACTTCCCCTCAAACATCAAATAAGGAATAAGTTGTATCGATACTATGTTTTTTAAAAAGTCATAAAATTTATTAATCTTTCCAAAGTCCTGTTTCTAAGAACTAGTTTTAGCTGGTATCACATATAGAGAACACAACAGACAATGCTTTAGGTTAGTAAACACATACATGACCTAAATTATTACAAAGAGGAAACTCCAGAGTCAGAGAAGAGAAAATAAAAATCATCCCCCACCTCTGGCATACACCTGATGCTATCTTGCTGATTAGTACTAAAAGAAATTGTTTTACTGCCAGGCTGAACAACTACTGCCATTAAGTCACTGATATCAAGTATTGTTATGTCCAATATAACGGCAAAGGGTAGGTAAGGTATGTAAAGGATTAAACACCAAAAATCATTGGTTTTCCTTTTGATAGGGATATTCACAATTAAATCTGATATCTTACTACTAGTACAGTGAGTTAATAACTTTAAGACACTTTAACAACATGGAACAATGGCCAGACAGGCCTGTTGTGGATCGTGGTCTGATATCATTCATAGGGTGTCAGGGACATTATTGACTTGTGTGTAAATGTCTAAGGGATTTGTATTCTATAAGTGAAATACAACCAAATGGAACTCAGCCTGTGAATAGCATGTAATGGAATGCTTATCTAGTCATAAAAATGGATGAGAATGCTCTCTGATGTGGATAGAGAATGGTACCATAATATATTAAGTGCAAATTTCAGGGACCAAAAAAAAAATCATGTACAATATATATTGACATTTGTTTTAAAAGAGTAGAAACTAGCATACTTTTTACATCAGTAGTTGCTTGTATATTCATAAAATATTTTAGAAGGAATAACCAAGAGGCGATAACATTGGTTGCCACTGGAAGGAGCAACTGTATGGTCTAGATAACACAAGATAATTTTGTTGTTAATTCTTTCATACCTTTGCATTTTTAATTATGTGTATTTATTTTATATAAATAATAAAACAATACAAAATTAAAATATAATTTTCTAAAATGAAATAGGAAAATAAGTTTTTGACCAAGCTCTTGAGTCACTGCACAAATAATGTTAAAAAGCAAAAACTTTTATCCTAAATACATTAGATTTCTAGGTAAATAGGCCTGGCCTAGGAGTTCCTCCTTAATGAGAATGAGGGAATAATTTTGGGTGGCATTCTGTCATAGATGTAGTAGGATTATTTTCAAGAAGAGTTGGAACTTAAGTTAAAATGCTCCTGACAAGTACAATTTTACTAACTGAATGGTAGAAATGGTAAAATTGGAAAACTGACTGGTGATTGCATATTATGAAATCCAGTTAATATACAGGTATATAGCTTAATCTATATAAGTGCAGAACCATGCTAGTGTTGAGTTTGTAGCCATAAGAGAGTTAGGGTGTAACCTGCAGGAGATGAGTTTGTAGCCTCAAGAGGTTACTGTGTAACCTGTGGGAGATACAAGAAACACATAGGTAATCAAAATTCAGCAAGTCCAAAGCAAGTTAAGAGCTGGACTTTCTGTGCATATAGAGGAAGAATATGCAACTAGCCTAGAGAGAAAAGGAAATGCTTTTCAGGGAACTGATAATAAAAGGTCTTCAGGTGTATATACCATATTTCCTTTATCCATTCATATGTTGAAGGGCACCTAGGTGGGTTCCATAACTTAGCTATTGTGAATTGAGTTGCTATAAACACTGATGTGACTGTGTCTTTGTATTATACTGATTTTAAGTCCTTTGGGTATATAGTGAAGAGTGAGATAACTGGGTCAAATGGTGGTTCCATTCTAAGTTTTCTGAAGAATCTCAAAGAGAATGACTTTATGACTTTTGCCAATAAGTGGACTTAGACTATCATGTTAAGTGAAACATGCCAATCCCAAAATACCAAAGGCTGAATGTGAATCCATGATATGCGATGCTAGCACACCATAAAGGGGCAGGGAGGAAGAAAAGAAGTTCAGAGGATTAGACAAAAGGGAATGAAGGGGAGGCAGGAGGGATGGGAATAGGAACAACAGTACAATGAATCAGATACAACTTTCCTATGTTCAAATATGAATACATGATCAGTAAAACTCCACACCATGTACAACCACAAGAATAGGACACTAATTAGAAGAAGGTATATTTCATGTATGTATAATATATCAAAATACACTCTTCTGTCATGTATATCTAAAAAGAACAAATGAAAAAGTTAAAAGGCCTTTAAGGAACTCAGCACCTAGATTATTTGTGGGCTTGTGATATTTTAAACTTAATGCAAAAGCAGGAGGAGATTTAGCTCATGCAGATAAACTTTACAAAAAGAAAGTTAAATAGTACCTATTGTGTTGTGCATTTGCCTTCTAAAATAACATAGATAGCAAGATCAGCTACTGGTAGCTACAAGGAAATGTCCCTGGGGGAGCATTTTCTGGAGTATTCTCAGGTCCCTCCAGATGGATGCCAAAGAGGCTTGGGATCTTCAGAGACAAGGATTCTCTATTTGAAAAAGGAAGTCTTATTTGGAACTGGCCTCTTCAGCCTCCTTAGTCTCTTAGGGCTAAAGGCTTATATTGTTAGAACAGCTGATTTTACTGGGCATGTACAAGGTGCTCCTAGGTACTACCAAGCACTTCATTAACTACTATTCCTATGCATGCTGTGAGGAGTGTGAGGAGGGAGAAGCTACAGGAAAGTGGGGGCACTACCCATCAGTCTAAGCCAAGTTTCTTGATAAATGCATGGGAGTAAAGGTAAATGCGTGTCCCTGAAAGAAAAGAAGAAAACAGTTGAGAACCTTGTTTTGCACACTACTGACACCCAATGAATATCTGACGAATCATAACTATAATTATCATACCTCACACTCAAACTTAGATCTTAATGGTAAAGAGTTGAAATAGAAGAATTAAACTAAAATTTACTAGTCACCACACTAAGTTATAGTGTATAAAGGGAAAATCTTCAAGAAAATCAGTCCCATTATCTGGGAGGCATTCAAGGTGAAGTTCTATTCTACATTGCGATTTTTAAAATTACAATTTTTAGATTAAAATACATCCTCTTAAATTCTGTTACTAATTATGTATATGACAGCTACTTGATATTACAGAAAAGAAAACAAAAGTGAAAAAAGCAGACATTCCATTATCATTGGAAAATGAATGCAGGTTAAATAGATCTTTTACTTAAAGGCAAGAGGCCCCAAGAAAATATTTCAATTCCAATACATATATTACTGTACTGAAAAAAAGACAGTTTCAAAGACATTCTTGAAATACTCTTTTCTAGTGAAATTCAAAGACTGAACCAAGAAGACAAATACTGTTGCTAAATCTTTTTTGGTTCAGAATAGAAATATATAGTTAGGATGTAACCTAAATTTAAAGCTCAATAATACTAAGGTTGATTCTCTCAGCATATCTTAGCTATTATATTAGTATATTGGCAGCAAAGTATATTCTAAACCAAGAGGATAATACTTAAAGAGCAACTGAAAATGACAGATCAAATTGAGAATCAAGTCATACCAAAAACATCTAGAATATAAACTCATAGAAGCTTTAAGGAAGCATAGACCTGAGTTATACTGAACAGTAACAATAATCTATACAGAAGTTTAAATGACCATATTTTCCATTGACTGCAATTCTTTCAGACTCCAAAAAGGTCAACAGATCCTTAATGAAAAGTTAATAAATTGTTGACACAGCAATCAAATATATATTTAACAACTGTTTACTTTTTAATCATAACCTGGTTCCTAAGAAAAATCTCTTAATTTCTTCCCTTCCCTGAAGTTATTCTACTCTCTCCAACTCCTTATTTTCTTCTTGATTCAAACCCAGTTTCTATGCTTATTTTTCTTGAAAACATCAAAAGAACAAATAAAAGACACAGATGGCTCCTAATAATGAAAAGTTATTGTTATTATTATTATTATTATTATTTTTTAGTTCCACTCTTTTACCCCTTTGATGAGGCTGTTGCAAGATCAGAGAGGAAATGAGAATGTCAAATGCAGGCCCAGACAGGAGTAAAGCAGGGCAGGTGACCTCCTCCTTCCTTTGGATAAACCTATACTGTGACCATTTTCCCTGCAGAGAGGGCTGCCGATATAATTTCTCTGATCCACACAATCAAAATGTGTGTTTTGGGGGCTCCCACCTTCACCAGGAGGCAGCTATCATGAAAAGAAGTAATTCTCTTAACAGGACACTCTCTCTGCTCACTCACAATTTTGATATTAACATTATTGGTTTAAGGAATATAATTTCTTTTTATGCTAGGAAACTCTAAAGAAAATATAATATTAATACATGGAAAACAAAGGTCAAGTCTTTTTATTAATATAAGTCAAACTAAGCCAAATAGCTAGCTAGCTAGATAGGTCGATACAGGGATACACAGACATATACTTACAGAGAACTATTTAAATTCACTAGAGGCTATAATTAACTCCAGAGGTAATATCATTTTATGCAGTTAATCTATCATTAATATATAAATAAATGATCAGAGGAACTAATACAAGAAAAGGTATCATTAAATATGGGTTGGTAGTCTGTAGACATTTTCCCTCTAATTAATACAACTTAGTCCTTTCTAAGGAAAAAAAATTAAAATTATAAACATGTCTTTATTTCGTTAAAATCTTTTAGTATCAATGATTTTCACATAAATAGTTGGGTAAATGGAAAAAGTATATGCCTTCTTCACTTCATCTAAACAAAGAACTTTAATAGTCAATGCAGTACCACATATACTTCTTGAACTGTCAACTGTCAAAAACACCATTAATAAATAAAGGAGTAGGTATTATTCATGAAAAAGAGAAGCTTGGCTTAGAACTCTTTTAGTAATACAACCTTAATCCCTGCCAATCATCCTATCCTAAGAGGAAGGAAGTTCATTTAATGCAAATCCAGTGATAACAAATTCACCCAAAGTACAAGTACTCAGGAAGATGTTCCTCCACTGTCAGAGAACTGCATATTTCCACTTAAGGCCGACAGAATTTCAGCTTTAATTTACATTTTGTGTAAAAAATATACTGCTTTTTAAAAGTTGGAAGAAACAATTATTCTATGGTTTTGAGCAGCAGAGTTTTATACATTTCCTACTGACAGGTTTTATGCAGAGATAAGATTATCTGTCCTTCAAGAGATTAAAACTTTTAGATTTTAGTATGGGACCCAATTATTTGTTTCCTTCTCTCCTGCAAACTTATATACGACATGGAATGTCATTAAAATGTTATTTGCGGAGAAATCTTATGATCAGACTTGGAGTTGGAAAGAAACTTACGACTTATTATAATAACTCTTAAAACAGAGACAATAGTGACTTGTAAAATTACTTTCCTGTTTAGTATCTTGTCGATGTAGGAATTGATGGCATAAACTGGACATTTTAAAATAATGCTTATATTTTTTCCTTTCTTGCCCTGTCCTTCCCAGCTTCACTCTATCCCTCTTTCACTGCCTCTTTCCATCCTTCCTTTGCTCGTTCCCTCCCACTTTTCTTCTTACCTTCTTTTATATACCTTGTATTTTCTGTATTTGTTACACAGCTATGAGCATGCACAGAAAGACCATAGAGACTCAATGATATGGATTAAGATTTTGTTACACTTAAAAAAAAAGTGGAATGCTTGCCAGGTTCAGTGGTGCATTCCTGCAATCCAGCAGCTTGGGAGGCAAGTTCAAAGTCAGCCTGCTCAATTTAGCCAGGCCCTAAGTAACTTAGCAAGACCCTGTCTCAAAATAAAAATAAAAACTAAAAAGGTCTGTGGATGTGGCTCAATGGTTGAATGCCCTCAGTTCAGTCCCTGCTACCAAAAACAAAACAACAACAAAAAAAAAATTAAAAAAAGAACAGAATGGGGGGAATGCTTAAGTTACTTACCTATCCACCCAAGTGAGATGCTAGATGGAAACCATTTATAATATTTATTTACCTATAATTATTGACAGTGAAAATTATCTATTATTTATAATAAGTGACCTTCACAGGAATTTGGTGAATTTGCCTAAAATAAGTAGTTTGTTAGCTAGAATGTGGTAAATTAAAGTGTTTAATGTGAACTCATTTATGCTCTAAGAAAGAAATGAAATCCCAAATGGTTAAACAAATATTGGGTTTGTTAACTAAAATAGTTCCTAGTTCATTTATATAGTTCTACATGAATAGAATGTTGTGTGGCTATTCAATAGGGCTGTCTTTTGAGCTTTTTAAAATTTATTAATATAGCTTACTAGGGAAATCATCTTCCTCTTGGATAATTTCACAAGAGGAATCATATCAGAAGAACCAAGATTTGCCTGTTACCAATGCTCTGCAAATGTGAAGTGGTATGGATTTTCACAAATAAGGTTTCTTAAATGTCTCCAGCATGTGAGTTTATAAATGAAAACTGCTGTTAATAAACCTGCCCAATTTTTAATATTTATTATCAAACAAAGTCAGGATTAAAATCCAAGCCTGTCTGAATGCAATGTCCATGTTCTTAAATGTCATACAATATTACCTGTATTAGGTTAGAGACAGACATAGTCATAGAGATAGATAAAGAGGTAGAGCTAGACAGAGGGAGGAAGTGGAGGACAGACAGAAAAAGACAAATATGGATTTTGACTGTAGGCTTTAGACTATAATACAGATATAGAAAATACATAGGGAAACAAACAATTTAGAAAAGTACGTGTTTGTGTTTGAGATGACTTTTATGTATGGATTAGTATGCAACAGTTTTCTCATAAATATAATTATATATGTGAAATCATCAAATTTGGTACTTGTCACATACCCAAATCATTACTTTTGTTTCCTTTAGTTGCTTTATAATAGCTAGTTTTTCCAGGACTTACTGCCACATCACAACTTCAACACCTCAGTGGCTGAAATATACTAAACTGAAAATATCCCTGAGTTTTCTGAATACTTTCAACTTATTTCCCTAGACTTTCTAAGGGAGACATCTTCTGGGCTGGGGATATAGCTCAGTTCATAGAGTGCTTGCCTCATAAGCACAAGGCCCTGGGTTCAATCCCCAGCACTCCAAATAAATAAATAAATGGAAGACATCTTCTAAAGTTATAAATAATAAATGTTTTAAGTTTTGGTGGCCATACAGTTATTTGTTACCAACTCTGTCCCTCATCACCTGACTGTTGTAGCACAAAAGTCAGAAATAAATGCATGTGTCTGTGTCCTGATAAAACTTTATTTATGGACACTGACACTTGACTGTCATCAAAACTTCATGTGTCTCACAATATTAATCTTCCTTAAATTTGTTTTAAACTATGTACAATTGCAAAAAGTATTCTTGGCTCATAGGTTGTACAAAAAAGATAGCGGTAGTTCAGATCCAGCATGTGGCCATTGTTTGTTGAACCATGATTAAACCAAAGTCTTCTATAAGAACTAAGTTGGAATGAATCCACTAGAAAAACTAGTATACCCAACCTACAAAGTATCAGGCTGCAATGAGCCCAGGGAGGAAGGAGGCAATATAAAGCTATAGAAACAGAGTGAGAGAGGGAACTAAGGAAGGGCTTCAACACCTTGGAAGGTCAGAACTTAAATTTTCTGCATATACAATAATATTTTCTATCAATATCCTGAGAGGTGATCAGGCTCAGGCTACGGCTAAAGAGAGTGCACTGTAACATGAGCTGGACCAAACTTCAAACTCAGTTTTGAGCAGCACAGTGTAAGTATTACCTTCTGTGTACAAACTAAGGACAACAATGCAATTATATACATCTAGAGCCAAAACCCTTACTATGTCCTGGATACGAACTATTAAGTTTCAAATTTTGGCTCCCATTGAGGGCCTTTTTCAGACCATCTTTCCCGTTAAATAGTCATGTCCTCAGACACATTACCATACATTTGGGGACATTCCATTTTTCTAGGAAGTAGCATAGTCTTTTAATCTGACTTTCATCTCTCTTGTTGCATAAGTAATAGATTTAAATACAATGTTTT
This sequence comes from Glaucomys volans, assembly GCA_020662805.1. Lineage (NCBI taxonomy): Eukaryota > Metazoa > Chordata > Mammalia > Rodentia > Sciuridae > Glaucomys > Glaucomys volans. Next base: position 527,342 of record JAJEJO010000653.1, read on the forward strand.
GAGAGCTTCTGAAACAACTGAATCAATTCATTGGATATTGCTTAATAATGGTCTCAGTATGTGTAGATGACCCTTTTCATCCATTTCTATCACCTACCTCCCACTAAAGACCAGTATATTAATCATAGATAGCCATCTTTTCATCAAAATAGATAGACCAGTGAAAAGCTTCTTACAAGAATGGAATTTAGGACAAGAAAACTATACTATTTGGTAACTGGGCAAATTTCTTATTTCATTTGTCCTAAGTCTATTTACAGAAACCTGAGTCAGCCACTTTGGACATTCCAATAGCCTGCAAGGAATCCACATCAAGAGTCCATAAACCTTCCATCAGGAGCACAAAGTATCCCTTTATTTTCTACAGTGGAGCACCATTCTATGGGGCCTCTGTGACCTTACAGAACTGCCTGTCTTTTGAGTTTTCCTGAAGCACTGTTCTCTGTTTTTAACCCCTGTGCCTTGTGGTGGATTTCCTTCTTTCTGTCTATAAAGAATCCATAGCTGTCCTTAGTAATGTACCAGAAATGCGACCATGTTCTTATGAAAGTATCCAACTTGCCCTAGATCTTCTCAGTTACAGCTTATATGTGCATACTTGGCTAGAATCCTTGAGGTTTTACATGATACTTGCTGGCTTTCGTAGAGACTCTCCATTTCTAGGACACTTCCTCCACCCTTGCCTACAGCTCAGTGACTCAGGGTGGGGCACTCCAGCTCACATTCTGTGAAACCTACCATAGTCCAGGACCTAGACACAAGTGCCAAGGAAGGCACCTCAGCTGCAAAATGTAGGGGGCATTTGTCTACCCCTAAGAGTGAGGCTTTCACTAAAATTTGCATCCCAGATACCTCACTCTAAAGAGAACATGCACCCCAAGGGTGTCTGAGGGTAGGGTTGGCACTTGTGAGACCCCTTGTGTGAACTACATCCTGAGCACAGGGCTTGCCTCACTGCAGTCCCAGTATAGTGTGGCTGTCTTCAGGGGTGACGCAGACAACACTACTCTAACAACTCTTCCTGAGTGAGTGGGATGCTGTCTCTACCTGTTACATGTTAAACTATGAAAACATCAACATTGAAGGGACTTGTAGTCAGAATCTCCAACTGTGCTGCAGGATTAAGTTTTAGCACCCTGTAGGCAATAAATATGTAGTACTGAATGAATAAACTAATGTGATTTTATGAGTGTTCTCTGACAAAAGATAATACTATCCATGTATCCATACATATAAACTTTGTTAAATATAAGAGAAAGGACCAATACTGATATTTATGGTGAACACTGAGAACCTTAATTAATCTATTTAGGAAGGGAGGAAAGATATTCACATTTCAAATATAACTAGCTAAATATATTGATATTGTCACAAAAGATAAAAGACTCAAGATATAAATTCTACATAGATATGAACACAGACCTGGAATTACGAATAGACAAATGTAAAAATGTATTTGGACCTCAAGTGGGCACATTGCCTAGAATTTTGATTTCATCCTGTCTTGAACATTAGTATATTCACCAGAGTATTACATTAAGTATAGTATATCCAGAGAAATATTTGCTAACAAGCAAAGAATCCCTATAATTTCATATAGCTACTGACCACCAATGAGCATATTTAATGCTCAGATTTTTCTGCTTTTTCAACCTCATCTCAGAAACAAACTCATCTTAGATTTCTAAAACCTAACATATGAATCAAATTTTCCAAAAATGTAAGCTCCTATAAATTATCCTTATTATGCATACGTATGAACATATAACATATGAATGATAATAAATTTTATATGTGTACTGGGATGTTTCCCTTTGTTTTTCATTTTAAAGAAAAAAAATTCAATGTATTTGATGCCATTAAAGATTTTGATAAGAAAATGGGAGATAATGAATATTTAGTACTGAAAAATATAAATAGAAAATAAAGTTGCTGGAGAATCATAGACAAAGCTCTTGAAAAAACTTAGAACCAGAATCTACTTAATAAATAAGCAATTTATAGATAGATCGTGAGTGTGCTAAGTAAATGATCACATTAAGAGAAAACTCATTTAAGTCAGAAAACACCAAAAACACCAAATCATTCATAAAATGCACATATCTTTCCTTTTGTAGTATCATAGGCTAATATTCTTAAATGGAAGATAAATTATGTTTCCATAAACCTGAGTTATCATCCAAAAACTCATTTTATTCCGTCAAAGAACTTCCTAAAGTTTTGAAGATCACTACTCAAATATTCAAATAAAGAACCTCTGGACTTGTCAGACATGGGTAAACTTTAACATCCTAAGATTTAACATGAGAGCAGAATCCCTTTGAGAGGATAAACAGAATCAAGTTCTGGAAGCTGGAGGTAATATTTCAACCACAAAGTTTATTACACACAGTTCCGTTGCTAAGCATAGTATGTCCCATGGAACCAGAGAAAATTACTATTGCCTGTCTATGAAGGTTGGAACTCTTCAACTTCTCCCAATACTTCTATGGCAAAATGAAGAATGTGTCTCTTGGCGTCTTCAGAACATCTTTAATTTTTCATGTGGAATGTCTTTTTTTTTTATTACCTATCAACGAAAACTATCAAGAGCTCAATTATTAACCTGAGTAATCATCATTTCCAAAATTGGAGATTGTTTTCAGAATGAACTAGAAACTAAACATTATTATGTGGGGGGAAGGAGATCAATGGAAGAGATGCTACACAGCAAAGATATTCAAGTATAAAGGAATACTCCAGTCATCACCTCAATAAAAGGACACTTGTGACTCACATTTCATTCTCACTTGTCACCACTTCAATTAAGAGTTGGACAGGGGCTTCTTGCTTGTAGCTTTTTAATGTACAATTCACACAGGAATATTATCATACCATAGCACGGTGTCCTCTTATTTCTAAAGTGCAATTTTCATGGAACAGTAAACAACAGAATATGATCAGGGACTCACACAAGTCTAGAGTTGGTGTCTAAATCTGTCTGGTAGCTATATGCCATGTACTTGGAGGCTTATAAACAACATGTTTCTCACATATAAAAAATGAAAATGGAATTAAAACTTTGCTATCAGTAGGTAAATATTGGACAACAGCAATGCTTTTGCACTTACCTATCATCTAAGGGGTGCTTCTTGATATAAGGAAGAATTGAGTAGTTATAGCAGAGACTCTATTACCACTCCCCCAAATCCTCAGATTTTATGATCTAGACCTTTATAAAAAAAAGTTTGACAACCTCTGATGTACACTGACCTATCATGATCTTTTGACTGAAAGAATATGCAGACCACCCAGGAAATAGTTTATGAACTTTCCATCAGATCTAATCCTTACTTTAAGCTGCTACATTCTTCTTTTCAATACCAATCTTGTTCCTCTCTGAAAATCTCACAAGATTTTTCTATTGTTTTTTCATAATATTGATCAAAATGCTGGTTAGGTTCTATGTCATCTGGCAACAGATTTCCTTTGCACTATTTCTAGTAATCCATTTGTTTATAGCTCACTGGAGTCAACCAAAAACACCTGCTTTCAATTCCTGTGCTTGAGAAGCTTCATTTTCATGGAAATCCTCTTTTTCCCTCTATGTGCTCTTTGCCTACTTTAGTCCAATTTAGGCTTTGGTTTCATTCCAGACAAAGAATGTTTGCTATATCAAGCAAGAAAAGTGAAGCAGGAGGCATCACAGTACCAGACTTTAAATGATACGACAGAGCTATAGTAACAAAACAGCATGGTATTGGTACCAAAACAGACATGAAGATCTATGGTACAGAATAGAAGATACAGACACAAACTCACGTAAATACGATTATCTCATACTAGACAAAAGTGCCAAAAACATTCACTGGAGAAAAGATTGCCTATGCAACAAACGGTGCTGGGAAAACTGGAAATCCACATGTAATAAAACGAAATTAGACCCCTATCTCTTGCACTCACAAAACTCAACTCACAATGGATCAAGGACCTAGGCATTAGACGAGAAACCCTGTGCCTACTAGAAGAAAAACTAGGCCTAACTCATCATGTCAGCTTGGGAATCATATTCCTGGAGAAGTCTCCTAAAAAGCAAGAAGTAAAATCAAGAATTAAAAACTGAGATAGAATCAAACTAAAAAGTTCTTCTCAGCAAACAATAACATGAAAATAGAGCCTACAGAATGGGAGAAAATCTTTGCCACCTGTACCTCAGATAGAGCATTAATTTCCAGGATATATATATAAAGAATTCAAAAAATTTAACACCAAAAATAAATAAATAACTAAATAAATAAATAACCCAATCAATAAACGGGCAAAGAAACTGAACAAACACTTCACAGAAGATCAATCAGTAAATGCATGAAAAATGTTCAACATTAGCAATTTGAGAAATGTAAATTCAAACTACACTGAGATTTCATCTCACTCCAGTAAGAATGACAATTACCAAGAACACAAATAACAATAAACATTGGTGAGGATGTGGGCAAAAGGCACACTCATACATTGCTGGTAGAACAGCAAATTGGTGCAACCACTCTGGAAAGCAGTATGGAGATTCTTCAGAAAACTTGGAATGGAACCACCACTTGACCCAGTTATCCCACTCCTCAGTATATACCCAAAGGGCTTAAAAATCAGAATACTATAGTGACACAGCCACATCAATATTTATAGCAACTCAATTCACAATAGCTGAGCTAGATGCCCTTCAACAGATGAATGGATGAATTAAATGTGGCAAATATACACAATGCAATATTACTCAGCCATAAAGAAGAATGAAATTATGGCATTTCCCAGTAAATGGATGTAACTAGAGACTATCATGCTAAGTGAAATAAACCAATCCCAAAAAATTCAAGGCTGAATGTTCTCTGATATGCTCATGCTGACTCATAATAGGCTGGGGGGGGTTTCACCATATTGGACAGGGAGGAACTGGGGGGAAAGGGATAGGAATAGGGGGAAGGGATAGGGGAGAGGGAATAGGAATGGTAAATATAGTAGAATGAATCAGACATACCTTTCCTATGTTCATATATGAATACACCACAGTGTAACTCCACATCATGTACAACCACAAAAACAGGAAGTCATACTCCATGTATATATGATATGCCAAAATACATTGTACTATCATATATAACTAAATAGAACAAATTAAAAAATTAAAACAAAAAATAAATAAATATATAATGTTTACTTTAACAAACTTTAGTTGATCTTCTAGGCCCATTTCTGGATTTTTAAAATCAGTTTTAGTAAGAACTCCCATCCTTGATATCATCTCCCCCTGTAATGGTTTGGACATAAAATATCCCAAAAGGCTCCTATGTTGAAGGATTAGTCCCCAACACAGAAACATTCAGAGGGAGGGATTTTTGGAAGTGACTGAATCCTGAGTGCTCTGAACTTATCAATGGATTAATCCACTGATGGGTTCCAAATCAAATGGACTATTGGGATGTGGTAAAAACCACAGGAAGTGAGAGCTAGCTGGAGGAACTAGGTTACTGGGGTGAGTGCCCTACAAGAGTATATCTTGTCCTTGTCCCATTTCTCTTTTTGTTTCCTGGTCATCATGAGGTGAGCAGCCTTGCCCTGCCACCTGCTTTCCACCATGATGTTCAGACTTGCCTTGTCCTCCACCCACCCCACATCTAGTCTGTCTTCAGCAAGAATCCTGTTAGGTTGGTCTAGCCAGAATCCCACTGCCCCTGAGGATTCCTCTTGGCAGTTTTCTCCCTCTCACCCCTGCTTTGCTCCTTGGTTACAAATTCCCAATTACTCATGCTATGTTTATTGTTTAGCTCAGCCTCTCTCCCCCACTGCAAAATCCCACAGCATTACCCCTGTCCCTATAGTGATGGCCCTGAATAAAGTCTCTTACATACTTTCACAAATAGCATTGAATGATGTTTTTTTAATAGTTTAAGTTTCATTTCTCTTCCTCAAAAAAATCTTAACTGACTCTGCTACTCCAATGTGTTAGTTGGGTCCCCTACTGCGTGGTCAGTATACTTCTTTGTCCTTATAGAAGCCTATATGTTTGTGAGATTACTTGATTAATGCTATTTTTCATTAAGTTTTTTTATTCCATTAAGGCAGGGATTGTTTGTTCTGATCGTTCTGATCGTCTCTTAAGACCTGACATTTAAAGCACTCAGCAAACATTTGTGAAATAAATTACAACATTAAGATTCTAAATTTACATTTACACTTTCCTCAAACTTTAAAGAATCATTCAGTCAATTATACACATTTAAAAAAAAATAGTGCTATGATCTGAATATTTGGGTCTCCTCAAATTCATGGGTTGGTCACAATCCCAAAAACTAGAGAACTAAGAGGTAGGAACTTTAAAATGCCGTTAGTTCATGAGAACTCCCCCTCACAAATGGGATGAGTGCCCTTATAAAAGAGGTTGAAGGGAGCCTGACTCCCCTTTCCACCATGTGAGCACATGCAGAAGGCACCATCTTTGAGTCAGAAAATGTTCAGCAGACATCAGACCTGCTGTCCCTTGATATGTTATCTAATACGTGACATATTTTACCTAATAGCCTTGCAAATACTTGCTTTCTCTAGCATTTCTGGGTAACAAATTGAGTATCAGATGAATAAAAAAATACTTTTTGGTACAGGCATATGCCATGCAATAAATGAAATCCCAGTACTAAGGGAAACCCATTTTTGCATATCTAAAATTCAAATTTCACTGGGCATCCTCTGTTTCCTCTGGCAACCCTACAAAAGTAAATCTGATTTGGTTACTGAGGTTCTAATTAGGCATCAGCATGAACAGTTATGAAATTATCAAAGAAGATGCCTCAAAGAAATGGAGGACTATACCATTTTAAAAGATAATACTTGCCTGGGGAATGTACTAGGTCATATTCTTAGAAATGAGAAATTTATCAGAACTAAAACAAATCACTCTCAGCAACAAACTGATCTAATCAGAAAAAGAAAAGCAAAGGAGGAAAATGAAGAGAGAAGAAAACAAAAGACAAAAGTAAGAGAGAAAATCTAAGTCCAACAAAACGTAGATAAAAAGATGTTAGCAACTAGCTCAGAGTCCCTAAGGAAACCTCTGGATTCTTCCAAAATTATATAATGTTAGAGAATGAAAGTGCTAAGAACTAAGCTCAGAGAAAGTGGAGTGAACCCCAGGCATGGCAATTTGGTTGGAAGGAAGGGAAACAGTTACTGTTGTCTCCATAAGCCAAAGATACATCTATAACATTTAATGATAATGGATTTTGACAAAGTTCACTGATTTTAATTACAGGGATGGATTTATGTTTTACCTACTATACAAACTCCATCTCCATCTTCTTTTTTAATATTTTATTTTTTATTTTTACAGACTGCATTTTGACCATTGTACATAATGGGGTACAACTTTTCATTTCTATGGTTGTACATGATAAAGATTCATGCCATTCAGGTAATCATACATGTACATAGGGTAATGATGTCTGTCTCATTCCACCATTTTTCATACCCCCTCCCCATTCCCCTCTCATTTCCCTTGATGTAATCTAAAGTTTCTCCATTCTTCTCTCACCCCCACCCCCAACCCGATTACATATCATCATCCACTTATCGGGGAAAATAGTCAGCCTTTGGTTTTTTGGGATTGGCTTATTTCACTTAGCATGATATTCTCCACCTCCATCCATTTATCTGCAAATGACATATTATTCTTCTTTATGGCTGAAAAATATTCCATTGTGCATATATACCAGTTTCTTTAACCATTCATCTGTTGAAGGGCATCTAGGTTGGTTCCATAGTCTAGCTATTGTGAACCCACCTTTTGACCCACTCCTCGGGTTATATCCAAAGGACTTAGTATTAGCATATGATAGTATCACAGCTCCATTCTATCTTCTATCTCAAAAATCCCTTCAAATTTGTGACCAATGGAGTTTTAATTTTTACAAAATAATTTTCTGCAGGTATCAAGTTCATTGCTACTGATGGGTAAAATGAAATCTTCCAGGGCTTGTACATTTTGGAGGGGGTTGATGACATGCTAATTCTTGCATGTTAGTACATTTACAACTGGAATATTCAAGCACAAGCCCCATCCCAAGGCTCTGCTCTCTACGTAATATGACCAATGAAGAGTGAGTCAGGACAACAAATGCTTGTGAGCATCATCTTAAGTGCTCAATTGGAAATTAAGGAATTCCATCCCTAGCAATATGAGGAACACAGCAAAGAATTGGTGCCTCAGTTTCTACACCGAGCATCTATGTTACCTACCATTTCTTTCATTAAGAAACTGAATTTTGAAAGCTATATTTAAAATGTTTTCTTTTTCTGAATAATCCATAGAAGGCTTCTCTACATTCCACACCAGCTCTTTGGCCACAAAATTGAAGACACTCACACTCACGGGCAATGGGGTTCTGCAGTGAGCTTTGATTTGCGACAATAATAATCACAAGAAAAGGTACTTGGAAAAGGCACATTTTAAATTCTCTAAACAAGCATAGGTAATTTTTTTTTTCCAAAACAGATGCTTTCTGCCCCAAAGGACAGACACATAGGCTCATCTGTTTCCTACATTTTATTTTTATGCTACGTAGTTCTGAAATAATCTCTTTTTGAATTTCACCTGATCACACTCCAATCACACTGGGTAATGCTTCCTAGCCCTCTAAGCTGACACGGAAAAGGATTTCCCATTACTGCTCTCATCGCCTGTGTCACCAGACCTTCCCAGGTGCTTCAGCTTTTTCAGTTCAATGAACATCCCTTAGAAGAGAATAAAATCTGTTTGCTTTCTTGTGTCTTTTGCATCTTTTTCCAAGAATGTCTGATTCCTATTTAGATACTCCAGCACTGTTTTCTATTCAAGTCAGTGCAGGAAGTCAGGGTGAGGAAGAGAGCTAATCATTTTGCATGAGAAAAACAACTTTGGTTCCATGAAGGCTTTCAGCCAGAGAAGAAAACAAAACAAAACAAAACAGAATAGAACTAAATAAAACGGAACACAAAACATACTGGGGCTATGGCTTTTCCTACATGGTCTCCTGGTCTTGCAGATCTCTTTATAATCATTTACCTTACTGAAAGGTCATTTATACAGAAATTTGTTTGACTTGAATACTATATGCTCTTCAGAATAAGCATTTCAGGAAAGACAACAGTCTTTGGCCACTGGTATCTATCTATGTGGGGGTGATATTTAAAATTCTCTTTTTCAAAAGGCATTGTTCTACAGATATAAAATCTCACTACATAATACTAAATGCTAATTTATTAAATTGAGTACAATTCAGAAATAAAGAATAGTACATATAGAATAATAAGGATACATAAAGTTATTTATGTACTTAAAATAATGTTAACTTTTAAAAAATGTCAGTGCCAACCAAATTCAAGGATGCAACTTGAAACTTATAATTAAACCTTTATTTTGTTTTCCTGTTGTTAGGACTTGAATTATGTCATCTGAAAAGTTATGTTACAATCCTAACTCTCAGGAGCTCTCAATGTGACTTATTTGGAAATAAGTCTGTTGTTCATGTAATTAATTAAGATGGTGCTGTACTGGAGCAGGGTGGACTCTCAACCTAGTATGACCAATGTCCTTATAAAAAGATAATGTGAAGATACAAGGAAAGAATATCATGCAGAAAATGAAAGCAGGGACTGTACTTTTACAGTTGCCAGCCAAAGAACACCAAAGATTGACAGCCACTACCAAAAGCTAGGATGAGGCTAGGAAGGACTTTACTCCCATTCTCAAGGGAGCCCAGACCTGCTGACAACCTGATTTTAGACTTGCAGACTCAAGAACTCTGAAAAAGTAAACTCTTTAAACTACCCGATTTGTGCTACTTGGTTAGGACAATTTTTGAAAACCAGCATAACTGTGCACCCTTTTGCAAAAGGGAAGGTCCTCATGTCCTAATCACATCTTTATATCATAAAGGTCTCACCTTTCAATATCATTTCAATGGCAATTAAATTTCAACATGAATTTGGGAGGGGACAAGCATTAAACCACAGCAGAGGAACTCTTGATGCACCTTCCAAGATTTTATGTATAAGAATAATCATTAAAATGATGTTTATAAGAACATTATGTTAAATCTTAAATAGAGTCAAGCTCTACAAAGCTATGAATAAAGAATATGAAAAGTTTTTATAATCATACATGATGTGGTTTAGGACAAACTATCCCAAAATATACTTAGTTGGAAGAATTTGAGAAAGGTCTTTCTGAACTCTTTCTTTGCCCTCTTCCCTGATGCAAGTCATAAAACCTAGCAAGGTCACTCTGATCTTTTCCCACACTTCTGCCCTGAAGCAGGTTCTAAGGCCCCCATTCCATAAACAGTATCCCAGTACTTGGAGGAAAGGAACATCTTTATCTCTGAAGACACTGTGATGTGGTGAAGGATCTGAATGAATAGGCCTTGCTAAGTTCCCCTTTTTTCCCATTTGATCATACCTCCTCTCTACAACCATACCTCTCCCTGACTGCCTACTTCTTCATCATTCCCAAGCATAAAACACACATTTCCCTGTTATGGAGGGTCTTCATTTCCAACAGCTTCTGTGTCATGTAAACTTAGTTAATATGTTCAAATTCCTCTCTTGTTAAGCTGTCTTTTGTTATAGGACCTGAGCCATGAACCTAGCAGTAGACAAGAAAGGATATCTCCTTTCCCCTAAATACCCAATCCCAAACCAACATTCTCTGTGGATGTGAATTGCTGTTAATGTTTTAGCTTTTAAATGTGCATCCAAATGTATTTATTTCCATTTATTCTCTCCCTCTCTGCCTCAGCCTGCCTCTCTTTCTCTCTCTCTCTCTCTCTCTCTCTCTCTCTTTCTCTCTATCTCATGTACACACAGTCACAAAACTTTTTTTGCTAAATCATCTATCAATGTAATCATGCTGAACGAACTCTTTAGTAACTTTTTTAATTTAATATGGAACACCCATGATCTAACTCATTCCTTTTAAATGAGATCTAGCACATTCTTTTAAAACAGACCTAGCTCATTCTTTTTAATGGCTGCATAATATTTTATTGTGCCAATGAACCAAAATTTACATATTTATTTCCTTATTGATGCAAAACAATCTATGCCCACATACGTATTTTAGTTTAGAATGGATTCCCAGATGTAGAACTGCTGAATCAAAAAGCAATGAGGATAATCATCCTTTTATATGTAATTTGGACATTTGTATTTCTTTAGTAGATTGTCCTTTCTGCTCTGCCCATTTTTCTTTTTGGTTGTTTGTCTTAGAGATTGATAGCTACTCATTATACAGTCTCTATATTCACATTGCTTATATAGGCTAATAATGCTTCGCCCTTGCTGACGTTAGTTTCGTAACTTTGTGGTAACTCTCAACTCATACACATTTTAGTGTTTTATATTGCAGATTCTTTCCTAGGTTTCACTGTGCTTCACTTTGCTCAAGAAGTTATTCTTTGTCTTAAAATTATGTTAAAGTCTCCTAAGAATTTATTAGTACTTTTATTGTTTTTAATATTTAACTTTTTAATTTGTCTGAAATAACTATTTCCCAAGAGGATAATTCTTTTTTCTACTCATATCTAAACCACTACAACTCCTCTCAGTTCAGCTTTTACAGTATTTTCCTTATCAGTCATCTCAGCATTTCTGTCTGCCGCTGCAACCCATGGAAACCACCATCTCCCCCCTTAAACTAACCTCCTATGATCACCTCTTAAGAGCCATGATGGAATTCTCAGAATACAAATAAGTATATCAATTCCCTGCTCAAAGCCCTTGGTATACACACAACATTCATTGGTGTACAGCCTCAGTGAATGGCAAAAACATTCTTTTAAATGAAAGAAGCCAGTTTTAAAAGTATAGTCACATTTATAAGCTGTTCTGGAAAGGGAAATTGTAGAGACAGAGGGCTGAGCTGTGGTTACCCGGAAGTGGAAGTGGAAGAATGAGTTTACTCCAAGAGGCATAAAAGAACGTGATGGACATGTTCTTGTGTGTTGATTGTAGAGATGGCTACAAACTCATAGAAATATACACTAAGAAGAGTGAATTTTACTGTAGCTCATTAAACCTCAATGAACTTTATTGAACAAAGAAACTGCTGGTACCTCCACATATTAAAAAAAAAAAAAGTATGCCATTGTATCCATGGTTTAAAAGGTTCTACCTAAAATATGGCCTGTCTTCTTCTCCATATTACCTCCTTATTGCTCCTTTTTCCTCATGTGGGTGCAGCCATGTTTGATCTCTCAGAACCATGCCAAACCTGTTCCCCTCTCAGGGCATTTGTACATGTCATTTTTATGCCAAAAATGTAATTCTTCTGAATATGTTATAATTGCTGCCTCCTAAAAATACCTGTGTTGAGGTGTTTTCCCAGTGGATTGTGATCTCAAGAACAGCTATCTTCAACTATGTGTCCACACTGGGAGACATAATGGCTAATGGTCATGGTAATTAACAATCTTCCCCTGAGTTCTTCAATAAAGACCAGACCTTTGACTTTCCAGTGTTATCTTGGTCTTGCATTAAAAAGGCAGTTGGCTTGTTTATACTCTCCACCTTTAAAGAAGTTTTACATGTAGAGCCATACTGTAAAATTGAATATAATTAAGTAGATTAATGTATCATAGCATAGGGAAAATAACAGGAAAGATCAGAGGAAATTGATAGTGCTTCCAGCATGAAAAAAGCTACAATATTCTGTGTTAATTGTAGAAATGTGCCCAAAATTACTCTATGTATTCTATTCCCCAATGTAAATGGAAAAACACTCAGTTTTATAATTATTTGTGTCTGTGAACAACCCCCTTGCTAAGGAAGGACAGTACTATTTCTGGTACTGCCCCTTGAGATATAACTCCCCTGGGGGTTTTCCCAAGGCGTCCATTGGGCAATGCAGAGAACAACATCCTCAACAAAATTCTTATAGTAAATAAAATAATGAGTTTCTCGGGACTGTTTCTTCTAATGATCCTCTATGTGACCCAAGGGCATAATTCCAAGGTACAATTCAGTAAAAACAATTCAGGGCAGAGAGTTGCAGAATAGAGTGGTGGTAGGAACAGGCAGTAATTAATGTAATTCATTTGCACATTTTCCTATGCTTAGAGTTTAATCCAAGAGAGATTTCATCATGTCTAAAGCAATACTTTCCATTGTATGTTCTGAGTGGGGTTAATAGTTACTGAATATTTTTAAAAGGTTCTTTGTACATAAAAGAGCTATTTGAGGCATATTACCTCTTGTAATATTTTTGATTTATAACTTCAAAAATTAGTCAAAAAATAATTGACTTCAATAGAAGCATACTATTGTGTTGTCAGATTTCTATCATTATAACAAATATCAGATAAATCAAGTTATAAAGAAAAAATGTTTATTTTGGCACACAGTTTCGGAAATTTCAGTCCTTGATGAGTTGGTCCTGTTGCTTTAGGGCTTATGGTGAAGTGGCAAGTCATGGCAGAGGAAACTATTCACCTCATGGCCCAGAAGCAACAGACAGAGAAACAGGAAGGGGCTGGGGTCCCACAATCCTTTTAGAAGGTAGGCTCCCAGAGACACATCTCAGTAGGCCTCACCTCTTCAAGTTTCTAATATTCCCCAACAGGACCAAGTCTCTAACACATGGAACTTTGTGGGATACTCAAGATCTAATTCTTATAAACCAGGTTCTTCCTGGTCCTCAGTCTTGTTCAGAAATATGCTGCATTCTGCCTGGGTTTTACCAGAAGTGAGGGTTGGTAATAAAGCCACCATCATTGCTCACATCTTTTATGTCATTAAGAGAACCTGGGAAGTTTGTGTGGCACACAGTGCAGAAGTCAATCAGCTGGCCCAACCTAGAGCAAGTGATTTCTTAGAGGAGAGATTACAAAGTTTCAGCATGAATTTAAGGACAGAGTTCATCAGAATGACGTTTTTAATAAATAAAATTTAACGTTGATAATGGCTTAGGAAAATTGTCTAGTAAGAATTTGTTTCTTTATCACATAATTCAGTGGAGTAATTCTGAAAAGAAGTTAGCTGATAACATAGAAAAATTGAGATTCAAACACAGGCAATAGATGCACCAGAAGATTACTAGCTCTGTTGAGATGAATGCAAACTATTTTTTAAATAAGGATTTTGTTAGGGACAATACAAAATGAGCTATTTAAAACCATAAATCCTCAGTATATACATTTTCTTGATCTCTCTAGTAGTCATCTTGTCATAATTGTGATCCTGTAGGATCGAAAGTTCAAAGCCAGCCTCGGCAACTTAGTGAGGCCCTAAGCAACTCAGCGAGACCCTGTCTCAAAATAAAATGTAAAAATGGTCTGGGGATGTGGCTCAGTAGCAAAGCTATTTGCTTAATCCCTAGTACCAAAAATAAGTAAAATAAAATTAAATAAGCTCCTCTAGGATGCAAGTTGAAAGTGCTGATTCCTACAACTCTAACTGCTAGAAACCTTGAATCATGCTGTGTAATCTCCACTTAACAATGTTAACAAACCATGTCCTTTCTGATTCACTCTCAGCAGCTTTGGGCTCATTAGAAAGCATGAAAATTGTTAGAATGACCCTCCATTTTACTTGCTGACAACTGTGACACCTCCCTCCCACTTTGAATGCCTAAGGTGCTGCACATCCCTTGTATTCCAATAGATGATTCTGCCACTAGGTGGAGGGAAATATCCATTGAGACTAGAGGGAGCCACCCTTAATATTCTCAATCACTGACACCTTTATCTGTTTGCCCCATGATTCCTGGGAGTGCTAGTTCCCGTGCCTGTGGATAACCTTCGGGTCTCCTTATCATTAATCCATTCACCTGCTCTCCTATTTTATTTCACATAAGGCATACCACCTTTTCCCCATCCACTGCTTCTACTCATTTTTTTTTTCATTTCTGTGGTAACTAGTGTCTTTATTTTTAAGAGTAATTTTTAGTGCTAGAACTAAAATTCAGGTATTCTTCTTTAACCACGATGCGAGGATGTTTTGATATGTTTATGTTGATCTTTTCTTTCCTCAAATTAATTATTTATTCAAGATCAGACTATGGTACAAAGAAGTTTGAAACTATCATAATAATGTTCCTTCGATTTATCTTTTGAAGTAAAATAAATTAAAAAGCAAGTCAGGAGTTAAACAAATAAATAAAAGGAAGAATTTATTTAAAAGCTTTTCCCCTCAAGTACCTTTTTTTTTCTGTTATTACTCACTGCTTTAAAAGGAAGAAATCACCAAAACATAACTTACTGAAACATATATGAGTATATAAATGCAAGCATTAAAAAGGATTTTTGCCAACTGTGCCTGATAAATCAGTGACTTTCTGAGTGTGTGTTCAACTCTCAGTCTGGCTAACTTAACTTGATTTTCTTCTGTTGAGAGAGAAGACTGAGAATTTTCCACTGGGCCCCTTTTGTGTCCTGTTCCAAGCAGCTGTTCTCTGGAGTCTGTCTTGCAGATGACCTTAGGCATAAACTCTCCGTCCTCACCCTCTTGCTAAAAATCCACATTGCCAAAACAATATTTGCTAATCTACAAGAGCAATTCCTCACTCCTTTGAAGACCAGCACTGGCCTTGATGAGTGATTCCCTAAAACATTGAACTTCAGATGACACCTCCGGCTAGAGCACCTTTAAAAATAAGTGAAGTCTTGGTATCCTTTGGATATTGTTTGTCCCCAAGAGGTTCATTCCTGGAAGCTTGGTCTCCAATGCTGAGTAAAGAAAGGTGGCGGAACCTTTGGGAGGTGGGGCCTGGTAGAAGGTAATGAGGTCATCTTGAGCACCACTCTTTGAAGGGATTGATGTCTATCTCACAGGAACGGGCTAGGTCTTGCAAGACTGGATTAGATAGTGCAAGAGAGAGAGAGAGCTATTCTAATGTGAGGCCACCCCATTGCTTCTCCACTTGTGAATGCCTGCTTCCCCTTCCTTCACCTTCCCCATCATGTTGTGATGCAGACAGAGGCCCCTCACTAGAGGCTAGCACCAAGCTGTTTGGACTTTCTAGACCCCAGATTCATCAGCCAAATAGACCTCTTTACTTTAACATTAGTCAACATCAGTTATTCTGTTGTAGCAACACATAATGTACTAAGGCAGCCCTCCTTCAATAAATGAGGACCTTCCTTTGAAATTCCTGTTGCTCAGTATTTCAAGTACAGGGTGATGCTAAGGGAGCTCTGGTGGACTTTCTTTCACAAACAAAAATGTGCAGAGCATGTCAGTATTCAGAATAAATGGGGGAAAGTCTCATATCCAGTTGACCAAGTTCAAAATATTGATACATAAAGTTACAATTTAGTATATTTTTAATCTTCAGAACGCAACAGTCAACAGAATAGAATGTCTGGGTCAACAAAGGCAGTATGTCTATTCTTCCTAATGTATGTTTCACAGAAGCCAAATCATAGTCACAAGGTCACTTTATTAATTTTCAATAAGAAATAGCTAACCTTGGAACCAAATGTCTAGGAGTACATGTCAGGAAATTTTCTTCTGTACAGGCAGAGTTGCATGGAAAAGATATTATTAGTCATAAGGTGGTTTGGTGGTCACAGAATCAGAAACCAAACTAATTAGGTGAATCCAAAATGCTCGTTGTCAGAAGACAAAAATCTATGAACCCACAAACACAGAGGGTTCTGAAAGTCTTGAACTTTCCTGGCTGAGGCTTCTGTTCATTGGATGAATTTGCCTAACTTTTGCTTTGGAGTGTCTTTTCTAAGTGCTTCCAAGTCTGCCTTTTCTTACTAACATTTTCTTTCTTTAGAAATGTCAAACCTTTTAATCAGTAATGGTCCCTTTGGTTTAAAAGCAATTCTCGTTCTTTAAAGTAAGGGATTCATTATACGTGGAGACTGCATTGTGTAATCCTCAGAAGGCAATCTTATTTCTTTATTTTCAGGTTCTTGGGGGACTCCACACTGTAGTTTCCAAGAGCAGACAACATTATATTTTTAGTGCATAATATAGTGGGATAAAAATGAGGTTAGGAATCAAGAGAGTTGGGTTTGGGTTTAATCTCTCTGACACTTAACTAGTTTTGTGACCATGGGCAAAACATATAATTGCCTTCATTGAAAATAAATAAGACCTGTATTATCTATGCAGAAAAGTTGTATCCAGTATCAAATTATACTATATATCAAGGTGCTTTCATATATTTATCCTTCTTTTCCTTACACATAAATGTTTATTGACCACTTATTATATTTCAGTCTCTGATCTAGCACTATTGTGACAAAAAAAGAAATGCAGACCAAATCACCTGTCCACACAGAGTATAGTCTAGGTGAATGACAGGTTAGTAGACAGGTAATGACAGGAGAAGTAGAAGTGTCAAGAGTGGGAAATGGGAAACAGCAAGAGGGATGGAGGTGTTGTGAGTTAAAGTGGGGTGACAAGGGAAGGCCTGAGAAGAATCTATGAAGAAAGAACCAAAGAAAGTCAGAGAGCTAGAAGAATGAATATCTGGTTGGAAAAGCTAATGTTGTAGGTACGCTTACAACAAACAAACTGTTATGGTTTAGACGTGAGGTGTCCCCTGGAAGCTCACTTGTGAGACAATGCAAGAAGGTTCAGAGAAGAAATGATTGGGTTGTGAGAGTCTTAACCCTATCAGTGCATTAATCCCCTGATAGGGATTAACTGAGTGGTAATTGAATTGGTAGGGCATGGCTGAAGGAGGTGGGAATTGGGAGCATGGCTTTGGGATAGAAATTTGTCTCTGGCAGGTGGAGAGCTCTCTCTGCTTTCTGATCACCATGTGAGCTGCTTCCTTCTACCACACTCTTACATCATGATGTTCTGCCTCATTCTGAGCCACAAGCAATGGAACCGGCCTTTATTGGACTAAGACCTCTGAAACCTTGAGCCCTCAAATAAACTTTTCTTCCCTAAAATTGTTCTGGTGGGCCTTTTAGTCACAGCAGCAAAAAAGCTGACTGAAACAGAAATACAAACTAACAAAACAAAACAAAAACAGAACAAACCAGAAAAGACAATGAGGAAATGACAAAGGAGGACACTGAGAGGGAAGAAGTCAGAGATGTGGTATGTACTAATGCTGGTGCAAGAATAAATCCAAGGAGGGAAAGGACAGGATAAGACAGAATTGTTAGGTGGATTTTGCCATCATTCAGGTGAAGAATAGTGTTGCTTGACCTTGGCAGTGGCAAAGAGGAGGAATGTAACCTGGAAATATTCTGAAAATAGATGAAACGGGCTTTCAATATGGGAAAGAGATCAGAGAGAAAAAGTGGTATACAGAATCAATCAAGGTCAAGGGCTTAATTGAGTATAAAATAAGTGGATGGAATAGGTTTTAGGAAGGAAAGGAGAAGTGGGAGTTCAGTGTGGAGGACATCAATTTTGAAATTCCCTTTGGACATTCCAATGGAATGTTGAATAGATAGTTTTGGAAGTTCTGGGAAGGAGTGTATGATTCATGTATACATCTTTGATTAACAGCATATATAGAGGGTGGTTAAAGCTATAAAAAATGATGTGATCATAGAGGAAGTATGGTTACATAGAAAAGAAGGAGGTCCATGGACCATGTGCTGGGGCACTACAAAGTACACAGGTTGGACAAGAAGGTAGAGGTTGCACATAGATCTGAGAAGCAACATCTAGGCAGAGATGAGAAAATCAATGAACGAGTGGGGTCCCAGAGGCCTAGCAAGGGAATAATCACCTCTGTTCAACACTGAAGATGTGTCTATTGAGAATACTCAGGAAGGAGTCATATTTGACACTGTGTAAGTCAGCTTAGTTCATCATGAAGATTGTTTGTGTAGAATGGGGAAAAATGGTTGGATTTTAAATAGGGTTCAAGAAAAAAATGGGAAGAGATTGCGCACAGAAAAGATAAACAAACATGGAGAGACAAGAAGAGAAATGATACAATTCTTTTTTTGTTTTGTAAATGAGGGAAATAAACATTATGGGAATGGTTTAGAGTAGAGGGTGAGGGCTACAACAATATTTTTAAAAATATTTTTATTAGTTGTAGGTGGACACAATGCCATTTTATTTATTTTTATGTGATGCTGAGGATCGAACCCAGTGCCTTACACATGCCAAGCAAGCACTCTACCACTGAGCCACAACCCCGGCCCATACAAAAATATTTTTAAGAATGTAGGTGGATACATCATGATGGCAGCTAATTTATTAACATATAATTGAAATAACTTCAGATCTGAAATATAAAATATTTATATTGCTATTTTTTATTTGGGCTAGTTTTTCTTTTTCTTGATAAGCCATAGGATAAATCAAATATAGACTTTATGACTTAGGATATACCTGGAATTAAAGCAATCTTTCCTATGTTTCCCTGTTATTCCTTCTGTCACTGAGGACTCAAATGATGTGTAACTTTTCCTGAAAGAGCTCACACAAGTTACCTCACTAGCTTCCAGTCAACCAACAAACTTATGGAAGGCAGAATTCCAACGATCTCAGAAAGATTCCCTTCCCCTTATTCAGTTAGATACTGCTGTGGAGGGATTTTGCAGAAGAAATTCAGGTCACTTATCAACTGACCTCATATAGAGAGATCCCCTGGATTATACAGGTGGGTCCAATCAAACCACACTAAGAAGAGATATGCCTGGAGGGAGAAAAGACAAGGGAGAGGGTATTTAAAGAGAGTGGGAGCTTGAATAGGATTTGATCCCTGTTACTGATTTTGAAAAAGGGGGGGCATGGACATGCACCCCAAGACAGGGAATGCAGGCAAACAAAAAAGGGGAGGACTGGCCAAGGGCTACCAGCAGGGTCACCTCAGTCACACATGCAAACCATTGAATTCTGCTTGAAACCTGAATGAGGTGGAAAACAGATCCATGGCTAGAACCTCTAGAACCTTCATTTTGACCATGTGAACCCAGAGCAGAAGACCAGCTGAGCCTGGACTTCCAATCTACAGAACTTTAATACAATAAATAGGTCCTGTTTTAGCCACTAAATTTGTAGCAACTGATTGCACAACAATCCAAAACTAATAAATACCCACCCATTCTAAATTCTGCTCACGGGTACTAAAAAATTAGCTAATGCCCTAAGAATGGGTTGAAAGTAATGAAGCTAGGCCTGGGAAGTTAAATGATATACCATTTGATTATCAATACAATAGAAGAAATAACCATCATCATATTTATAGTCATAACTTTATAGAACTTAAGTGTACATATAACTTAAAAAATCAAAATCACAATTTATATTTGTGGTCTAGAACACTGTGACCTACAAATATTTAAAATACATTGAAAATTACAGCTTAAATATATCATATGCAAGCTTAATAGAAAATTATTATCTGATTAGACCTGTGAACTAAGTTAGGCAAAAGTGTCTAAAGTTTGGCTGAAAGCAATATAAGACAGGTAGTTTTGTTTTAGTGAAACAGAATATAATGTGCCAGTTACAAAATTCAGCACAATATTAATGAGTCACATTAATATATGACAGCCAAAGAACCAACCAATAATATGTATAATTTCAAGATGTACCATCTAATCCACTATAGAAGAGCATAATTAACATTTAACCTACATTAATAGGCAAATAATGGGGCTACCATTTTAATATAACCAACCAAATTGACAGTTAATTGGTTGAAAGATTATTACAGTAATGAATTGAAGAGTATACTGGAAAATAATCACCATCAATTATGCTGGACAAAGTCTTGATAATTTATTCTAGGCATATATTTTCACCTTTTGATTTACAAAGGTATTTAATATCATTATTCTATTAAATAAAGCTAATTTAAAAGTCTGATCAGAAGAAAGACATCATTATATGAATGTGTACTCGAGAAACCAAATATGGTATTGAGGTTCAAAGATAATTATGTCAGTTTTTAGTTGAAAACATCAAATTAACTAGAGATTTTTAAATATTAATTCAGTGAACACAATATCGAGATTAATTGTTTAAATACTAAATATACCATTTCTCTCTGTCATAGCTGGCCTTCATAATGGCTACCAATTATGTACATCTCCTGGTATCCATGTCCTTGTGTCCCCTCCCACACTGAGTAGCGCTGACCTCTGTGAACAATACAATAATGCAGAGTGAGAGTGTGTGACTTCCAAGTCTGTCATACCTGATCTTGGATTGTTCAAGGAGAATCCAGACACCATAGTGTGAGGACATACAGGCAGCCCTGTGGAAAGACTGCAGAGAGGAACAGAGGCTTCCAAACAGCATGGACTGGTCCTTCAGGTGAGTCAGCCAACCTGGAGGCAGAATTCATTGCTCCAGATATAGTTTGAGTCTGTCCCTTGAAAGTTTGGATGTTGGTGTTGGGGGCTTGGCTCTCAGTGGGGTGATGCAGAGATGGTGGGGCTTTCAAGAGAGGGAGAGAGTAGAAGGTCATAGGGGAACTGCCTCAAAAGGATAAAGGGAGTTCTCATGTGACTCTGAGTTAGATCTTGCAAGAGGGTTATTATAAAGAGAGCAAACCTGGCCTATCCCATTGCTCTGGCTTCCTGTCTTGTGAAGTGATCTCCCACTCCTGCACCCACTTCTGCCATTGTGATGCCATTGGCATTGGCTCTCATCAAAGCCAAGCAGATGCCATTGGAGTTCCCTTGAACTTCCAGAACTGTGAGCTAAATCAACCTCTTTTTTCTTTCTCCTGATGTACTAGGGATATAACCCTGAAGCATTCTACCATTGAGATACATTCCCAGACCTTTTTATGTTGCATTTTGAGACAGGGACTTACTAAGTTGTCCAGGCTGGCCCTGAACACCCAGATAGCTGGGATTCCAGGCATGTACCATTGTGCCCAACAATCTTTCTTTATAAAGTTACCCCTTCTCAAGTATCATTATATTAACAGACAACAGAATAATACATAGATCTTTCATCCAGTCAAGACAGTTTATGTGACTATGACCCTAGCTGATATCTTGACTAAAACCACTAAAAGTCTTCATTTGTGTTTTGGGCTTTTGTGTTGTTATCGTTGTTGTCGTTGTTGTTGTTGTTGGTGGTGGTGGTGTATGTGTGTGTGTGTGTGTTTTATTATGGGAACATTCCCAAGCTAAAAATACAAATTCTTGAGCTACATAAACTGAGAGAGAGAATATATATTTTCTGTTGTTTTAAGACTCTAAACTTTGAGGTAATTTGTCATGCTGCAATAGAAAGTAAATGCAAAATTTATCAAATGCAAAAAATCATAATTCTTTACATGTTTAATGAATAGCCAAATACGAACCAAAAAAAATAGAGCAATATGTTAGTGAAGAAAACACTGGAGAAAAATTTCAAGAAGCTTTTTATATGAACATATAAAATTAGAAGATCCTGTGATGGATTCCTAAGTACCTATCTCCTATCTTTAACAACCATCCATTTTATACTAATGCATCACCCTCCTCCCTTCTCACTTTATTGATCTTACATCTTTTATCTTCTGTCTTCCATCATTTGGGTTACTATAACAAAACTAACTACCTTACACTAGATTACTTTAAAACAACAAAAATTTACTTTTGCCAGTTTTAGAGACTTAAAAGTTCAAGATGACGGCTTTGGCAGATTTGGAATGTGGCAAGGACCCAGTGACTGGTTCATAGATGATAACTTTCCAATGTCCTCAGTGGTAGAAGGGTTTCTAGAGAGTTTCCTCAGCCATGTTTTATTAAGGCACTAAGCCCATTCATAAGGGCTTTGTCTTCATGGCCTAAACACCTGCCAAACATTCTGCTTCCTAATATTATCACCTTGGAGGACAGGAGTTCAAAGAGCAAATTTGAGGTACACAAACATTCAATCCATTGTATCTCCCACCTTTTTATTGTATATTTAAAAGATAGATTACATATTTCAGGCTGATACGTCATGTCATATTTTAAGGAAGTGTGTGTGTGTGTGTGTGTGTGTGTGTGTGTGTGTGTGTGTGTGATTGCATTTACCTGGATCTTTACATGGCTAACTTGTCAAACATACATTCTTATCAACATTAGGAGGTTCTCTCGGGCCACTCAAGTAGAGTCATGATTTCTCATCTTGCTCTAGTAAGGTCAGTTTCATATTCTTCTTTGCACCTAAAGAACTTTTTCACTTATTTGTTAATTAACTGTTTGGGCTTTCTCATCCTAGAATATCAGCTCAGGAATAGGGATTTTATCCTTGTTTACCACTCTATTCCAACTCATATAACCTGGAACCTGACACATCATAGGAGAAAACTGTAAAAATATCCCATTGTTCTTGTTTTGCTCACACACATGGTTTCTGGACACTGGTATAAAGAACCTTCTTCACCCATGTGTTAGCTGTCTACCTGCCATTCCCTTTGCTTGCTGTTTATGCCTTTTCTTTCAACTGTCACACTTAATCTCATGATCAGATCTTATCACCACTGAAAAAAATTCACTGCTTTATGAGATGATAGGCAGAGCTTCCATTTTATTTCAATGTCAATTTTGTTAAGTATTTTGAAATTGTCTTTCTTGCTAACTGTGAGTTCCTAAAGAACAGAAAGTGCTCAGGCTGCTTCTTAGATCCTGTGCCCATTGGTTTGTACAGCTTCTGCACAGAGCTGCCTATCTTATGGATGTTAAATAAATACTTGAGCAAATGTTCAAGCTATTGTATGTTCTTTAAAGACAAATTTAAAGAGACTACAGCCAGTACATAGAATACACTTTAAGAGTTGAAATACATTTTGTAATTTATTACATTTAATATAAACTTAAAATGCAGAAAATACTGCAATACATAAATAAGACACAGGTAGTCCATAAGTCTCTCACTTGCTTACAGAACTCAATTTGTATCAAAGGTATGTGCTGTAAATTGAATGTGCTTCTGCCAAAATTCACATGCTAAAGCTCTTTCAGTGTGATTACATCTGGAGACAGGTTCTTTAGGAGGTAATTAAGATTAAATGAAATATAAAGGTGGGACTTTTATCTGATAAACTGTGGCCTTAGAACTAGAATCTACCCCCACCCCTTCCACCCTGTCTCTTCTCTCATCTACTCCCCTCTCTTCCCCTCTTCTCTCTCTCTCTTTCTCTCTCTCTCTCTCTCTCTCTCTCTCTGGGCACAGATTGAAAAGGTCATCTGCAAGCCAGGAAAGGAGACTTGATAATAAACCAAGCTTGCTAGTTCCCCAGCCTCCATAACTGTGAGAACATAAATTTCTATTACTTAAGATACAAGGTCTGTGGTTCTATGGTATTAGCAGCCAAATGCAGCACTTTAAAAGCCAGCACTGTATGAGGAACTCAGTTATGGGCCTTGTAGTCTACATAAAGATATGTGGTAAAGAGGTCCCCAACATAAAAATACTTACAAAGAAGACACGGTGACTATACTAGAGGAAAAATGTGTGTATGAGGTGTACATAGGTTTAATAAAAATGCTTCAACAAAAGAGGGCAAATGGAAAGCCAGGGTGAATCATGCATCAAAAGTAAGGCACGGTAAGAATCAGCAAATACAGAATCTTCTAGGACTTTGACACCAAAGAGCCTCTGTGTTCCCCTTAGAGTACAGGAAAAAAGATACACAGGTGTATTATTAGAGAAAACATGTTCAAGTACACAAATAAGTTTATGTCCATCACACAACTGCCTAGTTACAATGGAATCACTCTCTCTGCAACAATTATGGACAATTTTATTTTTTAAAGTCCACTTTTAAAATGACAACCGGAGCAGATAGTCTGTTTTTGTTTTACAGTGACCTCACACTGTGCTTTCAATCCAGGTGTTGAGAGAACAGAGCTGACATATCCTACACTTTCGAGACTTTAATGATGCCCAGAGCTTTCATTTTCTTTTACACACTGACAATGGAAAACATGGTCTCCTTATGTACAACATAAAACCTAATAAAGTATCCAGCTGTTCTTTCCCCGGTGAATCCTGCTGCTTCTATCTGAGGTACAGTAATGTCAAATTTTCATGAAAAGGGTTAGAAAGCATATTGTATAATTGTACCATGCTAGAATTTCTATAGTATGTTTGCCTTTTTCTTTGTGCCTGTCTTTATATATCAAATACGCGCATGGAAGCTTTATTTCCCAGTGGCCTAAACCTAGAAGATAATGCATATTCTTAATATCCAGCGATTTCTACCTTGCTCTGGCTTGCAATATTCCAAGAATATGCTTTCTTTGTTCTTTTCTATTTTTTTTTTCTTTTCTGTCTCAAACTACAAATGCATCCATTTCTGGAAAGTGCAAAGATGAAAGAACCAAGATACATTTATAACAATTTTAAAGAGTTTGTTAATCAGAATATGCATAGAATCACTCATATTCCACCTTACCCCTGGAAAATTCCATGAAAATCGATATCACAAGGCAGAGACACACTTACTTGTGTTGTTGCTGGTGCTGAGCTCAATGACAATGATCAATATCATACATTTCTAAAGTGTCGTATGTAATTGGGAAGAGCCAGTAGCTATAGATGTTAATATTCTCTTAGGTGATACAGAACCTTAAGAACTACTTAAAAGTTTGAGGAAATCACTTTCCATTACATAATGTATTACTGCTTCACTAGCCACAAAATACCACTTCCCTAGTTCCCACCTGCCACTGGATTCCGGATGTCTGTGGACAAGCCCAAAAACCTGCCAGCAGTAAAATAAATTAGATTTAATGGATTGAATTCTGTGGGACATAAATGATAGGAGAAATATAACTCTGTAAAAAGTTGTTTCAGGAAAATTTAAATTTAAAGTCAAGATTTCTCTTCCATTCAGTCTGATCTGGTCATTTAAAATGTGGTAGGTTCCCTTGTGATTAAATAAAAGGGCAGATGAGCAATGATTTTGCTTGTCCTTATCCTTTTCCTTAAATTAGGAGGTTTGAGGAATTAACCTTTGGCATGCTGACGCTCAAGGAATAGGATTAGCAAATTTGTTCTATTATAGGCCAGAGTGTAAATATTTAGGATTTGTAAATGCTTACAGGATAAGAACAGTCACAGAAAACATGTAATGTGCCTGACTATGTTCTAACAGAACATTATTCTAAACAACTATACCTGAATTGCATTTTCAATATGACAAAATATTCTCCTTCTTCTGATTTTTGTCAAGCATTTAAAAACGTAAAAGGTATTCTCTCACTCACAGTCAGGTGGATTTGGCACATAGAGTATAGTTTGCTGACTTTAGTTTCACAGGTAACAATACCACAAAATCTAAAGCTGAGTTCTTTTTCAGCCTAGATATTTTTGGGATCACCAAATTGTTAGTTACTGATTGCATAACCAGCTATTTTACCTGATGTCATATGACATGTATACTTACAGCTAGGTAAGTAGTATGATTAATTACTCACTTGATATGAATGACCTATAACATTCTGGACAAGACTGGACAGAGCTGGTTGAAAACAAAAGCTAGCCAACAAAAAAGGGCTTAAATTCAATTAGAACACATGGTTCCTGTCAATGGCAACAATCCTAACTGGGTATTCTTGTTGACCCATGTCCTGTGCCAATTAATAAAACACACCTTAAATACATTTCTAGAAATGTTGATTCATCCCCTTTATGTCCAATGTTTACCTTAATTTGTTAGAGCACTCAAGAACATAAATTGGCAACAAATAATGATTTAAAACATAACCAAGTTCTCCAAAAAAAGAATCAGAATCACTTACCTAATTGAAAAACACAAGGCCAAGTCATTTGGAATCAATCAGCAATCATAATTTCCAAATCCATGTTAGAAGACATGAAAGAAAAAGGAAATAAAGGGATTCATTTAGATATTTTCTCCAGAAAATCGACTTTAGATAGTCATATAACTAAACCCATTGCTAATAAGCCACCAGTGTTTGGAAACACAAATGGAGGAATTCTTTTATTATTCTCATTATCACTCATTACAAATAAATGATTTTAGAAATATCTGATAAAAACCTGAGCAGCACTTGTATTATAGCTAATATGAATTGGGCAATCTTACCACTTATGATAGCAAGCTCCATAGGACAGTTTGAAAATGACTTGAATGAAATCTTTATCTGAATATCGGCAGGCAAAGGGCCAGGGTAGAAATTATACAATGAGAAGGAAATTGAACAATTCAGATATGTTTATGGAGAGCTTGCAACTTGGGGCATCTCATTTGCCATCAAATAAAGCTGTTATTCATGATGTGCAGCTACAATAAAAAGTAGCTGTCTGTTATAAAAATTTTGCCAGCAGGGTGAATTCAGGCAAATAAGCAGTTTTCAAATAAATGCATTGAAGTAGAAAAAAAGAAAAAACCCTATAAAATGTTTGCATGTTGTTTGCTTGACTCTCCAACTCCTTTTTAATATATGTTATGATGCCTAAAGCCCGTAATTCACAAGAAGGTCATCATTTCCTATAAATATATGTTTTAGTTCCATGAAAAGGCCATGATAATAATGGCTTTCTCCTGCACATCTAACAACGACATAGAATATAAAAGTCTGTCCACAGATACAAGAAAAAGGAGAAATTATTTTTCTTTCATTTCATTTGCTGTAATGCCAAGGTGACCAAGATCATTTCTGGTACCCTGAAGTTGTCCACAAATACAAGTTTCAGTAATATTTCCTGTTCAGCATGTCAAAACTGTTCCAAAGATATATTTTTGAAACTCAAATACTTAAAACTTATTTTTTCATGAAGTCAGTGAAAAACAACCAGAACTTTCAAGATCATAGTATTTTATTACTTTAGAATTTCAATGTCTTTTTGGTTGAAATTATCTGCATAGAAATTTAACTGAATAATAAACTTATGCTAATGTACTTCTTGCTCATTAATTAACAGCCAACACATACCAGGTGAATTGCAGATAACTTAAAATTCTAATCTGATTCTGAATGTAACTGTGTCAACAATATGGACCTCCCCGTGTTTAAAAAAAATGTGTTACGCAGGTTTGTTATTGTCCTCAACATTGTTATTGTTGTTGTTTTCCTATCTTTTGCTAAAGAACAAAGAGAAGAAGTTGGCCCCATCCCCCCCAGGAAAAAGTTCATATATAATAAGTGATTAAGAAACCAAAGGAAAACAACTTAGGCGCTCCTTGTTAAAGGCATCTGTTATGCCCTACGAGGTCAGTCCTTTAATGTGGAAAAGCAAACAAGCATTCTGGGATAGTAGCAGGCACTCACCTTACAGCTGTTTCTATTAGTGATATGGAATTTCAAAACAAATCAATCTTGTCAATACACTGGTTTTATTATTTTAATCTCATTTATTAAATATCAAATCAAATATTTAGTTTACACAATAGAAGAGCAACTGAAAAAACAATGGCATTGCTTGGCTTGTATCAAATACTTAATTCTAGTAATTTTCTTGACCTACGTGAAAATACAATAGCATTTTTTAAATACTGACTATTTGATTGCTGGTACATAGTATCTGAAACATACTAAAATGAATTCTTTAATTCAATAGCTGCAATTTGTAGTGGTTTCTTAAAGATCTTTGCTTTTTTTGTACTGGGGATTGAACCCAGGGACACTCTCCCATTGAGCTATATTCCCAGTCTTTCTCTATGTTTTCTTTTGAAACAGTGTCTTATTGAGTTTCTGAGAGTCTCACTGATTTGCTGAGGGTATTGAGAAATTGCTTAGGGTCTCTCTAAGTAGCCAAGGCTTGCCTCAAACTTGAGATCTTTCTGACTCAGCCTACGGATACCTAGGATTATAGGAATATACCATCATACCAGTTCTCTATTTTTTGAAGTATAATAAATGATTTAAAAATAATTGCCCCAACATTTCAACCATGTTCATGTGTTTTACTTTCTGCATTTTATTTTTGGAGTCATTTGTCAGAAAATCATTACTCTCATCTGCTCCTTCAACCACTCTTCAGTGAGGTCATGGAGATCCTGCCTGAGATCTCATGAACAACTCCAGAGCAACCAGATGTAGGGGTCTGACCAAAACAAGGGAGTAGCAGATGTTATCTAATAAATAAAGTTCATTTTCCTTAGCAATATCCAAAATAATGAGAAATAGAAGAAATCCAATGAGGAATCTCCAAATTAAAATAGTTTTTTTGAACATTTTTCTTAATCCCCCTGACCAAAATAAACTCTATCTTGTTTGAACAATATAACAATAGATCTGTGACTCCCCTTCTCTGGTGCTTGTATTTTAAAACTTAGTTTCAGAACTGGAAAGAAATCACCACACTTTTTTTATTTTACTCAAGCATATTATTACTGACCATAGTTGTTTATAAAACAACTATAAAAGTTCAGGGGAAAGTTTCAAGGATGCTGGAATTAAACTTCAACTGATATTTATAGATTGATTATTTAGTGTATAACAAACTTGATTATGTTGGTTAGTAGAGCCAAGTTTAAAGGATTTCTGCCAAGGAAACAGAAACTTCCCTAATCAAATTATTTGAGTTAAACAAATTTTACTGATTATACATATATTTTAAAGACTCCACCATTTCATACTAGAAGGTAACAAAAAATACATTTTTCCGTAGTTTGCAACATGTTCTGCAAAGAAAAGAATTTGGTGCTAAGAATAGTGATTAAGTGATCCCAGAATCAATTAACTCTGTAGTATCACTATATAATATTTTATGTGGGCCTCAAGTTATAGTTTAAATGGGTGCATTTTAGAATTTTTGAGTTGATTATTAAGTTCCAACAAAACAAAGCAATAATATAGGAAACATAATTAATATACCATTCTATCTCAAAATGAATGTTTTTTTGTTATAGTGTTTTTTGAAAAACACTGTGAACTCAACTTAAGTTCAAGTAACATATTCACATATAACTATTTTTGAGGATCAAATTTACAAAGTTTTATCATGAGTAGCCTTTAAAAAATAAACTATTTTCCCTTTTGATAATAATCTATAAACAGAATTGGCTGCCTCATTCCTAGCTTAATATTCTCAGGGTTAATCCTGGAAGACAGATATCATTATTCTTAGGACAAATTTTGCTTCCAATGAAAAAAAGCCATGTATAGTCTGCCAATTGTGCTTGCTCGAGTTTGATACAAAGAGAGACATTTAAAAGCTCCCAAATATATCTTTGTGACAGTACTTCCTTTCAAATATTAGCTGACATCCCAATAGCTCAAAATTACTGATGTTCATTCAGAAAAGTAAACAATTTCTAACACAAAATTTACCACATACAACATTGTTATTGAACATTATCTCTTGGAGACTGTCTTTCCTTTCTCTTATTCTAGAACTTACATTTCCAAGTATTTGTGGGATTCTGACATCACTTCATCTTGGAGACACACTGAATTAGCAAAACAAAATGCAATTTGTTTATCCTGTTTTCCCTCACAACTCTCTTCCACATGCTTTGGCTTTCCCAAGGTAAAACAAATCACAACCAATACAGAATTGCAAAATAGAAAGCATGACTTCATTCACCTTTACATTTTTTTTTTGCAAACAGGAAGCCTTCACAGAGTGCCTATATTGTGTTAGGCGTGGTGTGATGAACCAGACTTGGGGAGCCAAAGCAGATTTTGCTCTGTGCTTACTATCCAAAGTTGTAAAGAGCATGCCCCTCTTCTTCTATCAGATGCTTTCTTACCCAGTTTCCTCATAACCTCATGAAGTAGTGCTAAATTTTCCAGTAGCTCAACAGGCCAACAGAGTCCCTCAATCCTAGGCCATCAGAAAGCTGCTAATAGAAGATCATTCTCTAAGTCAAAAGAAAAAAATGGGGGGGGGGGCAGGAATGCAGAAAAGGAGAAGGGAGGAGTAAGAAGGAAGAAAGAAAAAGAAAACGAGGCCAAAAAAGGAGGAAAGCAATATGGAGAAAACTAGCTGGTGAACAAATTCGCCTTGACATCCTGTTGCTTCCAGAATAAAATATTTTGCTTAACCTAAGACATCTATTTCACTCTGCCCTCTGTCTATCTGCTCAGTCTCACTTTCTGTAATGCCACACTCTCTATATGTTCTCTGAAAGACCAGCTCTCTCTTCACCTACAGGGACTGTGGACCCCTTCAAAATCCTCTGCATTTGTGCAAATAGAGTACTCTGTCCCCTGATTTCCTCTTCTTCACCAACCATATTTCTGCTCAAAATCCATCACTACATGGCTGTTCTTAACTTTCCCAGGAAGAGTCACTGGGAGCCCTGAACTTTATATCCCATTCTCTCTTCATAGACTGGTAACAGAGCTTTGCTTTCATGCTTACAGTACTTTGCATGGATTATCTCAACTATCATAATTTCCATATTCTCATTTTATGAAGCTGTTTGTCACATCACACCATTAGGGCATCATTAATCCAGTATTAGTTAAGTGCATAGATGCCTCTCTGGCAGTCTTTGGTATAGCTTCTCTCCAGTGCAGCGTCTGTCTACCCTTTAACATCAAGGTTGCCTTATCTAATGTAGAGCTAGTTAGGTAGCCATGCAATAAGATTCTAAGTTATTTTCTTTATTTAGTCAGTCTTGCTCTCCAGTATGAGTCAGAGAATGACCCAGGACTTAGGACTTACATTCTTTATGTTTAATGAACAGTGAGTAGTTGACAGCTGTTACTATTGTATGTCCCCTTAACTACAAGTCATGACTCCCAGTAGATACCTAAAATCACAGGTAGTACCCAAACCCTTTATGTACCATATTTTTTCCTATACATATGTACCCATGATAAAGTTCAATTTGTAAATTAGGCAGAGTAGTAGTTTAATAGTAACTAATAACAAAATAGAACAATTATAATAATATACTACAATAAAGTTGACTCTTCAGAGTCAATACAAATAATACTTTTAGACCTGAAGTTGACTGCATGTAAGTGAAAATAGGAAAAGTTAAATTGTGGATAAAGGGAGACTATTATATTTATAATCACATGTAGAATCAAGTAGGAGACAGGTTAGTTATGAGTAGTCTTGGAGTATACAGAAAAAGTTGATCTAGCTAGGTGTGGTGGCACAGGTGTTAATCCCCAAAACTTGGCAGGCTGAGGCAGCTTGCACAGCCTAATGAGATCCTGTCTCAAAAGAAAATAAAAAGGACTGGGGATGTAGCTTGGTGGTTGAGCATCCCTGGGTCCAATCCCCAGTACAATAAAACAAAAGCAAACAAACAAACAAATAAATAAATAAACAAAAACAAAAAGAAGGAAAGGATAGAGGGAAAACAGACTGGTCTAGTTGAATGGATAGAGGTAGAACATCTTTATATCACAGTATGAAATAAAAGAGTACAGGATATAGTGGTGGCTATAGCTCTAGATATAAAGGCAGAAATACAAATAGATGAAAGGATAGTTTTATTTTTACCTCTGTTTTACAATTATTACAGATGCAAAGATGTCTGTCATAGGCAACAGCATAAACTCAGCAAATATTAATAATAATCAACATATATTCTCAAGCAACCTTTGAAGAGATTATTAAAATATTACCTCAATCCTCAGCTCCTTTTGGCTGTGTGACTGTGAAGGTCCACCTGTCTCACCTATTGCCACCGACTTACTCAAAAGTGTCAAACATAATGAAAGAGATAACCTTACAAAATAGATACATGTCTAACTCATGCAATCCCACAGGGAATTCTCTTATGGCTCCATAGAGATTTCAGAATCACAAGTTAACTTGAGTTATAGGACCTAATAATTGCCACCTTAGCTTCAGTTTTGTGTCTTACTAGAACACACCATCAAAAAACAATTCCTGAAAAATAACTCCTGTCAATTTTTTTTTCCCCTTCAGGTTTAAAAGGATCTGTCACATCTCTGAGATCTATTGCTGCTTCTTCTGCCAGAGAGCCTATTGTGCAGGAGGGAATATCCCAGAGTTTTAAAAGTGCCTATGTGTTTTAGTCAGCATTTTTGTTGCTATGACTCGAAGACCTGACAAGAAAAATTGTAGAGGAGGAAGAGTTTATTTAGGGGCTCATGGTGTCAGAGGTCTTGGTCAACAGACAGCCAACTCCATTCCTTGGGGCTCAAGGTGAGGTGGAACACTACAGAAGAATGTGTCACAGGGAAGCAGCTCACATGATGATCAGAAAGTAGAGAGGGAGACTCCATTGCCAGATACAAAATATAAACCCCAAAGTCATGTCCCCAATGTCCCATCCTCCATCACACTCTACCTGCCTTCAGTTACTACTCAGTTAATCCCCATCAGGGGATAAATTTACTGAATAAGTTAAGGTTCTCATAACCCAATTGTTTCTCCTCTAAATCTTCTTGTGTTGTCTCACACATGAGCTTTTGGGGGATACCCCATGTCTAAACCATAACACTTTGTATGGTAGGGAATGGAGGAAAGAAAGTGGGAAGGAGGAATATATACGAAGTATGAATGAAACAAAGCAGTGAATGCTTTATGTTGTCCTGGGTCAAGAAAAATCACTTTGCAGGGCTGAAAACCTATAGCAGATGTTTAATAGATTAGACAATATGAAGAAAGAAAATTAGTGTACAGAGCCAAACATAGATGTTCGAGAACTGGGACACCAAATATGTCAATGGAAATGATGACTGGCTTTATGTGGGTCATTAGTGTCATAAAAGAATTATACAACTGAAGAATTTATTTGGCCTCTGCTCACTTTCTGTTCTTCCTCAGTATTACCAAGATCCATGGGCATTCTTCTTTCCCTCTCCTCGCCATAGAATCTAAGTACAACAGAAAGTTCTAAAATTCTTACTTCCTACTTATCAATCAAAACTTTCATTTCTTCAGGGTGAAATCTAGGCATTAATTCAAAAGTCCCTGTTATTTTTATTAGGATCATTCATCCTACCATATCGGTGTAACTGGAGGAATGGGTGTTAGATTATGCCTTTTTAAAAAGAGCATTACAAAGTCTGGATGGAATTAGTGTAACCCTTGGGATTAACACTCAAAACAAGGGAACTTGCTGGTTTGCCTCCCTATGCTAGATTAATTCTCTTTCCATCCATATTTCAGAAGAAATTGGGCCCAAAGTGCACATTTTACTTCTAAAACATGCCAACTTTATTCCAAGTGATGGGTAATTACTCTGAAAAACATAATGTGATGATTTTCATTATTGAAACAAGTAAATAGTCATACAAATTAGTCTTTGTTTTGCATAGCACATTTGATTGCAGATGGTTATACCAACTTAGTGGACACATATTTCCAAAAGTTTAGCATATGTGGTTGTAGATCGAGAATACAAGGGAGAAAACTCACTGCCAGGTTTGTTTTCAGGAGTCATGTGGGCAATGACTTGTTAGCATTTATTATAATAACAAATATACTTCTCTTCATAAACAAATTCACTAAAATTCAAATCACTGATTTATGGCAAAAATGTGGGTCCAGGTTTTAGTTCATATAGATGTTTTTACTTAAAAACTACTATACTTGAATTTTCTTCATAATGCTCAATCTAATAAAATTACAATCTAGCATTCTTTAGCATTTCAGTTACACAGAAGCAGAAAGCATCCCTCCTAAATGAAATTATAAATATAGTGAAGAAATGG
Organism: Glaucomys volans; assembly: GCA_020662805.1. NCBI lineage: Eukaryota > Metazoa > Chordata > Mammalia > Rodentia > Sciuridae > Glaucomys > Glaucomys volans. The sequence goes on from JAJEJO010000653.1 coordinate 561,832, forward strand.
CCAAGGAAATTTAGGAACATCCATGTTTAATTAAGGTGTCTGAGATACTGTCATAAGATTGCATGACTGAGTCAACTAATATACAACTGTAATCTCTTCATGGTTAAGAAAATGGCTGAGGTTGGGATATAACACAGAATCTGTTATAATAAACTGGCTTAAGCTGGAATAACCATAATCACATGTACTATAATCCATCAAATAATTCCTTTTAGGGAAAGAGAGTTATCTGCACAGACTATGGAAAAGAGGAGCCCAAGAGCAAAACTTTAGGAGCTATCAGCAATGTCAACCACAAATAGAGAAGAGAAAATCATCAGAGAAAAAATTCCTGGTTAAAGTGAGGAAGGGATTCAGGACTTTTCCATGACCCAGATGAGTTTGTGTTAAGACTCTCTCTGTTGTGACCTAGTATTCAGTATCTCAGATGATAAAACTGTACTAATATTCAGACTAGTACCTAATACTGATTGATCTTAATTTTGTGTGCCATCCAAGAGCTAAGGTATTTATAAACATTTCTGTTTTAGTTGGATTTTTTGTTTTTATGGCCAAAAGACTGACAAGAATAATTTTAGTGGAGAAAAAGCTTATTTGGGCTCACAGTTTCAGAAGTCTCAGTCCACAGATGGCCAACTCCATTGTTCTGTGCCTGAGGTAAGGCAAAACATCATGGTGGAGAAAGGCAGCGGGGAACGTGGTCCAGGAAATAGAGGCAGTTTCACTCTCCAGGAACAAAGTCTTGCCCCCAATGACTCATCTCCTCCAGCCACACCTTACCAGCCTTCAGTTACCATTCAGTTAATTCCTATCAGGTGATTAATTCACTGATTTGGTTAAGGTTCTGATAACCCAATCATTTCTCCTCTAAACCTTCTTGTGTTGTCTCACACATGAACTTTTGGGGAATACTACATGTCTAAACCATAACAATTATCTCTATTTATCATTATGATAGTTCAAGAAGTGTAAGCAGGTAGGGCTCATTTCATACTTGGTGAGGTTGCCTAACTATGTAAAGGATATATACTAAGAAATTTATGGGATCATATTCAAAGCCACAGAGTTCAATTCCAGACCTTATAACCACACACTCCATAACAGGCCCCTGGAAAATATACCCAGGTAAAACATTGCCATGGCCTTTCATTATGGACAAAACTGGTTCATCTTCCTCCATATCTTTCTGCCATATTCCTAAAATTTTCATAACTACAAGTTAGTCACAAAAATCTCAAATGGAACAAAAGCAGGAGAAAATGTAACATCTGACTTTTTCATTTTAAAAATATCAGGTAATAAATATGAAAATTCCTTATGCCTGTGAATATACTATACATTTTGGGAGTTGTTATCTGAAGAGAAATGCTCATTTAATTTCGGTGGTAGAATTGTCTGAAGCCATTTCAGAGTATTTAAATACAATCAACAAACAATATAAACAGTTATTCCAATATCACGCCTAACCAGAAAAACAGCCAAGTGGTAGCAACCATCAGTTCAACTGAGTAACTAATAAAATTAAGAGTCCTTGACCCTCAGAAAATCTAGATGCCTGATTTGCAATTTTTTTCCCTTTGCTTGAAAAATATATGAAATTTAGTTGCTAAAAAGGTTTTCATTTGTTTTCTTCTTCTTCATTTTTTGGCCAGCAAGTAGAGATTTGATTACTGATAAAATTTGATACAACACTCTGGGGCACAGAAACCACATACAAGAAAATACCCAGCTTTATTGTTCTTCAGTCTACCCAACTGCAAGTGTCCTCAAAATGTCATCAACAATAAACTGTAAAAGGCTTCACATCTCCTCATTAAACAGTCTCCCCAAGGCACTGGGCTGTAAACAGAAATTGCCTGGTTCCTAAAATGGCCTTTATGAATTCAGACACAGATGCTGGCACTTTTACTAAATGCAAAAGTTTATATTTTGAGTTTATATCCTGTTTCTGCAGCAATCAGTGAAGGGGGTGGGAAACTGAAGAAACACTCAAGGTAATTATCATATTAATGGGCTTAATATTTTTCTGTCATATCCTAAATATCTGGTGCACATTTTAAAATCTAGATTAGAGAATGTGTATTTCTGTTACCCTGGGGCTCTCTTCTTGTCAGATTCAGCAGTAAGCCCTCAAATGATGGAAAACGCAGCTAACTTTCACACTATATGATACAGTCTAGATCATGAAGAATACTCTATGATTTGTGTTTTCTTTAAAAAAGGATAAATCTAGTTAAGCAAATATTTAAAAACAATGTCGCCTGGCTGTTGGTTTATTACAGAAATCTGGAATTCTCAACACTTAAAAAGTACTATTACTTTACCAAAAAAAAAAAAACAAGAATGTTATTGAAAAGGTACAAAACAGTGTCCAGTAATACATCTCAATGGAAAATAAGCATGCAATATGTGATTAGATAAAATTCCACATTTTTTTACTGCCTTTTAACCTACCACCACTTTTTATTCTTTTATTCTTTTCTCCCCACTCCGAGTACCCTACTGCAAGCTGATCTATGGATTTCATGAATGTCCATCTTTGTTCATTTGTGTAGAGAAACTTCTTTACCAAGCACCCTGAGCTCACTCAACCATCACTCACAAATACATATGATCCTCAACACTGCAGTGAGTAAGCAACAGAAATAGAGCATATCAAGTTCCAGATTGTCCTCTGACATGGTATAGATACCAAATCAAGAATTAGTAGCCAGTTTTATGCCTTGCACTTGGTTGTTAAGGGAGAGTGCAGGAGTAAATAGTCCAGCTTATATTGAGAGGATCAAATGATTTTTTTTTATTTATACAGACTGAATTTTGATTCATTGTACACAAATGGGGTAGAACTTCTCATTTCTATGGCTGTGCATGATGTAGATTCGAAGTATGTACATGTATGATTACGTGAATGGAATGAATCTACATCAAATGATTTAAAAAAGTCACAAAATCTCTTACTTGGTTTGAGTTTGTTTAGACTGTTCTTGGTAAGATTCTATCATCTCTATGAATCTTTCCTTCCTAAATCCAAACTTCAGTACTATGCAGATTAAACACGACTTCCATCACCGTGCCTGCCTCGTGTAACACTGAAGAGCAGAGACAGGTCACAATTAGGATACATTAACAAATCCTTGGGTCTCCTGTCTCCTGAGATTGACTATATATTAGACAAATGCACATACCTTAAGCATTGTGGAAAGTATAGAACCAATGAGAGTCACAAGGCAGCAGGGATCAAAATCATGGGAAATACTCCAGTGAAAAATGGCTAAAGAAGTCATGATAATATTCTGTTGACTACACTGAGCTCTTGCTTTTCTAATTGTTTTATACTATTATTACTGGCAAAAAGCAGCCAGGTAGATATTTATGATTCATAAAGGGTATAGAATCACTCAGTGTATGGGAATCTGTGCAAAAAAGAAATAAGTATTATTCCATTAGCCTGAACATGAGATCAGGAGCTCTGATTATGTTTTGCCATGAAGGTGAGGAGTGGGTCACCAATTCCCAAGCACTATAAGGAGAATAAAAAAAGACATACTCAGAGTTTTGCCTCTTCTAAACTCCACAGAATTTTTTTCAATTGTGTAAGTCTAGAAAATTTTGCATCTGGAATTGCCCCTCCCATCATTCCTGATTTCCCTAAAAGCTTTGCTTCTAATTTACAAAATGTTAAATTAGGTTAAGATTATTTTTATCCTTGAAAGAAAGACTACACATTAATATCAGCATTAGATCATTAATTAATAGGGAAAATCCAATATCTAACCCTGTTTATTCCCTAACATGGGTGTTTTAGGAAAACTTGGATCAGGACATCAGAAAGCAATAAAGCACAGGGAATTCAGTGAGTTTGATGAGAGAATACAGGGAAGGAAAAAATAAAGAGTCGAGTTCCGGCATTGTTCCTGTGATTACTGCCAAACTATCACAGATTTCAGCAGTTTATGAAAACAGTATTTTGTGTTTTCAAATATGCTTTTAAATTTTTCACAGGATGTATCAGATGGGATGCATTCTTGTCATTTTTGGAAAATGTGGAGAAAACAGGCATGCCAAGACCAAGAACAGCATGTGGGAATAACACTTTACAGTTATTTTTATGCCTCTCTCTCTCTTTCTTCAGAGTATACAGTGTTGTGCAATGTTAACAGGGGCATTGCAATGTTAAAAGGTTCTAAACTATATTTCTATTTTCCTCTTTTTTTGCACTGAGGTGCCCTGTTACATTTTTAACATATGCCATTATTATTAATTTCAGTCCATCATTATTACTATAAATTAAGCAGCAGATCAGTCACCATATAACACAGTACAAGGGCATACAGAAGAATGATGGCAGGCTGGCAGGTTATCTACATATAAAAAAGCTATATTAAAACTTTAGATTTGGTTAGATGCTGGCAGTCCATAAATTCTCGCTTGCTAATAACATCCTATAGGATATTAGATGGTACCTTGCTGCCCAAGCCTACAAAAATTTACATAGCAAATAACATTCCATGTCTTCAAATATTAACTCTCTTCAAACTGTGACCTAAATTTTATTAACAAGCTCAATGGTAGCATTTGGTTAATTGCTTAACTAATGGGTACTCATAGTAACCTACTATGTATCTCCTCACTGCATTATGGGTGTGCCTGACAGGAAGTTGTTTATAGCAATTTTAGCAGGGAAGAAGTGTGGGGGGGCACAACAAGTGTTGCAGAAGTGGGGAAGGAGGAGAATGTCGTGGGTGTAACAGGAGCATTTTTGATCTTTTACTTTTCTAATACAACAGTAAGGGATAGCACTTTGGGATACTTGAAGAAATGTTATTGCTCAATATATATCCAATATCCGGGAACACATTTTGTACTATGTTGCCCTCAGATGAGTTTGGCTAAAGAGTTAAGCTTCTTTGTGTATTCTTGTGTATTGTGTTTTGTGTATCGTTCCTTCCCATTTCCCCCTTTTCTTAGTCTTTGAAGATGGGGCCACTGTAGGCTCTTCTTTTTCCCTTTCATAAGTGTGCTTCCTGTTCAAAAGAGCGTGGTTTAAAACTGTACAGAGGGGTTGTGGCAATAGGAATAAAGGAAATCTCAGCCTATACCTTAATGCATATCTATTTCTCCCTTTCCTATGTCCTGCACATGAACCCCACAAGGTACAAACTTCCTGGCTCTGTGATCCCAGGGCTCACACACTGTTGAGTGAAATGAATCTGTGGGCATTCTAAAGGAAGAAAGGTGTTTTTCTTCCCAATGTTGTATGTAGACATGAGTTAGAAATATTCTCCTGTTTGGTTATTAAAAGCCAGAGATTAGATTTTTTAATAGTTACTGGGTATAGTATATTCAGTGACATCAATTAAATAGGTTTTGCAGGGATGGTCAAGAAACCCAAACATCTGATAGAATAGTGATTCCATGGTAAATTACAGCCAATTGTAAACTGCAGATGATTCAGCATAGACTTTTATAATATCATTCAGTTGCAAACTGGGAACAGAATGTACTCTGTTTCTTTCTGATATGAAGTGCATTTCATTGTATTAGTTTAAGCAAAAGGCTAAATGTTGATTCTCGAAAAACAAAAAGACTAAGGAATTTTTGAAAGTACAATTCATGTTGAGAGGAACTCAAATAAGAACCAAGTAAGGGGGAAAAACAGCAGATGAAGGGTATGACTACAGCACCACCAGGGAGACTTTGCAGGAATTAGCTTGTGTTGTGTTAGCTCTTAGCCCTGAAGAAGCTTTGCTAAGCTACTTCAAGCTGCTTTCTCAGAAGGATTATCTCCTCCAATCTGTTTTAATCACAACTAAATGCTTTCAATTGCTATATACTGAACTAGAATTAGAGTCAGAATTCCCTTAGATCTTTGTGACTTGATTGGGGGAAAATAAAAAGGAAACACACATATACATTCTAGAAATTATCATCGGCCATTGTTTATGTTAGTCAGGAATATCAAAGTGCTAAGCAATTTAAAAATCATTTAAAATTTTAAACAATTGAAATCAAGTTTTAAAGAATTTAAAACTCAGGTTATTATTTATTGCTTTGCAAGCTTTTGAGATTCTGAAATTCTTCATTACTGAGGTTATTAAGAATTCCCTACATGTATTTACTATTCTAAAAGTTTTTGGTGTGTTATCTATGAACATGTTAGTAAGTATTGTAAAGACAGAATTGGTCATGAACAATTCCATTTATGATCATAATCATTCCAGCAGATACCTGCTTATCCAGAAAAACTAGCAGCATGATAAAATCCCAGCTTTCATTCAGTATCCGTCAGATAATACAGACTGATTTTCTTGAATTAAAATGAAAGGAAAAATCAACAGTGGTTCAATGAAAAATTGCATCAATCTAGAATCTTCAGTTCTGTGGAGAAACTGTGTTAACTCAAGGAGAACGCATAGGATTTCAAAGCAGACTGTTTGAATTTGAATGCTACTTCTGCCACCTTCTAAGGACATAGTATGTTCTACCAAATGAGGATTAAAATTGTACTACTTAATATTGTTAGGATTTCATGTGCATGTAGCCTCATGAGAGCTCCTAATAAGTGTCCAATAGGTAGTTACAGCCACATTACTGCAAACCAAATTGAAAATAAAGGAGTACATATCAATTAACCAAGTGTGTTTATAGTCTCAGTCATCACCATGCTCAAATCCGAGACTTTGATGGCTAGTTTACAGATATCAATAGATTCACATTTTGCCCAAGATGTAGAGCTATCAAATAATTTTATGCTGACATCAGTTGCCTCCTGACAGCTCTAAGATATGAAATAACAAGCAGTCAATGTCAGCACTCCTAAATCAAGCCCAAGGGCCCCCATGGCACCAGACAGTAGCAGCTTGTTACTGCAAAGGAAATGTCAGTCTAGTCAAAGTGTGGCAAGGTTGCCAAATCCCCAGTTCCATTTGCCTTGGTATAATTAACATTCTATAAGGTAACTTTCATAAAAATGTTATGTGGCCCTTAACCCTGAGTCAGAACAGCTAAGGTGGCTCTCAGACCTCAAGAAGTTGCTTGACTTCTTTAACCACTGAAGTTTCTCTCTCCTGTAGATAGATTCATTTTCTCTCCTCTATTTCTAGGCAAAACATTAAGGACCAGAAAGCATATTTTCTCTTTCAGAATGTCCTAAACATGAGTATAGAGCTAAAAACATCCTTATACATGTGGTAAGTGACTTTGGTTTGCATTCACAAGTAATGCCTATAAATCTTTTCCTTACTTCTTAAATACTCTTGCTGATAGTTACTCATATTGATCATCTTATATCATAACTTTAATTTCCTTCCACTTGGTACTTCCTCCATTCTCACCCCCAGCATCTTTGCCATGACAAGTATCTCTTACTTCCTAAGTAGCACAAGGCTCTTGATAGAGATTTTCTATTTAGTTTTGAAAATATCTTCCAGGTAATATGTATGCTGGTTTAAAAGATTCAATTTTTGCTGTCCCTGTAAAGTATGGTGGTATTCTGACTTGTGTTTCAACTTTCTGAACAAGCAGTCCATTTCCTTGCTCTAGGCCACAAAAAATAATAAAATATGTTGGCAGTTCTCAGTCTTATTTTGCTAGTAAGTATCATTTCTCTTAGATCCAGTTTTTCATTACAGTTGGCAAAGACCTTTAGTAGCACTTAAGGGCTTCAATCTTATGGTGCTCTGCAGTCACCAATTGAAGTGCCATCGTTTTGAATCTGTGCAATGAACACACATTCATCAACAGATGGCAGTACCTGCATCTCAACCTTTGCTGACACTGACAGACAGCCCCCTGGGACTTTTATCATGAAGTGTGTGTTGGGGTTAGAACTGGGGTACAGTCTACCATCATTAATCTTGAGTCTCACTGCAGACTTTCCTGAGAGCAAATTGCAAGTTTCTCCCACCCTGTTCATACACCAGTGTTGAAGAGAAAACTTACATCTGTGCTATAAATCAATATGAATATACAGTAACAGAAACAAACATATGGGTTAAATTTCCTTGAAATTACACATGGTTATAAAAATTGACCTAAAAATGTACTTTGGAAAAACATGGTTGGGATTTGATTGAACAAAAATACTTTAAAACATCTCAAGCTGTTTGGCAAATCTCAAAAATGCCAAGTGATTTCCAAGCTTACTAACAATACTTTTGTCTGACAAGTCTTTCAAAGAATGAAAAACAGCGTGTGTGTGTGTGTGTGTGTGTGTATGGTGAAACTATGAATTGTGTGGTCATCTTCAGGAGTTTCATCTATAAAAACAGACTCAAGAATAACATAGCTTGATTATCTAGGAAATTTATCAGTATTGCAAACATTTATCAGGTACTAGTTTAGCTCCATAACACATAGCCAAAGTTGTAATATAAATTTAGTCAATCAAATGGTATATTTTTGACAGAAAACTATTCCTTTCAGTTAATTTTGGAAGAAGGCAAAGATGAAAAATAAATATGGGTTACTCCATTAGCATGGGGTAGCTCCTCACACTACGTACGTGAGATCTCATCTCATACTTGACATCAGGGGCTTGAGATAACTGAGGTAAAATATAAACTAGTCCCAACTCAGGAGTCAGAGGAAAAAGTCAATAGCCTGAGGGCATTGCCAAGGAAGGGTTTCTGTGCTTGGGGCAGGAAGGCCATAATCTTAGCAGGAGATCCTAGGGTAAGTAAAGGTGGGGGTAAGCATGGGTGATGTCCAGGATAGGGACATGGGGGATGAAATACCATTTTATTTGTTGACAAATACTAGATGATCATGCTTATATGTGGACCCTAAAATAGTTGTACTCATGGAAGTAAGGAGAGGCATGGTAAGTATCAGAGGCTCGGGGATGGATGGAGGTAGACAGGGATAGGGGAGAAATTAGTAAGTAGGTAGAACCTTCCAGTTAGAAGAAATAAGTTCTGTGTTTGATTGCACAAAAAGTTGACCATAGTTAGTTACGATGTATTATATATATTAAAAAAGCCGAAAGGGAAGATTTGAAATATTTGAGGTAATGGATATTCCATTTATTCTGATTTGATCAATCCATGGTGTATAAATGTATCATCATATCACTTTATACCCCACAAATGCAAAACATTATTAGTTATCCATTTTAAATGAAATCAAATGAAAAATATAACCAATCTCACCAACTACAGATTGCATCTCAACAACTGTCAGCCTCTCTCCTAATGCCCTACTTCCTTGCTTATGGTGGCTAACGTCTTGATCATCAGTTTGCTAAGTTTGCTCCTGATCTTTTCATCAGTGTTGTGCACTTCTTCAAATCACTGTAAAATCTTGCCACCAAAAAATTTCTTAAGCACTATATTAGAGAAATACCACTTCCAATTAGCAGTGACAACTTCCATTTGACTTCAGGATGAAACTAGAAAACTTGATGATCCTTGACCCTCCCATCACCATGACTTGAGATGAAACATTTTCTCAGCAAAACTTTGCAATGGGAGCATCTTCACATTACACAACTCCTTCAAGGTATCAACAGAGGGTCAGAATCAACTTAAGCACTAAATTATCATTCATCTGATAATCCCAGTGTATCTGGCATCATGCAAATGAATCTACTGTTTTGGAAAATTATCCATATTCAAATGTGTGACCTAGAGATTTTTTTTTCTCATTTCTTAGTTTTTATAGTATAAAACAGTATCTGCTTAGGGTTTGCTACAGGAAAATCAGCGAGCAATAAGGTCCACTCAGTTCCTTAAAAACCCCATTTTCTCCCAATTGCTCAGAGCCACTTCCCAAAGTGCTATCTGTGTGGTAATCCTCTGAACTGAGCCCCAACTCTTGATCTTCTACACCAACTCCCATGGCACTGAGCGACCTCTCTACAACTTCTGGACAGGGGGTCACTCTGTCCTTGGTGTACTTCTTCACACATATTTTTATTAGTACTTATCTCTCTGCTTCTTGCCTCTACAATGTCTAGTTTGTCTTTGGATTTTCCATACATAATTTGAAGTCTAGCACAATCTTGGTATTGCTTAAATACTTTCCAATTTGATAAACAAATGTGAACAAATAAACTCAAATTAAAATAAAGTTAATTCACCTCTAGTGCCATTTAAATTTAATGATTTTAATTTCAACTATCTAGTAAGTCTCTCTAAATTTTCCCTTATTAAATATTTCTATGTATATGAAATATAAAGACAATACCCACTACTAATTTTACATTTATACTTTTTAAATCCTTCACACACACATATGGTGCAAAAATCCAGACCCATTTGTTAATCATCTAGCTAACCACTAGAATTATTTTTTTGGAATTTTGGTTTTTATTGGCAGATAAAATACGCAGTAAAGCAACTTTTCTACTTTTACATATCTAAAATTATGAGTTTAATACTGACAAGACTTCAACACTATTTGGTGTTTTCCATTCTAACTGAAAGACATGTTCAATAATATGTGATATTTAAGTTACACATATCAGATAATTTAAAAAAAATAATAAAAGGAATGTGTATTAAATGTTTAGATTATAATCTGTGAGTGAAATACCATTTTTGGCCACAAGAGGGAAGCTACTTTCAAATTCAACAAAAAAGAAACATTTGTTTTTGACCTGTGATTCAACAAGTCACCTCTCTTGTCCAGTCAGGTATCTGGTCAACATATTAAGCAGTACCTTTAATCAACAATAAATATAATGACAATATTTAATTAATTAAGAGCCCTCTTTTTATTTTCTAAGAGCTAGAAACAAAGAACCATATAACTAGCAACTGCAATTTGCGTCCCTCTAGAGGCAAAAGGAAATCTATAATTTGCCTTGAGAAAGTGGAAAGAGATCAAGAGGCAAAGGCAGAAGCGGCACCAAAGTGCAATCTTATTCCTTTACCATCTGTCACAATCACTGCCATTCCCCAAAGGCCATGTTTTAAAATGAGACAAGAGAGAGCTTCTGAGAACTTGAAAGCAGCAAGAGTTCTGAATCACGCTGAAATATTAAAACTCAACCACGCCAGCTAGCAACTGCGAAAAACCAAGAGGAAAAATGTTTTTGGCAATGTATTTTTGTTTAATACAGGCAGGGAAGGAGGATGAAGAGATTGGATCCCAAATTAACTTTTAGAAATTTATTTCACAAAAAGTGATGGTATATCTTAAAGCTTATTTACTTAGTGTATTAAACGAAAATACATGGCCACACTTTCAAGAATTATTATCCTGCTATGATTTGAATAGATGCTTCATATTAAATATAATAAATTTCAAATTACTCAGCTGATGCATAACAACAAAAATCAATCAGCCATATGATTGCAGCAATAGGTTATTGACTGACCACACTACTATCTTTTTGGGATCTTAGGCTCTCTACCACTTGGGGGCAGACTGAACAACCACAGGAATTGATAAGCAACAGGGTAAGCAACATTCTCAGTATCTTTTCTAAGTGCTTTTTAAATATATGGATGGGTGAATAAGAAAGGCACTTGACTTGCATTTAAATCTATTTCATTTAGACTTGGATAATGCAGACATTATAATATACCCAGATCATAATTTGAATAATTTCATATGGAAATAGCACATGAAAGAAAAAAGCCATGATCAATATTGTCATTCACTATCACTGTTGGCCCCAGGCATTATTGATAATAGAAAAAGATACAAGTAAGTCATTTCTGTTTTCCTTTACTCTGTAGAGTTTTCAATTAAAGCTGTTTCATCTGTGGTACAGCCACTTGTAGTATAAACTTTCCAGCCAGTGGGCCTCAAATGGAGAAATAATAATGACCACAGACTTAGACTACTTAGATATTCAATGTCTATGGTTAATCATCATGGGCAATTCATTTGTCAGTTTACAGAAACTCTAAGCATGTCTAAAGAAAAATAGGCAAGAGATTTCCATAGTATACTGGATCTATGACTGAAATCATTGTAATAAAAATATTTCCAGTCACAAGAAAATTTCAAAATATAGAATATAAAAAGTAGTTATTCCTGCAACCAAAATTAGAATAATGTATGAATAAAATGTATCAGAGTCACAAGTCTTTTGGTTATTTTCAGGTTCAAAGGATTGACTTTTGAACTCCTGGCACATGAGCAATGGAGTTCATAATGCCCATTGCCCCTTTAATCAACATGGCAAGAGCATATTAAAATGAAAAATAAAAACAGTTACTATATTGTCAGGTAAGGAACACAGAAATCAAAATAATTGACTTAGCTATGTCTCAAGAAGATGAATCTGCCAAATTTACATGAAAAATGCAGTGTTGATAGAAGACAAATAATAAACAATGGCATCTGAGAGAAGAACCTGAAAAGCATGAGGACAACATTCAAGACCTAAAAAGTAGAGTAACGTCACTTTGGCATGGAATTAGATAAAATGTCAATCATTCTTGATTTCTTAAGGGTAAATGGTAGAAAAGATCATTGGCTGGCTGGTGGCAGAACTTATAACCTACAGGGAAATCACTGTGCCCCAGGCACTGTGTCTGAACATGGTCTTCTCATGTATCCTCTAACTTAGTATTCCACCTTGTGGGATAAGTTCCATCCTTAATTCATATGTGAGAATACTGAGGTTTAAAGATGTTACATATTTTATGCAAATGATGAAATCCTGTTTTGAATCTAATTCAGCTTTATTCAAGAACATAGGGTTTTAATTAATATCATCTCTGACTAAGTGGCATGCTGACATAATAGTAATAAAAAGAAACAGAAGCACCAGTTACAAAACTATGTTGCCCAACCTTCCTTACAATGTGGGGGCTCTGTGATAAAATCATGGGCAGCAAGATAAGCTAGAAATGCTGGTTCTTTTTAAGAAGGGACAAACTCACAGCCACTTTACCCTTTTGCTTTTTATCATTTTTATTATTCTATACAGAAGATACTACACAGATCTTTTGCAAACCATGGCCACAATTATGAGGGGAAAGCCAAGAAACTTGCAAAAACATTACATGAATAAACTCATAATGTGAACAGGACACTAACTTTTGGAAAATTTTTACTAGAACTTGTATAAAGTGCCTCAGTGATAGCAGCCCCATTTTTAAAAAAATGCAAGTGAAGGGATTGGAGAATATAAACCTAAAGTCCCTTCTAGCTCTTAAATTTTATTATTTTATTCGATTAAGCATCTCAGAGATAAGGGGAGAAGAACAAATCAACTTCACAAGCTTTTACTGTTTGGGCCAACACTGTAAAATTTGATTAGGTAAAGCTCAGACTTGTTGGAATTCATCACAGATTGTCATTCACCCTCAGACCTTGCAACTCAAATACGTGAGCAGTTTGATCAGATAAAATCAATGGAGTCTGAATAATGAAATTTAATTTCCATTTAAAATCGCGTGCTTTTTTGTAAAGTCGAAGTTATGATGCTTCTATTCATATAGCTATGCTGAGCCTGTTCTGCAAATAAGACCTTTGTGTAGGTCCAAGTTCATCTTACTGGTTTGTGAAAGGTCGATTTTGTTTTCTTTATTATACAAACAAGGAAACTGAGGCTTTAGACACAGTAAATCAACTTCAGGAATCACCACAGTGATATGGTGCAGAACTCTTCTCCCTACACCACATTGTTTTCTTATTGTTATTATTATTCAGAATATCCATGAAAATATAAAATAATGATTTGGCTAATCAGAAAAATATAAAACTTCCAAGCTGATTCTTTGAAAACTGTTGTAAAGAGAAAATGTGCTGCTGAAATTTAGCTGAACAAGAAGATCATAAAGCAGACTTATTTTTATAAAACAAATCCCATTCACTTCCATACAGTAGTCTCCAATTAATTGATTAAAACACCTTGGAGAAATTATTTTCTCGGCCTTTCCACCCTAAGTGGTTGATGTATGTTGCCTTATGTACAATCTTATAAAAATGTGAGAAATAGATATTTCTTGACAGTTGCCTGCCAACCCTATGTTATGATCCTAACTTACAGTCTGTTCTCTCTAATACCTGTAAAATGACATGCAAAACACAAAAACTGTAAGTCTCAGGGAATTGTAAAAGATCTCCCTGAACTTCTTGATTTTTGCAGAATCTCATGCATAAATCTTAATCCTGTTGAATCAATGCCATCATTAGACTTAGTTACTAAAGACAGATTCATAGTGTTTGTTTTGACCCAATATGAAACACCTTAAAACAAAAACACATCAATAACACATAGAAAAGAATCTGCTAAGCGAAAAGGGGCCAATGCTAGTTGCAGTTTCTAAAATTGTCAATGTGTAAAATATGGAGTAAGCCAGTGTGTAGGTTTAGGAAGGTTGCTAGCAACAGAGTCTATCTTGACTTGAATCTCAGATTTGTACTTGGACTTGAGTCATGGCTTTGTAGTTTGTGTCCACACAATCATCATTACTACTTGCTGAATATCTGTGGTTGTCCCCTCCTTATAGAAGAATTTTGACTTTGGGAATTTTGGTAGCCATGTGACTTTTTGAAGATTATGAATTGTGAAAGAATATGCATGTTTTACTACAGGATGAAGGATTGAGGTTGCTGCAAAACTCTCCGGCACTCCCTTTCCCTTGGTCCCCATCACCAGAGTGTCAATATTCCTTCACCTTGGCTCATGAAGAAAGTTGATCTTGTGTCTGAGCAAGGCTTCGGACTAACTGCAATTGGCACCAAATCCATGGACTGATAGACCTTTTGATTTTAAAACCACTGAAATATCGGGACTGCTACCAGAGATTCTCTATCCCATCTTGACTGGTGCAAATAAAAATTTTTTTTTTTTTTTTTTTTTTTTCCAGTGCTGGGGATTGAACCCAGGGCTTTGTACTTGAGAAGCAGGAACTCTACCAACTGAGCTACATCCCCAGCCCTAAAACTTGGTTCTTAAAGTAACATTTGTACACTTCTCCTTTATCTCAGTCCTTTAATCTTCACCTGATGAATGGTGGAGTGGGCCACACCCTTTTCACAGAAGAGGGATCTTCTTTTATAGAAAACAGCTGCGAGGTTCCAATGAAACTTTTTTGAATATGAAGTTTAGTTTTGCACTATCAGCTCTGAAATTAAACCTAACTCTAAAAGCCATTAGGCAAGTGGATAAAGGTCACAGATTTATAGATTTGGTGATAATTAAGATTTCTGAATTTTAAAACTGTGTGTGTGTTGAATCATTTTCATGAGTAACTGGCTGATTCAATTCTGGTGTGCAATTTTCTATTTCACTCTCATGGTACAGGAAGGACTGTTTTGTTGTTGTTATTTGTTTGTTTTTCCACAATGTAGACATTTTTACTTACCAAAGATATAAAAAAAGTGTACTTTTCATTCAAATCAGTGAAGATTTAAGCTATGAAAAATTGCAGTCAGCTTGTAAGAGGGATCTTTCTATCTTATACTTTATGGCCCAAGAACTAAAACGATAAATTTTCTGACTTATCTAAGTCACACTCACTCAAAAATCTAAAACAAGATATAACTTTCTGTTTTACTACAGAAACTATTACTATGTCCACATTTGTATAAGTGTGAATTGAATGGTAAGACAAAAAAGAACTCACTCACTTTCTCTTGTGACTTGGGTTAGCAATAGGAATGTAGGGGTTTTTTCCCCCCTACCTCTCAAGGCATGTATACAACTGGATTGATAGAATGATTCCAGATAATCCAGGTAAAGTTCCTCAATTGTAAATAATACCTGAAAGATGTATAAGATGTATAAGTTGGAGATCAAAAGGCTGAATGTTTTCTCTGATATGTGGAAGATAATTCACAATAAGGCAGGTGGGGATAGGGAAGAATAGATTTATTTTATATTAGGTAGAGGGGAGTGAAGGGAGTGGAAGGGGTATGGGTAGGAATGATAGTAGAGTGAAACAGACATTATTACCTCATGTACATATATGACTGCGTGACTGATGTGATCCTGCAATATGTATAATCAGAAAAATGAGAGATTACACTCCATTTATATATGATCTATCAAAATGTATAAATGCATCCTACTGTCATGTACAACTAATTAGAACAAATAAAATAAAATATTTTTTTTAAAAAACACACTTGAAGCCACTGACCAGTTGTTTTAAAAATTGTCTAGGTATGTAAAAACAAAACTATCAAATAGATAAAACTTTTCTTCACCTGCTTGTTTTAATGTATAAATCATCAAATATTAGTTTTGTAAATAATCTGAAAAACTCTGAAATTCAACTGGTTTTCATATATATGAATAATTGCTAACAGAGGGTAAGAATTTTGCAAGCTATAAAAGTTTTCTCATTTTGAGAGAAGAGGATATTTATTTGAAGAAAATGATTGGGTTAGGAAAGTAATTAGTGATATAAATTATCTTTCTATCTAACAAGAGCAAGAACCCTGAGAAGTAGTTGTTTTGTTTTATTCAAGGAAATCTAGTTGAACCTCAATTTCCCACAGGCAGCAGTGGTGGCCATAACTACTGTGTGGTGATTGTTATTAAACACCACTCCCTCATTCTTTTTTTTTTTTTTTTATTCTTTTATTTACTTATTGATTCATTGAACACAAATGGAGTACAGCTATTGTTTCACTGGTTGTACACAAAGTAGAGTCACACCATCTGTGCATTCATGCATGTACACAGGGCAATGGTATCTGTCACACATTGTTATTAATTTTACCCCCCACCCACCCCCACCCCTCCCTTCCCTCTATGCTAGCTATCTTTCCTCCATTCTTGCCATCTTTCCCCCCCACATTATGCATCATCATTCATATATCAGAGAGACCATTCGGCTTTAACCCAATCAATAAATGGGCCAAGGAAATGAACAGACACTTTACAGAGGAAGATCTACAAGCAATCAACAGATTTATGAAAAAATGTTCAACATCACTCGTTATAAGAGAAATGCAAATCAAAACCACCTTAAGATTTCATCTTACCCCAATTAGAATGTCTTTTATCAAGAACACAGGCAACAACAGGTGTTGGCGAGGATGTGGGGAAAAGGGTACACTCATACATTGCTGGTGGGAGTGCAAGTTGGTGCAGCCACTCTGGAAAGCAGTGTGGAGATTCCTTAGAAAACTTGGAATGGATCCACCATTTGACCCTGCTATCCCACTCCTTGGCCTATACCCAAAGGACTTAAAATCAGATTGCCTCAGTGATGCAGCCACATCAATGTTCATAGCTGCTCACTCCCTCATTCTTAATCACTAACCCACTGGTGTCAAAATACTCTCAGACATTACATTCTCAAAGGTGAGAATATAAGTCTGAGGTCTTACATGTTAAGAGCACAGCAGAAGTTAATTAAATAGTCATATATATTTCTAATTGACTCTTTCTTGGAAAATCCAGTTTTGTAAAATTAAGGCTCATCTGTGGAATGTAACAAATGACGTCAAGGACACATCTGATCAGGGATATTTCTACTGTGCATACAAAAGTACAATAGTGTTAGAAATGTTTGACATACTTAACTGTGTGACTTTTGGCAAAAACCAGCTACAAATTTGTAAAGAATGATCATACCAATGATGGACCACTCAAGTGATCACGAAAAGAAAAGATTAGAACAGAGTACATCTATTAGGGTCAATCTTGTACAACGCAAACTGATTTTTTCATGCATCTTAGATTTTGTTTTGATTAAATAAATTAAATGAGTCAGAAAATGAATTTAAATCTACCCACATAAATTCTTAATAGAATGTATAGTGGATTACTTCTGCTATGACATTTCAATTCACTCATCAGAAGACTCTGATTACTCATGAGTGCTTATATTGCATTAGACTCTTCACTCATGAGAAAAAGACTGTACCAGACCTAATCCATTATAGGCCTTTTTTTTCCCCACTTAAATCTCATCACTTCTATCCACATTGAATTCTATATTTAAATAGAAGGATATTGAATTGGTAAACCTTAGCCATATGACATAGTTGATCTAAATTATTTTTTATCTATCAGGGTATTGGTTAAATATTTTGAAAAGTGGAGCTTGAGTTTAATGTGAAATAAGAATATATGGATTTTATAATATTATTTCATTCTGAGATATCTCATTGGGGAAGAAATGAATGATTGTTTTGAAAGACAGAATTTATCTCTGGAAATTAATATTCTTTTCTCTAGAACAATATTTGAATTGAATAGCAAGACAGACGCAAGACAAATCTATTATTTTATATCCTAAATTTTAGAAATTTGATGCTTCAAACAAAATTAGAGCCATTTTCTTGCTCTCTTACCTGTTTTAGTTCTTGAGGCACAAAACAGAATTCATTTAAACCAAACAGCATCTCCAAAAACACGTTTTTCAATTTAATTTAATTCAACTAGTTATAACACCTCACTTGTAAGTATAAAGAATTCACTTTAGCCCCACTTTTTTCAGAGATAACCAGGCTATAATTTATTAATATTAGATTGGAAATTCATTAAAAGTTAATTTGCCATATATGCACACTAGATTTGGTTTTATATGGACATAAATTTTGGCATGTGACATATTAAAAGAAATTTAAAAGAACAACATCTCCTCTTTCCATTAACAGAATCACAGGGAAGGCCACCTTTCTTGAAATGGAGAAATCTTTGAATGGCCATATGGGATGACACATAGAAGATGATCTTGAAGTCCTCACAAGTGCTTAAGAGAAGAAAGTCCTAATCCACCACCCATCCATCCCATTTCCATTAACTGTGAACTGTCATTAGGAAAATTTTATTTTAAGTAATGAAGGAAAATCACTTTGGGCATTAACTCTCAGTTTTACTCCTACTGTTTTTCAAGTATCACTGCTTTGTTGGGGGTACCAGGGATTGAACTCTGGGGCACTAGATCAGTAAGCCACATCCCCAGACCTATTTTGCATTTTATTTAGAGACAAGGTCTCACTGAGGTGCTTAGGGACTCACTTTTTGCTGAGGATGACTTTGAACTCAAGATCCTCCTGCCTCAGCCTCCAAAGCCACTGGAATTACAAGCCTGCACCATCAAGTCAGCCCAAATATCACTGTTTTCAATGTCAGTCATATTCCTGTGAACCCTTCAACAAAATTGCACACATTAATGTGGTTCTTTCTGATATGAATATTTGATTTTTCTTGTATTGTCCAGAGAGAGGTTTCATCTGGACCAGGGTCTCCAGAGATAAAAAAGAACTATAGTTTATCTTTTGCAGACAGGGCAGTTGCCTTCCATCCTGAGAGAAGGAAACTAAGAACACAGGTTCACAGACTAACTTGAGAAACAGGTTTTCAGGAGTAGGGTTGCCAGCTAACCACATTTTAAACAAATATTTCTGTTTGCTAAACATGATGATTCTAATTTTGAACCTTTCACCATTATCCCTCCCACTTTTTCTTATAAGTAGTACCATATTTTGCACCTTTCTTTTAGATTCCCTAAATAAGTTTTGAGGATGAATGGTCAAGTGTAAAACTAGTATTTCTTTGAATGACACATGCATTTACATGTTGTGAATACATAAATGAGTACCTTAATAGCCATCTACATTCATTAGAATATATAAATAAAATCAAAGGCAAATAATTTTATTCTTTTAGGCTCTATGCCAGTGGTTCTCAATCGTAGGGACAAATTTGAACTACTTGGGATTAAATATACATATATTTAATATATTATGATATATGCTATATAAAATATGTAATACATAATTATTATGATTTATATATGTACCTATGTGCATATATTATATATATATAGAGAGAGAGAGAAAGAGAAACAAGTAATGATCTATCCCAAACCCATGCTGTGTCCTGCATTAATGAAATCAGTAAAGTCAGAATTAGGATCCTGTGTTAATTTAGCTTCTTTTTTGATGGTGGAAAAAAAAATATTGGACCAAAAGTCTAAAACCCTGCATCAAATCCCAGATCAGCCATTTTCTGTACACATAGCCATGTGATCAACTACTTTAACCTCTCTAGGTTTGAGTGTCTTAATCCAAGAAGAATACAGTATTACAAAACTACCTGAAGTTTTTGAACAAAAAGGAGTGACATAATGTATTCATACATAAATAAAGGCATTTTATTTAACAAAATTATAGAACTCCCTGGTCCTACCCATTTCACTGAATCAACAGGCAGGGATTATCTTTACTAGTACACCAGAGCTCCATAAAATGATACTGCCACAAGAATGGTCAGAAATGACTGGAGAGTTCATCCTCCATATCTGTGAGATCCTCCTCCACAGAATTATGCTGAATTGACAAAAATGAAGGTTCTGCATCATTCCAGGCATTTTTAGGAATCCAGAGTTAAAATATACACAAGGATGTACATGGAATATATTCCAATATTGTGCCGCTTTATATAAACAACTTGAGCATTTTCAAATTTGGGTATTCATGACTCCTGGAACCAACCTAACAAGGATACCCAGGACAACAGTACTTATGCTTTTCAACAGATACTTCAGCATTTATATTTAGTATCTAAGTATCCAGGTTTCTGTCTCTCTTCCCTGGTTCTCTTAGGTCCAGTATATTTGAATGTGCCCAGTTTCACTGGCACAGCTTTAGAATCCTAGACCTCTTCCAAGTGCATTTTACCACTGAGACTGGTGTCCATTCTCTCATGAATTCCTGATGATGCCCTGGTGTTTATCTTTTATTACATTATTATTCATTTACCATTGGATGACTGATGATGGCACTGTAAATTAGAATTCCAAGGCCAGGGAATTTAAATAAGATCGTCCTGCCTATAATAGAACATGATTTAATATTTGGTTTTGACTTGCTATTTCTAGCATGAAAAGAATGAATATCCTTCATGAAGAACTGGTCAGAAATGGCTCAAAGTTATTAAGGTGACCAATAGAGTATCTAAAGAAAACATGTTGGCCTGCCTTGTTCAGATCACTGAAGTCCATCACTTCATTCATTTGGTGCCTCTGTGCTTTTGAGTTTGCAACCTCATAGCCAAGATGATAAATCCTTTCAAATAGTTTGTTTCAATTCTAGAGAATATTTTCTAATGCATAATTTTCCAATATTAAAGGATAATATTAGTGCTAACTTACATGATTCCAAAGAAAGAATTAATTCTATTTGGACACAATGAAGTAAATACCCAGCTTCACATCTCCCCACCATTTGTTTTGTACCACTTAGCAACATAAATGAGCTAGATCCAGTAATCTGGAGCAATCCAGCAAGAGTCACTTGATTTCTCATCAAATGAAGTTTAGTTATCATTATCACTAGAAATGCCCTATTTTCTATTTTCCAGATAGCTGTATTATACAGACTCACTGGTACAATTATTTTTTAAAAGAAGGCATTTTAGGTGATACTGCATATATTTTGGCATTGGGGAGGAGATGGTGAGAGTACATCATTGAACATTTTTCGAAGCAAACTAGATTGAAAAGTAATACTTTATATTTGTCATTTACAGAGATAATACCATTCATACATAATGACAACAAAGCAATATTAGCATGACATTTGATTTTCAGGCAAATATTTCTTTAAAAATCTTGTGGTGACTTTTGGAAACAGGCTCTAGGATTATACATCCCTCTAATTTGTTTACTAAACTGAAAGACATCAATTAATAATTTTAGTTATTATAGAGCCATGGCAGGAAGATAAATCCCCCTATATATAGGCTTACATAAATAAATTTTATTCTAAGAGGATTATATCTTTATCCTTTTTAGAGAATGATTCTTTGTCAAAACTCAATTTGGCTTTCAGAAAATAGTTTATTAGTCTATTTAGTGAGCTTATCTTTTGAGAAGTTCATGCATCATTTTTAAAATGTATGTTTTTAGTCAACAGAAGCTAAGCTTTTGCTATGGGAGCAATCAACATTGTCCATAAATTACAATATAATGTGTGATATATAAAATCATAGTAATAATCATATTTTATGACTTTCAGCTTATGCATATACTTTTCTTTGCCCAAATAACTGAATGCCTTTAAAAGGTATATATAGATTTATATTTTACTAAAAAATTGTATGAAATATACAATTTTTCAATTAAAAGAAACCTGTGTGAAATTTGTGAAATTACCCAAATGGTAAAAAAAACCACAATGTTTTGAAACTTTAAACAGGGTTATTTTAAAATCAAATAATTATATAAATATTTTATTGACTACTTGGTATCTGAATACATTACTTAGTAAATTTATTCTTTGAGCAAATTTCAAAACTAAAATTGAAAACAGCTTTATTTTCATTGAGTATTTAAATGATTTTTCTATTTCTTTTATTAAGTAAAATAAGAGGAAAAATAGAATTTCTAATTATTTCCTATAACTAACATATTTCCATATCATGTGGACTACATTCATAACAAAAAAGTCACTGGAAATGAATTATATGCAACATAAAATCTTTAAGAGAAATAAGGCACACATTCATACCCACACCCATTCCAAAGTTATGATCAGATGTCCTCTTGTTCAAATTTTATCTAGCTCATGTCATTATTCTCCAACTAAAGAAATTCAGGAAATTTAAATTTAGGGGGTATTATTTTGAAAGAAATATGGCAATCCTTCAAATTTTAAAGTAGTGTAGCTTGGTTTCTTTTTTCTTTTCTTTTTTGTTTCTCACACTGTGGGCAAATGATAAAATTAGTGCTAACCTTGGAACAAAGGTGTTATCCTTCAGACTGAGAATGCTTTCTTCCATAAGCTTTAATTTAATTTTGACAATGCCCATGTGAACATGGGTGCAAGCACAGATTTTAATTTAATGTTTCAGAGTGGAAGATAAAGAGAGAAACAGACACTCTCCCCAATACCATATATTGCATTCTTCTATCCTTTTTACATCCCACCTGAGAACACCATCCCCAAATGTGTCAGCATAGAGTGCTGATGTATTGCTGTGCATGGTACATTCTGGGACTTGGTGAGGTAGTCAACCTTCAGTTTTATAGTCTCCAACTCAGGAAAAGTCATCCTGGGTGATTTGCTAGAAAATCGAATGAAGAATGCTACCAAAGGGCAGTAGAAATCTCCTGATTTGCCTTTTTTTTTTTTTAATGAATGCAAATGTGATGTTTAAAAACTTCTACCCTGACATCCTTTTTATTACATTTTTTAACAACTTCACATGAAAATTATTTTTCAAATGTTGAAAAACAAGAGCCCAAATCTCATTGAAATAAAGAGAACTATTCATCTGCTTTTACATGATGTTTTTGCACTGAAATTAACTCATTATTGAAGGAAACCAATAGAATTCCTATTGAGCAAATAAGTATTCCCAAAGGGGTCAGAGAGCTAGAAAAGTAGATTCTTTAAAGATCAGTTACAATAAAACCTAAAGAGAAATAAAGAATACAAAATAGAGGACCATGCCTGATCATTTTAAGGGTGGAATACTGCAGACTTACAAATGCTTTTACCAAATCTACAATTTACCTCTGTATCCTCTCCCTGACACATTACAAACTAATTTACTGCCCTGAAAGAACAATCTTCAAGGCACAATACGTAGATACACATACTGTATTTATCACACTGTTATTCAACCAGAAAAGATCAGATTTTCTAATACAAATAAAGTGAAAATGGTTCTTCCAATTTAAGGTCCATAAAACACTTATTAAAGATAAAAGCAGGTTATTTAGCAATATTGGGTTTTGTGAGATGCAATATGTGCAACAGAATGAAATAGAAATTCCAGTGATGGAAAATCATCTTCCCTCTCTCTGGATAGTATAATAACCTTTTAAATCATGTTTGACATTTGTAAGTTGAGTGAGCAGGCAGCCCTGCAAAGTCTGTGTGGTAATATATGTGGTAAACCCTTTCTGGAGCAGTAATCTCATTTCTGTGTCTAAGGACTCTCACTTCATGTGGCCGACTGGGCCCCAAGAGACTTATTTGACTCTGCCTTTCTTGAGCCACCGGTTGCTAATGTTCCTTATTATGAGGAAAGCAGAAACGTGCCTGCAGGCAATGACCACTCAGCTAGAGGTACCACCACCAGCCAACCTTCTGCTGAGCTTTTTTGTTTTAAACTATTAAGTATGCACATGCGTTATACAAAGGGGGTTCTTTGTGCTTCAAAAAAAAAAAAACAATATGACAGCGATATTTACTCTGCTCCAATTGCTAATCTGACAAGCTCCATCTGGTAAGCAGACCCTTTATCTTCTCATCACCCTAAATCTCTGAAGGAAAGGGGACACTAGTGGCATATGCCCATGGCTGGTCCTTATGCTTAATGAGGTAGAATATTTATAGGTTGAAACTTTCAGAACACCTGAGAGATGTGTTACCCACTGTTGAGAAAGCCGGGCCACTAAAAAGAGCTACCCTGGGCTACTTTCTGTCATTTCCTTTCCATTTTACTCAGAAAGAAAGCCTGGCACTACAGCTCCCTACAATGATGAAGCTGAAGTTGAATTTGCAAACATTTAATAAGCTTATAAGTCCATGTTTCCAGAGAAAGCTCTGCATATCCTTAGCACTTGTGGTCATGTGCACACATATATATGTTTGTGTGTATATATGTATATGTGTGTGTGCTTGCCTATATATATATCTATGCATTTTAAATAATCTGCTATAAAATGATTGAAAAATTCAAGTTGTACAGTAGGATGATTTGATCTATGTAAAATGTTATGCAATGGTTATCACAATCAAATTAATTAACAATCTTCCCTACTCATGCTTTATGAAATATGGCTACATGGCACAAACTTGTGGTTATAAGATCCATATATTCTAATTGTCTTTTACTTATCTTTTCTTTCTACTCAAATATAAGCATTTTGAGGGCAAGAAACATAGTGTACTTCATAACTCCACATAGATTTTTAAATATTAGTTGCATGAATATATGAATAAATATATATTTTTTTTCACTCTGTTGAAAAAAGAGAAGATTTATATTATTCATAGGAATATATCTGATGCCACCAACAATTCTATCTTAATCACCATATCACATATATAGTTTTTTAGCCTTTCCTTGTTTATCATAGAGGTTCATTTATCTTGTCATTTCTTATTCATTCAACGACTCATTCAGGAAGTGTCCACTCTGCTTCAAAAGGACTAATACAGTACCCATATTCAAATATAAAAACAATTCTAGGAATTCAAATTTCCAATACAATTTAATCTATAGTGCTTTGTTGCAATGCAGAAAGAATATGATATGGAAGTATTATTGCAAATATATGCTCAGAAATAAACATATGTTTTTAGGGACCTAGTAAGGTCTTTCTTTGTATCAGTAGTACATTAAGCTGCACAAATTCAGAGATATACAGTGATTATAATTAAAGGTGATTAACCCATTTTAAGAATAGAAACAACAGTGTGGTTTTCTATTAGAAGCTGGTGAGAAAAAAATCTAAGTAGTAAAGATAAAACATTTCCCTACTCAATTTGTATTTTATACACAACCTAAAGCCAACTTTATCCTATGGGGATTTAAAGGCATCTGAGACTTTGGTTTAGAAGTGGGAAATAAATGATGAAATTTCCTCGGCCATTTTCTGGGTCACTTTCTCAATAAAAAGGTCATAGGCAGCTGCTGTTGCTGCCTTTCAAGTACATATTTCAGCTGCATTAATGTATTATTCTACCTTTTTATCATTACAGGATATTTAATGTATTTTCCAAAAGACAACTGAAATCAGTAGATTTTAAAATCTCTCATAATAATAGACTAAGCTGGAACATATTAGAAAAGAGATTGGGAAATCTGGTATTAACACCTAGATTTGGTGTTCATTTCAGCATAAGCTTTAAGAATTTCTAGTCTAGAATGGACATCAAACATACATAAATACAGTACAATTATTGGTTTATTGATTATATTTGCATGGCTAGTATAGTCCACAATGATTGATGACTGAAAGACAAGTTAGTTAAGCCTAATGCTTATATAAAATTATTGAACAGAATTCAGGATTTAAGAGGAACATTATTAAACTTATATTAAGTATATACTATGCACAAACACTCTTCTAAGTAATTTACATGTATTAGTTCAATTAATCTTTACAACAACCCTCTGAGTATTATTATCCTCATTTTATTGATAAGGAACTGAGGCTTAGGGAAGTCAATTTACTTGCTTGAGGACACAAAACAAATATGTGAAATAATCGGGCAGTTTAACTCCACATGCATACCTCTAACTACCATATTGTCTGTAGAAAGAGAATTGTAATTCTTGAAGGTTGACTTCTTCTAACTGATAACTACTTTTAAGAGAACAAATAGGACTATTAAAGAGGATTTTTCCATTGTTTATAACTATGCTGCAGAAGAATGTCATACAAAATTTGTTTTTATGTGTGAATTTATATATTTGCAAATATATGAATGATAGGAACTCATTAAATATTTGATGAGTGAATGAACTGACAAATTAATAAACGTGTGGATTTCTGTGTAAAAACATTTATATTATTCTATCATTTTGGAGAAAAGCATACACACACAATGTCGAAGGAGGGATTAGAGGCTATATGCAAATAGCTAGAAACCACCACTGAAAATCATTTCATAAATCACATTCTGCCAGTGCAACTAAGTATATTGTCAGCAACATTGGGAATGTGTTCAACCTGTCTCCCAGTCTCCACTAATAATTCTGCTGATAATAATATTATTGATAATGTTAGTCAATTACACTTCAGAAATATTATAAGGTATATGAATAAAATCATCTTTAGAAAACCATCATTCTTTTAAGTCACTAATATGGAATTGTAATTAGAAAATGCATCTATTATTCCAATTTAAGTTTAAAACAAGTTCCCCAACTCTTTCAGGAAGATTTCAGGCCCTAACTCCTACCACAAAGAAATTCTCAAGCCATCCACTGGTAGAAGTGTTAAGATTTAATGAAAAAAAACTGAGGCAGAGAGAGAAAGTGAGAAAGCGAAGGGTTATGCAGTACATTTAAATAAATAAATTATTATGCAAATAAATTCTCATTTAGGTGGAATAGCACCTAACTGGGAAATCAGCTAGTTTTAATATAGCATAGTTTCCTGTCCTCTTATCAACAATTTCTTTTTTCTAATCTTTCAGCCTGTTACTGTCAGTATTTCGGTAGCACAGCAGAGACAGAATTTAAATTCCAAAGACTGATATAAAAATAAACTCTTCAAAATTAGAAAAAAGAACAGATGGGTTGGGCTGCTACATTCATGCTCCCTAGATTGTACTAAATTGAGTTAGCAGAACTAAGCATCTCTTTGGGTCCCTGCCTAAATATCTACTTAGAGCCTGAGTCTTAAGCTACAATTGACTATTTTTAATTCTGTATGCCTGCTCTATAGACTAAATCAACTCTTTCTTTCTTAGAATATTTTTTGAAATATGTAAGGTGGCAGAGCAAATGATAAAATTCTGGGCAGAATCTATAATTTGAATAAGAGTAGTGGCAAAAAATTTGATTTCTCTAAGGCAATATTTATTTCTGTGTCAATTTCTTTTCTGCATCGAGTCTATCTGATCTGAAAAACTGATGGAAGTTGGAGCATTTGTATCTCTGTGCACATTGCACATACAATGTATATAATGTATATGGCAGATCTGTGTGCGGAAAAATAATAAGGCATTTTTTCAAAGTAGGAGAACATGACAAGGGTTATGCAAATACTTGTGTTCCATATTGTTTCATGACCCTGCCTTCACGTCACAGGCTCAGAACCTTTCAGACTAACTAGGATTCCTCATCTTCCTTCTCTGACTTCTATCTCAATGGCAGACCATGCCTGTCATTTATTTTCTATATCTTTCATCCTGTATCATAAAATTTATTTTTATGGCTATTTCTCTAATTCCCATTGTAATATGTTCTACATCCAAAGAGGACTAATTTGTTCAAGTATGCCTCTTTTTTCCCTCTTCTAAATTGCTTTCTTCCTGTTCCTACACAATATCTAGTTCCAATTCTACTTTTTCCCAGGAAATTTCCTTGATGCCAGAAATTCAATTTGTCTTCAGAGATGCTCTCATTACTCATATGTTCTGGATCTTATGACACTTTTCATTCTCAGTGTTTCACTATAATTACATTTACACGTTTTAACTTCCATGTTAATTTCAAATACCTTATGGGCAGAGTCTTTGCAATATCTATTTCACAGTGTCCAACATGCACGTGGCAGGCACAGATTAACGAATCAGTGAATAATGAATCCGTTTAGAACAGAGAAGAATTCGCACTGAAGTCTCCCAAGTCCCAACAAAAGTATTCTGTCCACTCTTTTGCTGTCAGCTGCGATTGTTATGGCTTATGTATTTCAATATAGTACTTTCCCACTTTCAAATAATCCCCCTGTACAGTTTTCCCGACTGAAGCCCTTCCCCACTGCAATTCATCCTCCTTAGAGTTTGCTCTGTATTGCAGACAACATGACAGAGTAAGAGGATGAAGGACTTGTGAGTGAGGCAGTCAAGATTCTAGGCTTAGCTCTCCAAAATTTCTTACTTTGGCAAATCATTTAGCATCAGTTTTCTCATTTGTCAAATGAAAGGTCTGAGATGAATGATTTGGGAGTTCCTTTACACCTCTGATATTAGTGAAGGTGAAAGGCATAATTGATTAACTTTGACCTTTAGAAAATCATGTTACTTGCTTGAATTCCTAAGAATTATTATTAAGTGGCCCTTTGTGTTCCCTGGTTTTAATATTCATTCTAAAGGCTAACTTCCAAACTTTGTTTCAATATTGTTCAATTCATGCCAAGAAGTTTCCTACTTCTGTGTTACAGCACTCAGAATTTCCCTGGGATTCCTTACCCAAAAGGCTTCCTTTCCCTATCACTGAATCCTTTGATGGTCCATATGCCATTCATTATTTGGTTGAGGAGGCTTTGGTGAATAATGGCTTAATGCCCTGCCTCCTTAGGTAGCCTGCCCATTGACAGACTCATTCATCTGCTGCCTGGTTTTCAACCTCCTTGGCACTTGTCCAGCACCTCTTCTCATTCTTTCTTGCTGCTGACAGTAAGCTTCATGTCAAAGGGCCTTCTCTCCCAGACGTGGTCCTTTTTTCTCCTTTCTACTCATGTTCAAGGTCTGTCTCCTTCTCTTTCTATTTTATACAAACTTCCTTCACTTCCTTTTATGTCAATTTCTTTGTGTTCCCTTAAATGTACAGACTGAGTGAGAACTGGGGCCCAGAAATGCAGAAACACTGATAAAACCATGTGGACTTGTCACAAACACAGGGCAAAAATCAGAACCAAGATATGGAAGTAAAAAAGTTTAAAGGTAGATCCCAGATGACAGCCTATTGAAAATTCCACATGGGAAATGTGAAACAGTCTACAGAAACCTCCAAAGGAGGAAAGGATCCCATCATTTCATCCTCAAGCATTGTGGGAGTTGTTTCATTTAACTAGAGCAGCCTGGAAGGACTGCTCTCCATTCCATCAGGAGTCTGCATTATGCAGAATCCTCAGGTATCTGTTTTAACTTCCCTTCATTTCCAAATCCAAGAGATTCCAATTCAAATCCTAAGATCAATGTCCCCAAATTTAATTGAAACCAAAGATATTTATCCACTAGATTATTGGCTATTAACTCTGGCAGGACATCAGAACTACTTCTGGAAGTTCAAAAATTATGCTCAGATAACACCCCTAACTTGACTGATTTGGGCCTAGCCATTAGCATTTGTAAAAATATCTTTATGTCGTCATTATATGCAGCTGCACAAGCCTACTGCAAAAGAGCGCAGCTCAGATCCATCTTTGGTTACTGGGAGACCAACAGGGTCAGAAGTTTCTCTAAGAACTTTTTAATAATTGTCTTGACCTTTTCTATATTTGTCAACTTTGTGATAACTAAAGATTGGGAAAAGGAGGAGGCTTGTAGTTTCTCCACTGAAAACCTGTTTTCAAAAACTCTTGTCCACTTAAAGACACATACAGGTCTATGTGTCCAGGTTTGCAAGAAAAGCAAAATTTACATGATTCATGTTTTTTATGGAAGAGTGGTGAATGTTTCCAGTAACATGTCTACTAAAAGACTTGAATAGCTTCCCACCATATTAAGCAAAATCTGAAATCCCTATCATGGTCTACAGGGCTTCATCTGTCCAAGTGTTTTGGTCTTATGATGCACCTACCTCTCTCCTTCCTATTTGCCCCACTGGAACAGTAAGTGACCTTTTAACCTGAAGGTTCTGCCATGTTCCATGTCTCCTCTTACCCTAGAGCCTTTTTCTGTCATCCTGGACTATTCTGATAAATTGTCCCCCAACACTGCTGGGCATTAAAATATTCTAGAGGTTTATTTATTTATATTTTTTTTAGGGAATTTTTTTCTTTTGTGTGTGTTGCTAAGGATTGAACCCAGGTCCACACACATTCTAGGCAAGCACTCTACCACTGAGTAGAACCCATAGTCTGATCTGGGAATATTCGAAAACTCCCAAGGCCCAGGATATGCCTGAACCAGTATGTCTGATTTTCTAGAGATGGGATCCAGACATCAGTAGTATTCAGAACAAACAAAATAAACAAGCAAACAAAAATCCAACTCCTAAGGTGATTCTAATGTACAAAAAAGTGTGTGAGACAGTGTTGTAACTGCCTCAGCTCATGTGTTTAACATCTAATTTTACTTCAGATCTCTCCTGATGTCCTGGCATTAATTTTATAGTTATTTAGAGGGTTTACACCATCTGTCCTGACTTCACCTTACCTCACCAAGAGACAGTAAAATCCATGTGGGCAGGATTATATTTGATCTTGTTACAAAACAAACAAAACTAAAATTCACCAATGTCCAGAATCTTACATTCATAACATGTACAGGTTTAACAATTTAGTCAATGTAGAAGTCCACACTGGTGCTATAAATGTGACAACTTTGCTTCTAACTGTTAATGTTAATTGTACTAGATCTGATTAAACTGGCAAAATGATATTATCCATGACATACAGTCTTATAACACTTTTTAATTCTGGACTCAAGGTAAAATCATTTATTTCTATGCACACACTTGAATAGCCTCTAGTCTCCTTATTGGTGCCCCCATTATAAATGAATGTAATCCACTAATTGTAGATCTGCTGTAACACATTCTGTTAATGCAGTTGTTCAGGAAAAGTGTGATTACATTTCTGTTTGGGTGTATTTGGTAAAAAATCTGCCATGTTGAAAATTTCCTCAGCTGTTGGTTCACAGAGGGTGTCAGACCTGTGGGCTGTCACATGGTCACATAACGAAAACAGCACAACAGGCATGTTAATCAGTATTGCATAAGCACAGTCATAATGAACTCTAATTGCTTGGCAGTGGCAGTTACTATCAGACACAAGATCTATACCAGTCTTCCATGTGTATGACCAGGAGGAAAAGTCAGGAAAATTAGCTTTTTTCTTCCCCAAACTTGTGTGTTTATAAGGATGCTGGCATAACATGCAAAAATACTGTACAGAGATGTTTATTGCTGAATGCTTTTGCCCTATGCTGATTGATACCTCTCTACCTTCATCCCCTCCATTGCATCATGCTCTCCACACACATTTTTATTAGCAACTGTTCCTCTGATTCCTGCCATCTAAACTAGCTCCCTCAATTTCTAAAAACAATTTCATGCTCGGTCAGTTTTGCAGTCTGTATTTGATCTTAGTATAAAAAGAGAAAGAACAAAATTCATCATCACACACATAAAATACCTTGTTCTTCCATAAAGTCAAGAACTAAATGGGAAACCTAAGAGTTTTTCATGAACCTAAATTACTGTACACTGAGATATTCACTTTCAATCAAATCCTGATGGATTCAATGAGCATCTAATAGCCAAATGCCATTTTTATATACAGTATTGTCCCTGATCCAAAAGGGGAAAAAAATGAAGTCGATGTGTGGTTGTTTTACCAGTTTCATTCATGCTTATGTTAATTTAATTCAAACTTTTCTAGAAACAATGACTACCAATTGCATTAAATTATACTCTAGGGAAAGGCCTTCTGAATATGTGGATTACAATCTGAAAAAGAAAAAAAATAACACATGAAAGCACTTCAGTGGTCTGAATAAGAGTCATCCTTTAGAATGACATCCTGATGAATTTTGAAAGGAGTGGAATCTGTGGGGGACTCCCCTCAAATACCTAAAATCCTCTCAAAATCCATCCCCCACATATATCGCCATTTGCTGAAGGTTTCCTTAAATTGTATTCCCACAGAATGAACATGTTGGATTCTGACAGTCTAAAGATGTGAAAGAAATAACATGTGCTTCAGGATTTGAAGACGGATCTGGGGATAGTATGTTTCAAAAATTATTCCAGGATTTTGTTTTTCTTTTCCATCAAGAGAGATAGTATATCATAAAAGCATTTTAAATTTAAAAATTAGGGATTATCAGTGTAGAGGAATAATTCTCTGCAGCTCAATTCAGAAATCCATCAAAAGATAAGAAATGTTAAAACAGTAACTGTTTTTCAGTAATTTGGAGAGTGTTGCAATTCCATTGTATAAGATTTTTTTCGTAAAGGATGCAAGTCTAATGCGTGTGTGTGTGTGTGTGTGTGTGTAAGAAAAATGAATGTGTGTTAGTGTGCATGCAGCATCTTACTTAACAAATTCTCATGGGTTTATTTCAAGAGTAGAGGGATTGTGTGATGGATCAATTCCATAAAACAATGGCTTATGAACTCCAGATGTAATGCTTTGCACTTTGTCTAATAAGCAGAGGGATTTGTCAAAGAGAGCCTTCTTTTCAAAGAGAGCCCAAATGAATAGCAACCTCTATTTTTAATCTGTTTTGAATTCCATGTTGTCTTTCACTTGTACAAAGGAATCAAGAGTGAAACCATTTGCACTTACATCTTAGCAGCATATTGCCTAACATCTGGCAAAGTCCAAAGTTCTGAAATATAATTTATACAACTCCTTAGCCAGGAATGCAACAAACAAATAGGAAAAAATAGGAGTGCTTCACATATTTTTCATTGCAGACTTCAAGAACCATAGACTAAATATTTATTCAGTATGCTTATGTGAAGGGCAAGGGAAAGCCCCCATGAACAAATTGGAAAACAGTTTTGGGTAAAGTCTACGCATAAGCAGTTTTTATTTTTTAATTCCTCTCAAAGTTATGAAAATGATTATGAGACTAGTCCATGCTGATGATATAAAGAAGGCAGTTTATAGTATTCACAAAATTATTCCATTAAAGGATGATGCACTATAATTTCATTTCTATACTTCTATAACTTGAATATTTTTAATTCAATTTATCAATATGGAAAATATTCAAGACATATGATTTACTTACAGAAACAAAAACAATTTCTACAACAAGCTACCATCTTTGGAAAATACAAAGTTATATGGATATGTACCAATTATTCACAGACAATAATGGAAGTTTGAACAAATAAAGTAATAATATTTGTTATTTCTGAGAAAATAATAGGTTTCTTAGGGGTTAGTGCACAATACAGATTTAATATTCCCTTCATAGCTTTTAGACATTTTAATTTTTTACTATGTGGAGCCTTGTCTTTAAGAAAAAAGCTATATGTAGTTGATTACTACTGTAAACCTAGTTGAAACCTTTTTTCCTTTTTAGTCTTGTCTTCACTGAACGTGCATACAGTTTGAGAAAATAAATGACATACATACATAAAATTCAAACAAAACTTTAGGAAATAGCACAACGATGAGTTTATTATATGACATGAACATGATCTATGAATAGCATAAATGTCATGATGGCTTCAAATAGGAAAAAGTTTCAAGTAAAAAATGATCATCATCATCATTATAACTAGAAAAATAAAATATCAATTCTGTCAAATACATATATTCAAGTTACTACAGGAAGAGCAGGTTGGTCAATTTTGAGTCGCATTTTATTGCAGAAGAGTGTGTGTGTGTGTGTGTGTGTGTGCGCACGCGCGAGTACACGCGCACCCACCCCATGTGTTGATAGATTTCACGGTGGGAAGAAATTGTGGGTTTAGATGCTGGAATGAGGTGAGCAGGTCAAATGGCAGGAAATACTCCTTCTGATTCTGAAAGCAAGATCAATGGTTGTACTTATGTGCTTTTCTTGGATTCTTTCATTTTTTTTCTTTTTCCATTTTCTTTTATTCTTATGATCGTTTTTAAACTCAAGATATGGATACACCTACAGTGAGGTGCGCAAACATACCTGTGCAGGTCAACAAAGCTATACAAAGTGATGGTGTCCATGAGGGAGATCTGTAACATCAGCAGCCTCACCGAGTCTCTGCAGTTAGCATCCATTGCCCTTCCCATCACAAACACACCCTAAAAGGTAACTGATAGTCTTTTCTTTCACCAAAGATTAGATTTTTCTAGTTGTGAGAACTGTAGGAAGAGAATCCTACTGTAGTATTCTTGTGTATCTAGATTCTTGCATCCCTTTTGTCTGTAAGATTCATCCTTGCTGATACATGTGGCAATACTTGACACCAAATGGTTAATCTGGAGCTAATATTCATTACCCAAAAGTGAGAAGCATGGAAACAAGGTAAGGTTAATTTGGCATGAAAATCTTTGATTTGTATTGCACATATCTTACTTCATATTTCCTATTTCAATGCCCTTTACAATATGCAGGCTATTTGGAGATGATGATGATAATAATGATGATGATGATGATTTTGCAGATAAAGAACAGAGCATTAGAGAGTTTACACTGCTTACTGAAGTTTCTAATTAGGTAGCAAGTTGAGAAGGTAAATAGTCATCTATACACAGGGCTTTTATCTTCAGAATCCATGATGTAAAAAAAAACTTACTATCTACATAGTCATTTGACTACCAAAAGTGGGCAAACTACAATAATATGGTTCAAAATTCATCTCACAGTCTTTTTAACCTAGTATTATTTCTTAGAAAATGACGACACTGATGCTCAGTAACTGATGTTCAGTAACATTTGTATTACTACTATTGTAAGCCAGCCTCTATGAGCTTATGTTATATTCCATTTAATCATGGGTAGGTATCTCTGTTACTCTAATAATGATGGTACTATGGATATATACTGTTATGATTTGGATGTGAGGTGTACCCCAAAAGCTCACACGTGAGACAATGCAATGAGGTTCAGAGGAGAAATGATTGGGTTGTTAAGAGTCTTAACCCAATCTATGAATTACTCTCTGATGGGATTAACTAACTGAGTTGTAACTGAAGTGGTAGGGTGTGGCTGGAGGAGATTGGAATTAGGGGGTGGCTTTGGGGTATATATTTTGTATCTGGAGAGAGGAGACTCTCTATGCTTCCTAATCTCATGTGAGCTGCTTCTCTCTTCCATACACTCTTCTGCCATGATGTCCTGCCTCACCTAGAGCCCCAAGGAATGGAGCCAGCCTTCTATGGACCAAGACCTCTGAAACCGTGAGCCCCCAAATAAATCTTTCATTCTCTATAATTGTGCTGGTCAGATCTTTTGGTCACAGTAGAGAAAAAGCTGACTAAAACTGACACCATCCTTATTACCCATATACAGATGTATATGGGTAGGTATCATCATTATCCCTATTTTAAAGATGAGGAAATTAATGCCCAGAGACGTTAAGAAAACATGTTCAAGTTCACACAGTATGGTAATATGTCAGTGTTAGTAAACTTCTATTATAAAAAAGTAGGTAGTAAATATTTGAGGATTTGTTGTGACTACTTAGTTTTACCACTGCAGCACAAAAGAGTCACAGATAATAAGGAAGAAAATGGGCATGATTGTGCATAGTGAAACCCCATTTCCAAAAATCAGTTATCAAGTCAGATTCAGTCCTCTAGCTGTCGTTAGCTAATCTATTGTACATTAATGCTTACAGAGTGCTTGATAAAGTACCATAATGCAACTTCCAAGTAAAATTTGATTTGGGTGTGAAGCAGTAGAAACGCTTGCAAGATACAAAGTTAAAATATGCTGCAAAAATAAAGCAGGGTATATATGAACTCAAATAAAAGCATGCAGTAGCTCAATTACATCTTAACCTGCTATTTCACAATGCTCATCCTATACCTATCAATGCAACTGCAGTGCTCACCTCGGAATCAACTAAGCAAAATGAGTTTCCTCAACAAAAATATTAACCTTTCATTTAAAACTTCTCCACTCAAGGGCTTGAATAATCAGACTTGTGAAAACTACCACTGGGCAAAGGCTGGATTTCATTGATCTGGGAGTTAGTAGAGGAAATCGCCATGGATACTTCACTGTGCATGTGATCATGAACATGTAAAATTAAAAATACTTGCAAATTATTGTCATCTATAAAGTTGGAACTTCCATCATTTTAAAGAGCAGTTGATGTGTTTTTATTTTAGAAATCAAATGTGCCTTTACTCATATTTTTTAAAATATTCCAATAATAAAAGCTCTGTCATCTTTGAAAATTGTATACTTTGCATGTCCTTTCCTGAGACTCCAGCTTATTTTTAAAACACACATTCTGAAAATCTTTGATATTGCATTCAGCAATCCATCTGCTCTAATGTAAATTCTTTCAAGTGCAGGTGGCCTGTAACGTTGTGTGAGAGCAATTAATGAAGTTTTGAATCTCTTTTGCTCTTTCACGCTCGGCTGAATGGTGAAAAGGGGTTATCATCTTTAATTCTCCAGCTTAACAGTATACACAATTAGATATTTACATGCATTTTCATTTCCCTTTTAGATACATATATTATACATGGCTTTCTGGTTGTTCTAGATGCAGACCAAAAAACCCACAAATGGGGTTTGCAGCATGGTTAAAAATATTAATATGTAATACATGTTACATTAATGATTTAAAAAGGAAACAAAAATTGCAAAGAAAATGCTTTAATCCACCATAATTGTAATTTAAATTCTAAAGTATAAAGCAGCAAATGAAATTGGAAAATAAAATCAGATAGCTTTCCAGACTAATATCAATAGTTTAATGGAAGATACCCAATAATTACATATTTATTGTTTTACTTCACATATCAAAAAAAACTTTTTATTTATATGCTAGTAAGCATTTACTCTAGTTAAATGATACTTTCATAACAGATTTGTAAATTTGTTGAATTCAGAAGAATTTGGGGCCTAACAACTAAATTTTATTTTTTTATTTTTTATTTTTTTTTTTAAAGAGGCTTCTTAAGGTCATTGAATTATCTTATTTTCTAGTTTAGGGACATGATGAAACTAGTGTGAAAATATTTCACTCATATTTTGGATCTTTAGGTCCACCAACCATTCCTTTTGGATATAAGATGGAGCATTAATTAAAAATTCATTAGGGGGGAGGGCCTAATTTCTCCTGAGCCAAGCCCAGACAACTCTTTTGTTCTCAGCTGCCTACAAGATTTTAGGAGTTTTACCAAGCCAGTAGAAGATGTGATTTCTCTCCTCTAGATGGAAAGACTAAGAATTTTCATATTTATCATCTACAGATTTTAATTAGCTACAACTTCCTACATAGTGGTTTTTTAGGTAGTATAAGTAACAATACCTACTCTATGAATTAACCAATGGAAAATACCATGTGACCTAACCAAGTTGGTAAGGTCTCATGACAAAAAGGTTGTTCACCTAAACATTTGGATGGCAGCAAGTTAAAAACAAAAACAAAAACAAAAACAAAAAACCTTTAAAGATGATGAATTTGTGGGGATCATAAGAAATAGAGACCAGATGTGAATGGGACATGTGAAAAGTGAGGGCAGTACATTGTATTGGAGTATAGTCTTTAATACTAAGGATTTGAGTTCATATCTGATAAGAATTTGTAAAGCTCTGAAAAAGGGGAGGGGCATGATCTGCATAAATAAAAAGTTAAGAAAATATACAT
This sequence comes from Glaucomys volans, assembly GCA_020662805.1. Taxonomy (NCBI): domain Eukaryota; kingdom Metazoa; phylum Chordata; class Mammalia; order Rodentia; family Sciuridae; genus Glaucomys; species Glaucomys volans. The sequence continues at coordinate 599,606 of JAJEJO010000653.1, forward strand.
TAAATTGAAAAAAGATGGTATAAAAAATAATTGCAAGGTATTCTTTTCATTTTCCATAATAATTTAATACTAGGGTATGTCTGTATGTGCATGTGCATTTGTGTGTGATACCAAAATCTAAACAATGCCCAGTTGCACAATTTAACTACAAAGGTTAATGAAGCTCCAACTACAATATTCTAACATATAGCATATATTTGGTAGGAAAAGGTTGATGTTGAAACTGTTTTCTGTTACTGTTCTCTTTTTACTCACATTGAAATAACAATAAATATAATATCTTAAATTTTGTGTTCTTCTTAAGATACTATATCAACCATAAAGATGATGCATGTTGATATGTGTATTCATGATGGCTTACTTATAAATTTAGTCATTTTACTAAAACAACAAAATAAAACAAATGAAAAAGACACAAACACATACATACACACACACAAAACAAACCCCAAAAAGCAAAAATAAAAAAAAAATGCCAGATCTGCACAAGTCCATTAAGGTTTCAAATGTTTGCATGTTAAAAGATGCATATGCATGAATTCTGAAATAATCATTATGAACACACCCCACAAGTTAAGCAGAATTTTCTACTATGCATATTCAAAACGCCTTTTTCAAATGCTAATTTGTTAATTACAAACTTTTTCTCAAGCTTAACTAAACTCATAGACTTCAGTGGGAGTCATTTGCATAATATGTTCTCCACATAAGCACCGCCATCATTAAGTTACTGAAATTTTTCAAATGTAAGGTACATCTTACTAAGTTCAAAAGGATTAAATTTGTTGTTTGGACAATTATATTCAGAAATTGCATAAGTTTCTGAAAATTAAAACATTTAAAAATAAATGACATACTGTATTTTTTTTATATTGTGATAATTATTTATGTGGATAACAGGATTTACTATTTAATTATTCTTAACACATCTCACACCAACAAATAATCAAGAGCATCACTAATAAATATTGGAGTCTAGAGTCTATGAAATATGATTAGCCTTTCTGACCCTTTGTCTCCTTTCCAGTAAAATAATAGTTTTTCCATGAAGGTGATGATGATTTAATAAATAGTTAACGAATGCCAGCTGTTATCACAATTATGATTATGACAGTTGGTAGTTTCCTAGCAGCAAATTTTAGAGTTCTGAGTTTGAGTCATGTTTCTTGTTTGTCTATTTAGTCCTGTTTGTACTTTTTGCTAACATCTCCCCAAGTTGGAAGTAGAAAGCACGTTAAAACAGTAAAACATGAATTAGTCAGTTCTTATTTTTATAATTCCTCATGTAACCATTAGTAAAATTAGCTATTGAAATCAGTATTTAAAATGAAATTTGGTAGCCGGGCGCAGTGGCACACGCCTGTAATCCCAGCGACTCAGGAGGCTGAGGCAGGAGGATCACGAGTTCAAAGCCAGCCTCAGCAACTTAACGAGGCCCTACGCAACTCAGTGAGACCCTGTCTCTAAATAAAATACAAAATAGGGCTGGGGATGTGGCTAAGTGGCCGAGTGCTCCTGAGTTCAATCCCTGGTTCCAAAAAAAAAAAAAAAAAGAAAAGAAATTTGGTTATTATTTTACTTATCTATAAAATAGAATACAAGTATCTACCCTCTAGGTTTATTGTGACAATAAGATTGGAAAATCTGTGAAAAGTTCACAGTTGTAGACCTGGATTCTAGTAACTACGTAATACATGCAATAATAAATTCCACTTGCTAATCATTCAAGTATCAACACCTGCAAAAATTAACCAATTTGTAAAATTAGTGTATGTGATTTTTCCTATAATTTATTTTCTAATAAAACTATCCCTCAGACTAGAATATATCCCCTGAATACGTTTCTATTTATTGGGCTCAATACGATATCCATTATTGTAATACGAGGAAGTCCAGAGCACAGGTTGAATGTAAGATACTCTTATGATCATGAACATAGTGGAAGTCTATGGGAACTACTGGAGCTTACAAAGACAGGTAACCTCAGTCCTTTACTTATGTCCTTGACAGTAGGTGTTCATTGTGTTTCACTCATGGGACAAACATTAACTCAGTACATCAGTGATGGGAACCAAAGTCTGAGTTCTCTGTATAGAGAAGGGCTACTTGTAATCATCTCTTGCTAGCTTCCCTGATCTTTCTGAAATGGACAAAGAATATATCATCCCTTTAAATGACAGAATTTTAAAACATCTCCAGATAGAGGTAGGGTGAGGTAATATAGAGAAAAAAATAAAATCCATACATGTGAGAGTGGGCCCTCACTACAGTTCTCTAATTGAGGTCCTCCTAATCCTGCCTCAGTGTGTGTTCTCAGGGGGCTGGAAGGATACAAACCCCAAGAGGGCAACAGTAGGTTTAGAAGTGAAATCCTTTGATGTATAAAAACACAGAACCAGCACATGAACACACAGTTTGCAGTATTAAAATTTCATGAGGATAACAATTAGGAAAAAAATTGTAAAAGTAATTTTATTAAGGGACAGTAATGGGTGGTTGAGAAACATTACACTATAGATAACAGACACATGTTTTTAAAATCTATTAACTATTAAAATAGAGAAAAGTAGGGTGAAATTAAAATGCATATAAGAGTAGAGGGGAGCACACAAAAGTTCTACAAAACTGGGGTGGAGATGTTGTGACCTCTGCATAAATTATGTAACAAATATAAGTTACACAATACATAAACACTACATACCTATGCTTCAAAAAGCTCATAGACTATTTCCAGAACACTATATATAAGAGAAAAACAGTCTGATTTCACCAACTGCAAAGTGCAGCTTTCAATTAGCTTTAACAGGTTCATTATAGGCAAAGGTAAGATTGTAAGAAACAAAGGGGAGTTAAACCCTTTCTATACCATTTCCATCTAATTGAGAACTAAATTTATAGATAATAATTTTTAGGACATTTTATATCATTATGTACACCAAATTATGGTCTTGGAAAACTTACACCATTTTTTTGTCAATATATCGTAAAACATAATCCAGGTCTGAAACATCCACATGGTTTAAGTACCACAGTTTCAACACTGCAAATATGAAGAGAAAAATATTGTTTAATGAAACAGGAGTAAACTAGGGTAAAAAAGAGCTACATGGGGAAAATAAACCATAAAGATACTTGCGCTTATGTACCTGTGTTATGGTTTGGATGTGAGGTATCCCTGAAAGCTCACTTGTGAGACAACGCAGGAAGGTTCAGAGGAGAAATTATTGCGTTGTGAGAGCTTTACCCCAATTGGTGAATTAATCACCTGATGGAATTAATTGAGTGGTAACTGAAGGCTGGTCAAGTTGTGGCTGAAGGAGGTGGGTCATTGCGGGAGCGTGGCTTTGGGGTATATATTTGTATCTGGCAAGTGGAGCCTTTCTCTGCTTCCTGATCATCATGTGAGCTGGTTCCCTCTGCCACGCTCTCCTGCCATGATGAACTATTGCACCCTGAGGCCAGGAATGGAGTTGGCTTCTCATGAATTGAGACCTCTGATGCTATGAACAGTAAGCTCCTAAATAAACCTTTCCTCCTCTACAATTGTTCTGGTCTTGTACTCACAGAAGTGAAAAAACTGACTAAAACAACCTGTTCACCCTCCACCCCTTTCTATTTCTTTTTTTTTTTAATTTATTTTTATTTTTTGGGGTCATTGTCCACAAAGTAGAATCACACAATTTGCATATTCATACATATACATAGGGTAATGATGTTTGTCTCATTCTATTATGTTTGCTTCCCTGCCCCCTCCCCACCCCTCATTTTCCTCTGTATAATCCATCCTTTCTCCATTCTTCCCTTACTTCCCCCCACCCCCACTATGTGTCATCAACCACTTATCAGAGAAATCTTTCAGCCCTTGGTTTTTTGGGATTGACTTATTTCACTTAATATGATATTCTCCAACTCCATCCATTTACCTGCAAATGTCATAATTTTATTATTCTTTATGGCTGAATAATATTCTATTGTGTATATGTACCACAGTTTCTTTATCCATTCATCTATTGAAGGGCATCTAGGTTGGTTCCACAATTTAGCTATGGTGAATTGGGCTGCTATGAACATTGATGTGGCTGCATCACTGTAGTATGCTGATTTTAAGTCCTTTGGGTATAGGTCAAGGAGTGAGATAGCTGGGTCAAATGGTGGTTCCATTCTGAGTTTTCTAAGGAATCTCCACACTGCTTTCCAGAGTGGCTGCACCAATTTGCAACCCCACCAGCAATGTATGAGTGTTATTTCTTACTTTCTATACTCATTACAAAGATAAACTGTAGGAACAGAGCAACCACACTTGGGAGAGAAAAAAGGAAGTATTTTTATCCACAATGTGATGGTTGCTCAGACGTGTACTCATTATATTTTGGCAGATTCTCTATTGACACTCAAATTTCTCAGAAATTTTCTCAGATTTCTTCTGAGATGCTAATGTTCTATTAAAGTTTCACCTAAGAAGGTTTTGACTTATGATAGTTTTGAATGAAAAAAAATTTAGTTTCTACTTCATGTTTATAAAATTTGCCTTTTTTCACATGTATCTCTTTAAAACTGCTAAAGATTTTGTCTCCAAAACAAATCAAGTTTTCAAAGTATGTTATGTATATAGATTGGCTTATATCTAGGTATATCTGTATATATCTGCATTGGCATATTGAATTATGTGATTTTTTTCATATTTCAAATAGCAAATTTTTCATATCAAAAAGTTCATCAAGTAATTCAGTTACTTTGCTATCTGCAATATGAATCTAAAAGATGTACCAGTATCTCAGATAGTTGAAAAATATCCAAGTTGTAGGGAAAAGATTTTTAAATACATAAATCCTTCCCTTCTCCAAATTCTTAGTACTAAATTATGATGGTAAAATACAGATATTCAACTTTTGTTTCTAATTATACCTTCAACTTTCAGATAACAATGAATGTTCTAGGTTTCTAGTATTCACAAACTTACAACATGATACTTCAAATTCATATGTGGCTCAGTTATGAATTCACAAAATGATGCTTGGAGAACATCCATTGTAAGTACTGATTTTTAAAACGTTCATGGAGATATCATTTCCCACATCTATTTTCCCCAAACAATTTTGAAGAGATGGTACATCTTGAACTTCATTCTCTCCATGTAATTCAATTTCTAGCCTGTGATAATCTTTTACTTTCTAAGATGGAGAGCTTTTAAAACATGATTAAATTGAACCTGCACCTCAGAATATTCAGTAGGCAGCCATCCATGCTACCACATATTTCAAGGTGGTTTTGAAGTGACAGGTACAGTTGTTACTAAACCCTGTGACAGATAGGTTTTGTTGGTTTTAAATGCCAATTCTAAAAATTTTATTTTCATGAATAAATATAAAACATCTAACAATATATACAAGGGTAATTTTAATAAATGACTAGCAGTTCCCATCTGCCTGACAATAAAGCCATTTAGAAAGAGTCAAACTGGAAGAATCATGCCAAGTTATTTGGCTTTAGTACTTCTTAGACAATAAAAGAGAAAAAGACCATATGCTTTCTAATTTTCCCACAACACTTTATATGCAAATTTGGATATGAAATGCATGTATTTTATATGCACTTGTGTGACAAAAGCTTCCTGGGTACAAAAGGGTTTAGTTTTGGTTAAAAATTTATTCTTCATTACATTCTGTTTAAATGCTTGTTAATGGCAACTAGAGGTAAAGTATATATATATAAATATACTTAAATATATATATATTTATATACATATAAATATATATATAAAACTAGGAATATATTATGGCTAAAATGATTCTATTTATATCATTAATAAATTTAGTATAGCATGAATTTATGGAAAACGATCAGAAAAAGTCTAGATTAGATTCACATCAAAATGAAATCAAAGTTGAAAAAACCTATTTTGATATAATTTGCATATAATAAAATTCATGAATTTTTAAAAAAGATTGGATGAATACTGAAATGTGTACATAGGCATGTAATCTATAGTACACTTGTGACACAATTGTGATGCAGAACTTTTCCAGCACACCAAAAGGTCACTCTGGATTTTTTAGCTAATCCCCTCCTTCAAACCTATTATCAGGAAACCATTGTGAACTTCACATCAATCCAATTTTACGACTTCAAAAAGTTTACATAAGTCAAACCTTAAAGAATGTAGTTGTTTGAGATGGGCTCCTTTTATTTAGTGTAATATTTTTAAGAATTGTCAATGTTATTGTTCTGTATTGGTACTTCATTGTTTTACTGAGATGTACTCTTCCATTGTATCGACATGCCACAACTTATTTATTTATTCTCCCTTTTATGAACATTTAAGTTATCTCAATTTTTTATCATGATTAAAGTTGTTACTATAACTTTCAAAATCAATATGAGAGGAAATGTTAAAATATATGGTGTTTAACTTTATGAGAAATTGTCAGATTTTCAACCTAATGATATCATTTTGCCTTCTACTAACAAAGTACAAGAGTTCCAGTTTCTCTAAAGCCTCACCAAAACTTGATAATATCAGTCTTTTTAAATTCTAGCTAATCTCAATGTGGTTTAATTTACATCTCCCTCAGGAAAAATAATAACAGGAATCTTTCATGTCCTTATTTTTCATTCATTATGTATACTTCGATGAAGTGTTTTAATTTTTAAATTTTAACTTTAAAATTGAGATGCAGATCTTCTGAGATATTCTAGACATAAGTCATTTACTATATATAAGTTTCTAAAATATTTTGAAGAGCAAAAAGCTTTTTACATATATTTTAATAATTTATAAAGAATATTTGTTTATTCCAAGGTTGTTTGATTTTGTCTATGGCCATACCACCCTGAACAGTCCCAATCTCGTCTGATTTCTTTTCTTTTGGCAGGGTTATGAGATTCAGCTTTTTCATTTATGTCTGTGACACGTTTGTAGTTAGTGATTAGTAATGGCACACAATTATGCTAAATGTTCATTTATCCTCCCTATCATTTGCATATGGCAGCCCTGTTGACAAGTTTTTCATAATTAGCTGGTCCAATAATCTTTAGTTGAGTATTTTCTTCTTGTTGTTCTTTGGGTAATCTAAAGAAGTCATTTAATTGTCACATACTTATGTGGTTTCTGAAGAAACTTTCATTCTTTAATCTTTTTCAAATATAGTCTTTTTATTTCTCCTGCCTTCTTTGAAGATTTCTTTATCCTTGCTTTTATGACATGATTATGAAGTAAGCACCTTGATATTGTTTCCTTTAGATTTACTCTGCTTTAGGTTTATTGAGCTCCCTTCCATCTGTCAATTCATAGTTGTCAATAAATTAGGATAATTTCTTGCTATTATTTTCTCAAGTTATGTGTTCCGTTATTCTCTCTCCTACTTCTGGGACTCTAATTACACATGTGTTAGGTTGTGTGATATTATACAACTATCAAATGATATCCTGTTCATGTTTTCCATTTTTTTTTCTCTGCTTAATGCTGGATAGTTTCCTTTGCTAAATCTTCATGCTTGCTGATCTTTTCTTTGGCTATCTCTAATATGTTGTTAATCCCATCCAATATAATTTCTATGTCACACACTGTATTTTTCAGCTCCGAAGGATGTATTTTTATTCTTTCAGTCTTTCCTCTACGTTCATATGTTCTTCAGCTCCCTGAACATATGGAGACTGTTTATCATAGCTATTTCAATAGCTATGATCATAGGTTACAGTATACAGGTTTCTTCACTTTACTGTTTCTAGTATTCGTTTCTAAAAATTGGATTTTATCCTGGGTATGGGTCACATTTTACTGCTTTTTTAGCACATTAGGTCAGGTAATTTTTGATTGAATGATGACCTTGTGAATTCTAAATTTCTTATTGCTAGATTTTTTACTGCATTTCATTACATGGCATTTGATTTTCTTGTGGTATACAGTTAAATTGCAGGGAGTGAACTGGATTCTTTGAGATTTGCTCTAAACTTGGGGCAAGTTCAGAGCATCTTTTAACATAAAGCTAATTTATCCCCACTAACAAAGTAATAACCTTTTGAGGATTCTACCCATTGATAGAAACATAAACTCTTCCCAGCCCTCTGAGAGCTCAAATATTCCAGTATTACATATTTTTTATCCTTTATTAACTGATCAATACCCCAACAAAGACATGAGATGTCTCTGTTGTTGTCCTGTGATCTGTCTCTCTGTGTTTCTTGCTCTTAGAAAGGCTTCTTTTGTAGTGCCTTGTAGTGCAAATTCTAGATGTTCTAACCTCCAAACTGAGAAACCTCCAGTCTCTATTTAGACTCTTGCTCCTTGTGCGGAAGGCTGGAAGCACCTCCAGGAAGAAAGCTGCAACACACTTAAGGTTCTTTAATGTGGATTCCCCTCTCTGCCATGAACTGCCTGCTACTCTATATATGAAAATCACTGTTTCATCTATTTGTCTGGGTTTCTGGTTGTTTAAGATAGAAGGGAAAAAAATGAGCTATTATTTCATTATAGCTAGGGAAATTAATTTTTAAGGAACATCAATGACTGAATCTCCCATACCTAAACAGATTATTTTACTTTTGCTTTCTAACAGTTAATTTTTAATTATTATTCAATAATTCAGAAATATATTTCACAAAGAAATATATCTTATAACTGGTTACTGTGGTTCTTCTTCCAAAAATGTGATCCATTTTGCTGCTCTTCAAAAATATATCTAAAATTTTCTATTATGCAGCTCTGAATACTTAAAGAGAAAAACAAAATAAAAATATTCTATAGAAAGTAACTTCTGTAGCCATGTTGGAGATTTAAAAAAAAGCAGCCATACCACACCAAAAGACAGTAGAAATTAAAGCATAAAAATATATACTATTTATATTTAAAATGAGACATAAATAAGAAGAGATAAAAGTGGCCATATTAGAAACTAAGAAAAGTCTCAACAAAAATGTAAACTATAAAGAAAAAAAGAATGTCCAGCTAGCATAGAGAAAATTCTATTATCTGTTATTTGACACAGGACATATCTAACTTTGGTAATACTTAAACTACTAGATTTATTTTATTTTTCAGTATCAAAGATGCTGATTCCCTCTTTAGACCAGTCAAGATTATGATAGTTCAGCAAAGATCCATGCTTGAGTTTGTCTGAGGAGGCCATTTAAAGATGCCTTCTACTCTGCAAGAAGAGACTCTGACTTAAAAACTGCCAAGTAGTAGAACTTTGTATCTTAAATAACTCGGAAAGATTTTCACAAAGATAAAACACAATTACAGTTTTGAATCCATGATAAACAATGATAAAAATGTACAGTCAGTAGGGCAGCAGGCTACCACTTTTACATAAAGTTGAATCCAGCTTGTAATTCTTTCTCTAATACTATCAATTTTATATTTAGATTATTGAAAGTTTTGTTTTTCAAGAGAATTTTAAACTAGTTCATCAAATTTAAAATATCAAATTCTGTCACTCTCCACCTTATGTGTTTAAAGACAGCCAAATAAGAAGGTTGAAGGGGAAAGAAAAAGAACCTTTTCACTCACATGGTGTAAAATTATGGCCACCTGTGCTGTTTGCAGTGTTACTAACCAAAATGAAAAACTCAAAAATTAAGTGCTTCCCTCTACTCTCTGCTGGGGAAGTGCATTCATACAGCAGAAAAGACATTCCCAGCCACTCTCCACTCACAAAGGCATGCTAAAAATAACACTTGAAGCCTCTTGCTATAAGAACTTGTTCAGAAGATGAAAAAGTGGTTGGTTAACCGTTAAAAAAAAATCTTGAAACAATGAAACAACAGGAATAAAGTTAAGGCCCATGGTGTCATCTAACTTTGCTGCAAGGTAGTTCTTGCTAATATAATTTAAGTCACTACAAACCAGCAAAGAACATCAGTGTATATCTCAGTTGTACTTGGAGATTTTTCCTTTATGATTTTATTGTCTTTTATTGTCTTTTGTTCAGAGACAATTTAAACCGTCAGTAAGAAATATGGTTGTGATATTGTAGCAAATGACTAGCTAAGAATATCACACCATGGAAGAACTAATCAGTTTATGCTTACTTCCTTACTCAGGGATGATGCTTCTTTAATCCTTCAGCTGTTGATTCTAAATACTCTTTAATGCCTGAGAAATTAACTTTTGCTCAGGGGATGGCACCATGTTTTTTAAGAAATTACATTCAACAAAGACAATAATGTAAACATTTCGTCTCCCACAACACATTTTACCCTCTGTTATAGTTTTACTAGTATAGTTCCCTTTGTTTCTGCAGAGTTTCTCACCTTCAAATTCTTAGGAATGGTTAGAGAAATGTTGAAAATATCCAGATAATATCATTGTAGTTTATACTGCAAGAGTTTCAAATTAGAGTAGAAAGTTTTGTTCCATGTTATCATTTCAACACCTAGGACAAAGCAGGTATTTCCATAATTATTTATGTATTTATCTTTTTTTATAAGATATATTTAAATTAGGTTATGGAATAACCTAATTAAATTAGGTTATGGAATAACTACTATAATACATAGCTTCTACACAGAGAATGTAAAATTTCTGAAAAATAAAGAAGCAGATATCTACCCTACACATGCATTAACAAAGTACTATTTCTTACAAAATACAAAAGCCATTATCACTATCAACAATGACATGAAACTCTTTGAAGAAGGAAAAAATTAAATTTTCCTTTAATATTTTCATGCCATTCCAAACATGTCCCTATTTTTTATGAAAGATGGCTTGTAAAAATAAATTTTTGTCCTTCTGGTTAAAAAAAAGAAAACAGCATCAATCATCAAATTTCTGTGACTAAGGTTTCTTGTTTGCATTGTCCTAATATTTGAACCATTGCATTCAATACTGAGACATTTTAATTAAAATGCTCAGTACTATAACCTGATGTAACAGCAAGTAGCCATACAATTATAAGAGGCAAACTGTAATCAAATGTTCCTGAAGGCATGTACCTAGAGAATTGACTCAGTTTTCTTTTTATGAAGTATGATATAGAAATGTGGTGGCATCTCATGGTGGTGATCATAGGATTAGTTGGTGTTCTGTGAACTAGCAGAGCACAAAGACTTAGGCCACAGCCACAGATCTTTTATATCTGGGCCAAAAACATTTAATTTAGGAAATGCTATTGCTCTTCTTTTAGAAAAACTCAGTCTGGTGGCTGCTTCTAAGAAACACAAACTCATTACAGCTACAGCAACCAACTGAAGAACTAGAAAAAGACTCAATAGTGTGAGACATGGAATAAACAAGAATTTTCTGAATCTTCCTTTGTACCAACTCAGGTTGACACATTCAACTACTCCCACACCTTTCAATTCTGAAAATGTTTCATGCGCCAATTACTGTTAAGTTTAAATTTTAATTAGAGGACTTTTGAAAACTAAAATTAATGTAATTTGCTACGTAGTTTAGTTTATTCTTATAAGAAACAATGAATTCTAGCTGCCAAATTATAATTAAGGAAAAAAATCACACCAGACTAGAGAGAAGTTGTTCTTTCAACACACTGAAAACCATCAAGACTTTTCCTGGATAAACTAGAACCAGAAACTCAGCAATTCATCCTTGCTTGTAATCAGTCTCAGAAATACACATTACAGATGAAGATCCCTGTGCCTTCTACAGGTAGTTCAGCTGGTAGTTTATGCTCTAGAAAGTTGCTCCTTTTATCAGAACATGTACTGACCCTCTTTCTTGGAATGGCCCTTGCCATCCAGGTTTTTCTTGAAACCCTTAAATTAGGAAACAAAAACTTCAAAGGGAACTTGTATTGTAACTGTGCACTCTATTTACTTATGACTTGTAGATGAAGTGTAAATGAATACTAGGAATGCCAAAATCCCAAAGAAAAGCCCATGCAAAAAAAGATATACCAAAGGCTCAAGGATTTATGTTTAAATTGTTGAAATTCATTGGTGAATGCTAGGTTTATTTATGCTCGTTTAATTTCTGGCTGCATTGTGTGTACTGAGTCTACTGGGTTTGGGAGAGAATGATTTTTTCCTGTATATTTTAATATTTTTTCTACATCATTTCTCCATGTTGATAAGACCAGTGACCCAAAAATGAAAAATTTAACACAGACATGTTTAAGTCAACTTTCCTCTCACCCTTCTAACTGGCTCAGAGAGATGGATTTCACTGTAGTGTGAGAAAATTATTCATCAATTAGAAGAGGAAAAATTCTGAGATCTATTTTTTTATACCAATAAAGGAGATAAAACTAAACTGGGTTAAGATGGAACAGTGTACATGCCGAATAATGATGATCAAAGCTGTTAAAATACATCATGCTCACATCCCGAGGACTGTAGCAGCAAGTTATGTAGAAGATGAATTGCGTCAAGGTAAGAGTATTATTACAAATAAAAAAATATAACTGCAGGTACTCGACTCTTACTACTATCGTACAAAGGGCTTATGCCTTGGGGTAACCTTGAGGTCCAGCCGAGAGTATTTGGCTCTTTGCATCCCTCTCACACACCTTCATATGTTCTTGGTGTATCTGCCAAGCACTGCCCAGAAAAGGAGAAAAGCAATACATAGGAAAATGTGCACTGAGAGGCTGGGGATGGGAAGGGAGAGATTGATAATGAGTACTAGGTTACAGGAGTAAGAAATTCTAATGTGTTGTAATTACATGGTAGGGTGACTGCAGATAACAGTCATGTACTATATATTTTCAAAAGTTAGAAGAGGCCGAGCATGATGGCACGCACCCATAATCCTAGAGGCTCAGGAGGCTGAGGCAGAAGGATCAGGAATCCAAAGTCAGCCTCAGCAACTTAGCAAGGTCCCATACAACTCAATGAGACCCTGTCCCTATATAAAATACAAAAAAAAAAAAAAAAACGGGAGGTGGCTGGAGATGTTGCTCAGTAGTTAAGTAACCCTGAGTTCAATCCCCAAGCTAGAAGAAAGAATTTTTAATTGCTTTCACTATAAAAAAAGATGTTGAGGAGACAAATATGTGTAACCTGATTTAAGCATTGCACAATGTATTCATGTATCAAAAAATCACACTTTACCCAATAAATATGTATAAGCTATATTTTCTATATATCATTTGAAAATAAAATAATTAAAATAAAAACAAAATATGTGACTTGAGATTCTGGATTAGCAAGATTGGCTCCTTTCTGGAAG